>CM040129.1:120460791-120965084 GCA_022559845.1 Amorphophallus konjac
GAGGGAGCTGGAGGAGTATGATAAAGGAGGAGAGAGAGAGAGAAAAAAAACCAAGAGAAAGAAGAAGTGGAGGAGATGAGGATGATAGAGGATGAGTTCTCTAAAGCCCTCTTTGTTAATTGAATAGGATAAGTGGCCCCAACTCACGCTTTGAATAACTCATTCGACCCAGATGGGTCTAATGAGATATTCGACCAAAACAGGAAAACCCTTCATATACCCAGATGTTTAACCTGCAGTTGTCAAACTCAGTTATTAAACAAACCGGCGAACAAATATGATAACCGGGAGGGCACCGGCGAATGCGCTGCCCTACCCGGTTATCAAACTGGGCGTAAATGTTGAGATGGCATTGACATCCAAAGCAATCCTACATCTGTAGATATGTTTTCCCATTGTTCTTATATTATTGTGTTAATTTAATCATATTGAATGGCTAGATGGCATTTTCTTATAAAATGATCATGTTCTTTGGCAGCTTTTCCCCATCCCTTGAGATCTCTTCTCTTCAGCCTTCCAAGAGGATGATGTCATGATTTGGTATGACATTCCTTGCACCCTTTCCATGAGAGCCAAAGAAGTATGGAAAAATTATCATGGATATGTTATTCTTTCTGGAACTGCGGTGTGAAGTTTCCTCATGCGTGAGGGCGCTTTCTACCCTATGGCACAAAACCAACCTATCCCTCCTCTTCTCCACTTCTCCGCTTCCTTGCTTTGTTACGTTTTCTTTTTCTTGAGTACAATGTCCGCAACCATGAGCGAGAAAGTGCATTTTCAACCTAGTTGTCAATGCGACAAGGCAACCTGTTCATGGGGAGCCTAAGCGCTTAGGCGATAAGACGTCTGCCTAGGCATTGCCTAGGCGACACCTTGGCACCTCTTTAAATACCCAAAAGAATATATATCCCTAATATACAAATTAAGAATAAGATAAATGAAAAAATATAGATTTTAATATTAAAAATTGCTAGAGAGGGAGGGAGGAGAGAGGGAGCAGAGAGAAACATAGAGAGATGTGAGTTGGAGGAGTGTGTGGAACTTGATCTACCTATGACCCAGTCTCTCATCAGGGATCGACCTGGGCGGTCAGGTCGTGGGGGGTCGGGGGGTGTGGGTGGGGGGTGTTGGGGAACACCCACCCTTGCTAGGGAGGTGGAGCCCCCGCACCGATTTTTTTTTTTTGGAGGGGGTATTATTGGCAATGCCTAGGCCAGCAGCTCAAAGCACCTAGGCAGGGCGAGCTTGGGTTTAGGGCCGAGCAAGATGGCCCCAAGGCGCCCTTGGACCACCTGGGCCACCTTAGTGGGCACGTTGGGTGCTCTTTTGGGGCCCAGAAAAGGCGCCCCATCGTCTGGTCTCCTTGACAACTATGATTTTCAGTTATCATTCCAGTCCATCTGCAGACAAGCTATGGGGCCCACAAGAGATATATATAGACCGAACAGTTGCCTCAGGTCAGTGACGGAAAAAGAGGAAGGCAGTTTAGAAGTCATATTTCATTTGGTGGAGGTCACTTGAGGCTCTGGAAATATAGTATATTGGGCCCTATTCACTGATATAGCATGGAAGTATCTGAATGTTGCCTAGTGAAGTGTTTTCAGTTGCCACTCTACCTTCTTCCTTTTCCTATTTTCTCCTTGACTACCATGGTGGATTGCCACCAGATAGGACATTGAATGTTTTGGTTGTGGGTGGAACCAGCCGCTCTCAGTTTGGCCTCTCCTTTTGGCTGCAGATGCCAGACAGATCAGGAAGAGAAGGATAGCAGATGGGTAGTGGGTTAAGCCAGTTCCAAAAAAACCATGCTCTTTACCTCTCCTGTCTCTCTTCAGAAGGATGGTGGATGGGGAATGGGTTAAGCCAGTTCTGCAAATCATGCTTTAGCAGCTTTTCTTATATACTGTTTGATTCCAGCAGCAAACCATTGATTGGAGGCATCATTTTGCTGTGCTGTTGTATTCCTTCGATGCTGCTATTCTTATCAAACCCTGCCCTACTGCCATAGGAACCAAGCTCTTTGTTGATGGCATCTTCTTTCCTGTTATTTCATGAAGGGAAAATCCCAGAGCCCAACAGGCCTGCTAGCTTCCTCTTCATCCAATTGAAGCCTATTCCTTTCCCTCATGTCAGATGGAAGCACATAATCAAAATCTGGCCCATCTACCAAATGTCTTTTATCCATGGTGAAAACGCCATCGCTAAGTATACAAGCTAAGTTTAGATCAAAGAATGCTATATCAGATCTTGGTTCCGTCTCAAAAGGGTTAGAGAGAAGAGATCTCAGAATCTCAGGATACCGGGAATGGCAATAGAGATTATGATATTGTCATATTTTTTAGGAAGTTCTATAACATCATTCGTTTAGCCACTAAGTATGTTAAAATTATCATAATAATAATAAAAAGAATGCAAAAATACGCAAGGAAAGGGCTACAGGGCTACAAGAAAAGGGGGGAGCGGGACGGAGTGCAGAGTGTAGCTTTTTTTCTTTTTTTTTTTTTTTGGGGGGGGGGGGGTATTGAGGGGAGAGGGCTGATCGTCCTCTCTGGCTTGCGGGTGGTTGATAATCTGTGGACAGACTGACCATGGTGAGGAGCATCCCTCTCTTCTCCTCCTCTCTGACTTGCGGAACGATAGCATGTGTCAGTTAAACAGTAGCAGGTCAATAATGGTAGGTGGCTTGATGGCAACCGCATGCTAGGTGCAAGTGGTCTCACTACTATGGTGGGTGGAGGGTGAAGGCAAAGGATGGATTTTGAAATCTTCGGACTTGGATGAGCTGAAAGCAATGGCGAGGGGGTTCTGAAACCCCCCCCCCCCCACACACACACACACACACAAAGTGGGCAGTCCAAGTGCATGATAAGCACATGACTTGTGTGAAATTTGCATGTCTTTAGCTAGGTGTCTCGGGCAATTCGGATCTTGGCAAGCCAGAGAGACAGAGAATCTGGAGAGATCTCAACAGGTTCTCGTGAGATTACAAACCATGGTTGAGATCGAAATGAATCCTGTCTGGTGTCCCCAATAACTTGAAAACCATGTACATCTGTGCTATTTGAGGGAAGCACTCCCTTTTTTTGTGGACATGTCTTCTTTTGGATGCAGATATTTCCATCACTTCCATTCCAACATCTAGGTGATGTTTGGTATCGGGATAAAAGTTGAGGAGAGTAGGTGTAAGTCATTCTAGGATAATTTATGTCTAGTCTTATTCTCATGTACGTTTGGTACACAAGGGGTGAAATGGGGTTAGAAAAATGGGGATAAGTCATTCCAACAAAAGGTTGGAATGACTTATCCCCGTTTTCAACCCCAAAATCGGGGTTAACCCTGTTTTCCTTAACCCAGCTTATCCCCGCCCGTTTTAGCCATACCAAACAAAACAGAGAATGGGATTAGAGCGGGGATATCCCCGCTCTAACCCGATACCAAACGGAAAAGAATTCAGACAACTTTCATTGATTAAACCTTTGTGCAATAAAATTACTTCAGGTTGCCTTTGATATGCAGATAATTGTGTGCTTGGTAGACATATGAGTCTTTGCAAAGTTGAATTTTTGTGTATCATTTATACATATAGCACTCTTTGAGGGCCGTCTTAAATAAGTATGCATCCTCCCATCAACCTGAGGCCAAAAAAAAAAGTTGATTTTTTTTTAAATCAATCAATTCTGATATCATTTGCAAACACCTAGATTCTCTTCTCTCCCAAATGCATGTATTTGCTTGCCTTGCTCTACAACTTATGTTCAGTATCTTCGAAAAAAAGTTTATGCTAAGTTTCTTTGAAAGACAACCTACATTGCCATCATTTATGACATCCTCTCAGCTTTGTCCTGCTCTCCCTTAGTACTGTCCCTGAAGCACCACAATGGCAGCAGGCTCGCTGGCCACCCACCTGCATTCCCATCACAGAAAAAAAACTCTGGCAGGTTGAAATGGTCCTCGTTCTCTGTTCAAGCCTGAGCTTCCGGTAGTGTAACCAGTTCAAGGCAGTTCTCACTTTTGTCCAGTATCATTTTTCGAGGTCCTATGGAGCACAGTTTAATTAGTCTTGTCCTTTTATAATCCCTCCTGCAATGTATGTAGCATATGAAAAAACTCCATAAACACCCATTTCCACACAGCAAGTGCCTATCTTGTGTCACATGGGTTCTGCTGCTCCATGGATACTACATTTTCCCTTAATGTCATTGGATTATTATTCAGTCTCTTTGAGTACGTCAGCACATGTAATCTACTTGACGTCAAAGTTGCCTCACTTGTTCACCTCTGCTCTGTTTTCCTCTGGGCCTCTATAAAATCTTGTCTCAACTTAGTTAATGATATCTAGGGTGGTGGTGGTGGTGCATTGAGCTTGTTGCTGGTGTGGCATGATAGATGGAATCTCCATGTTTTGTCATGAAAATGAATAGCCTAGGCATGGCAATCATTTCATGTCATTTTTATCGAATTTGAAGAGATAAGTGCGAACAATTCCGAGTTGAAAAAGTTTTAAAAAGAAATAATTGGAGAACACGCTCCTTATTTGGTTGAGACCAAATCTTCTGTGAAAAGAATTTCCTTTCTTGAGATGTTTGGTTGGTAATTATGCTAAAGGATCAGCATGAATCTGTAACTGGCATCTTTGTGCTTCTCCAACCGAATTCTTATTTTTTTAAGGATGAAGATTTTTGTTGGACATACTTAGATACTATGAACAAAATGCTACTAAATTTATAAATATTCTTTTCTTCACTGGTGAGAAGTTGTTTCAGTGAATATGGCTTCATGAAATCTCTTCTGCTACTAATCGGTCATTGAGGCTACCTTCCCATACCACTGTTTATGTAGTATATTTAAATTGTAATATCTGTTCTCTTCCCGACGAACAATTGTTCTGTGAATACACTGTGGGTGCAAGGGATCACTGCTGTGACAAGGTGACTCTTGAGATTACATGTCCGTACCATTGTTTTTGTATTATTTTCAAATTAACCAGCTAACTGTTTCATCTAAGTCTGGTGATTCTTGCCCTGATAACTTCTGCCCTGCCCTACCGTGGACTTGCTTTGCGCATAGTAATTTGGTGCTGATCCTTCGAAGCAATTACGGTGTCTTAGCTAAGATCCATGTTCTGGGTGGTCATTTCTTGTGCTTAGTGGCTGAATTTGGTTGATGATATTCCTAGGTCTTTTGTTTCCTGAAAAATAATTGTTAGTGTTGTTTGCTTACAAAATGAATCTAGCAAGTGGGGGAGGGGATTATTTGTAGAAAACCATTTTGCTGTTCTGAAAGAAATTTTCTGTTTGCTTTCTCGAGTTGAATAGAATGTTCTCTATAACATTATGCACCCTTGACACAATGATAATTTCAGGAGGCTCAAAGATATGCTCTGGATAATGGGCTTTTCTTTATGGAAACTTCTGCGAAGACTGCGATGAATGTTAATGATATATTCTATGAGATTGGTGAGTGCTGATCCTGTTTCAACACATAGAAGTCCGCATATGTATATACTGATTTTTCTTTTTTTTAATCATCGATCAACATTCAATAGCGTCACTCAAATCCAAAGTCTATCCAGTAAATACATCCATAAATGTATAAATATGTTTTACACCCGCATTTATTGTCCTGAGAGGCAAATGCATCTTAGGGGCCTTATTCCACAATGCATAGGCCCATAGCTGAGAAATTTGAATAGGTTAAGCCTAAGCCTTCAACTTGTTGACTATTGTGATGGCAAGAGTTGGCTTGTTGTACGTGGTGGAACCATTTTCTCTATGCTTTCTGTTCGATCCTACAGTCTGAATTCTTACATGAGATTTGACAGTTGAAAGTAGTTTCTTAATTTGTTCAATCCAGCAAACAGGCTTCTTCAAAGCCAGCCGGCACAAAATCCTTCGGGAATGATCATCACGGATAGACCTGCAGATAGAACAATGAAGGCATCTTGCTGCTCGTCGTCCTAGATCTTTTCTCCGTTCGCTCCATCTCAGGCAACTCAACTTTTCTGGGTAACTTGATTGTTTGGGGGCTGCAAATCCCCCGTGATGGTTCAGTGTATGCAGCTCTATTCGTAAACATGGGCATCTATCATCTCTAACATGTGTAAATAAATATAAATTGGGTATGCTTTAGTTAGCCTCGAGGAGCACTGCCATGGTGGTCACATCTGTTGATGATGAAGTTTGTATTATTATGGTCTAGGCCATTCATCTATCTGTCTTCAGGCTTGGCCTGTGGTATTTTTTGTATATTTATTGGCATCTCTCTGACATGAAACAAGATGTAACACGGTAGAAACGTTATTTTTTGAGTATCGGAATTAATTTAGCCAATATTTCAATATGGTTTATTTTGCGTTTTCCTAAAAGAAGCCAGGTCTCCTGTTAAATCTTATGAGGCGAATGTGTGCGTACTTACTGAGAATATATTCCCTTCGATTGCTTGTGCTATTTCGAAAGTTATTACATAAACTTTAAACTGAGAACAGCATTTCTGTGTGCATTATCATTATCGGGGAAGCCTTATTTACTCACTCTTGCTTGAAGCCTACGGCATTGAAGGCCTCCTTTGATTGGAGGGGAGGGCAAATTTGTACTTGTCTTATGGAACGATCTTCTATGATACCAGGCTTAACCCCATCTCGATTTGATAGCTGACTGCCGTAAAATTTGATAGCTAATCCGCTAATCGGGGTTTAGAAGTGTCAAAAGGCATGGCAACTATCTGGTACACTTTTCTTACAAGTGCGTCTAGCAGCTCCACGTCCACGGGGGAATGGAACGGAATGGAAGGTGCTTTTGCAATAGAGATCAGGAACTTTTCAGTTCAGACGTTGGTCGCTTCAGTTCAAATCGATTACCCAACTTTATGATGAGTTGCTCATTCGAAGCCGTTTCGCTGGCCAGCCAAGTTCTTAGCGGAGCTCGTAACAAAAGACTGAGCCCAGTTCCTTTTGCTCACATTCTATAGAACGAAGGTCTACAGAGCCCTAGACCTTACGAGTGTTTGTTTATTCATTTAATTGGCTCTCAACAAGAAGGTTATATAGCTAGATTGGAGCTCCTTGGGTAAAAGAAAAGATTTTTTTGAGAAGGAGTTGGTCACATGTAATTATCTAAAATTCATTATATATAGTTACACACCTCAATATATATTTTCCATATTAAAAATAGAAATTAAGGTGATTTCCAACTAAAAGTTTCACCAAACATTTTTTTTTAATTTTTTACTACTACAAGTATTGTTTTCCATGTACATAACCTTTTAGATAGTTGAAAAAGGCAGTACACACTCTGAAGAAAAGTGTATATCATGCATGGTTCGTTGACTTGGGCCGACTCGACCGTGCCGTACCGGATCAAGGCAAAAATGGGTCATGTTTGGATCGCCCGAGTCAAAAAATGGTTATTGGACTCGTTTCGGATCGGGCCGACCCGGGCGAGTCAGACGGTTCGGATCCAAACCGGACCCGAGTCGTCCCGATCCGAAGCGCGTGATACTTACCGAAGACAGGCGTTCCCAGCGCCCTATTCTTCACGTTGCAGACGACGGCCCCTTCGCTCTGTTCGTTGCAGACGTCGGTCACCCACATGTGCATGGTATTTTACATAGCCATACAAAGTCATAACAATAGCCAAAATAGAATAAAATCTATCATGGCCCACCCATGGAATGTCTTTGCCCAGTCACCACATGTGCATGGTATTTTACATAGCCATAGAAAGTCTAAAATTGCTCACACACGTACATGAACCCATATGCATCAAAAAAAGGGGGGGAGTTGCTTCTCGTCCTGCTACTGGGGGTGAGGTCGACCCCACCTTGGCATGGGATCTTCCTTGTCATCGGGTCCTTTGCCGTTTCGGAGTTTCGGTACTAAAACTCAACCAAAAGGAGAGAAGAAAAGAGAACAACAAACACAAGAAAATGCATAATCCAATGCTTCCAACAACAAAACAAGTAATTGCAGCAAATTAAAGGAGACCGCACAAAAAAAATCATCAAAAGTCAGAATTCTAAAAAAAAGAGGGCTGTTTCTTATCCTGCTGAAGGTGGGGTCGACCCCATCTCCCTTGCCAGCAGGCCTTTTGCTATTTTTGAACTGAAGTTTGCAAAAAATAAAATCCTTAAAGATAGAAAAGTGGTGATGAATAATCAACTCTAACAGTGAGATAATGATGAAAATTGCTTAAAATGATAATGTCAAATGGATAATGATAAAAATTATATAAAAAGAAAAAAATGCACGTAACCAACTAACTTGAACTGAGTAAGAATCCAGATTGAAAGTCATTTGTTATCATTATCATCCATTTGTCACCTCTGATACTTATTTGTCACCCTTAGCATCCATTTGTCACCCCTGATAACCTATTTGTCACCCTTAACATCCATTTGTCGCCCTTAATACCTATCTGTCACCTTTAGCATCCATTTGTCACCTCTGATACCTATTTGTCACCCTTAGCATCCATTTGTCACTCATGATACCTATTTGTCACCCTTAGCATCCATTTGGCACCCCTGATATCTATTGTCACCCTTAGAATCTATTTGGCACTCCTGATACCTATTTGTCACCCTTAGTATCCATTTGTCACCCCTGATACCTATTTGTCACCCTTAGCATCTATTTGTCACCCCTGATAACCTATTTGTCACCCTTAGCGTCCATTTGTCACCCCTGATACCTATTTGTCACCCTTAACATCTATTTGTCACCTCTGATACCTATTTGTCACCCTTAGTATCTATTTATCACTCATGATACCTATTTGTCACCTTTAACATCCATTTGTCATCCATGATACCTATTTGTCACCCATAGCATCCATTTGTCACCCCTGATACCTATTTGTCACCCTTATCATCCATTTGTTACCCCTAATAACTCATTTGTCGCCCTTAGCATCTATTTGTCACCCCTGACACCTATTTGTCTCCCTTATCATCTATTTATCACCCATGCCTTGAAGTGAATACTCCATGCTGCTCCAACATACGAAAGATAAACCAAAAAGAGAAGAAAAAAGTCATAAAAATAATAATTAATAAATGTAACAATATAATAATAAAAAATAATTATTGAGGAGGGTAAATCTGGTTTGACCTAGGAGCGGCCGAGTGACGGGCAGCCCACTAAGGTTCGAGCGTGCTAAGCCCGGCCAGGGGGCGAGCATGCACACTCAACCCAATAAGAGGAGGCCCGGCCCAGCAGAGCATCGGATTCCACGACGCACGACGGCCACGGCCCAAGGGTAGTTCTCGCCGGAGGACACTCCGACGACCGACCGTTGCCCCCACGACGTCGGTCTTGACCCCGTAACGGGCGAGCACGTGCCATGAGCACTGTAAGACTCACCCAGGGACCGGCCGGCACCGGGGCTCTCGCCCCCCAACGGGAAACTCCCGTCAATATAGCGGGAGAACGTTACTCTACTAAGCAGACCCTTCCCTCTCAAGGGATGAGGTCTCTCGCTCCAGGATAACCCATATAAAAGGGACATTGACAAAAGAGAAGAGACACGGTAGATTCCTCTACTAAGCCCCATACTACTACGCAAGAGAAGGGACACGGTGAATACTTCTGCCAATAGAGTTTCCTACTGAGAATAGAGCAACCCGACCTACCACGACTACAGAGAGGCTACTCGCCACGCTCAGAGAGAATCCTCCTTCTGCACGGCCTTACCACCCAGCGAGCACTCTCCGAGTACCCACTGGGAGCGGCGAGCACGCGTGTAGAGGCCCTACACATCTCTCGGATCATCTACTACGACCTCTACTTCTCTCTCACTTCGCTCTTCTCTATTGCTCATTGATCCCTTGCTGACTTAAGCATCAGAGGGTTGTCCCCTGGGGTAACACCCGGGACTCCTTCTGACGCCCCTTTGGTTTCTTGGTGTTTGCAGGCCTCCAAGGGCGCGAGACGACTTCCCCAACAAATAAATAGAGAAGGTGGTACGTGGCCTAGGAACTATTTTCCTGCCGCTACACTTCTTGGCGCCGTCTGTGGGAAGAAGAGCGAAAGGCTATGGCGCCCCGTGGAAGCCTCCGCAACGCCAGCAACCGGGGGCGGGACTCCCACCAGGGACCCAACTCTCGCCGGGGATCGCAGGAAGCTTCTTCCGCTCGCTCCCGACAAGAGGTCACCCCGGGTGACCTAGATGAGCTCTACCAAGAAATCCGGGCTTTGGCAGAATTCTGCCGAGAGATCCGGGACCAGAGGCCCCAATACGCCCCACCCGAGCGACGGGAGGGCGAAGGAGGATAGACCGGAGAGAACTTCCGGCATGTATGGGAGGCATCCCATGCCTCCGTCGCAAGGACCCGACGGTCACGCAGCGTGCCTGCACCCAAGGTACGCAGCCCACTTCATTCCAACCCAGAAATGGACCGTCGGCTCCAACGGTTTGACGAGATAGAGGACAAGGTCTGGTACCTGGACGACGTCCTCCTGGCCGCTAAGAATCGCGGCCTCATCGACGACGATCTGGACTTCCACGCTCCCTTCTCCCGGGAAATCATGGAAGCCCCCATCCCGCCAAAGCTCCAGCTGCCGTCATTCGCCTCCTACGACGGCACCACCGATCCGGCCGACCACTTGCACGGCTTCGAGTCCCACCTGGTGTTTCACCGGGCCTCGGATACCGTCAAATGCTTGGCGTTCGTTACGACTCTCCGGGAGAACGCCCGAGCATGGTTCGAGTCCCTGCCGGCCGAGACGATCTCCTCCTTCCAACAGCTCAAAAAGCTGTTCAAGGAGAACTTTGTGGGCTGCCGAAAGGTAGCCAAATCTACTGTAACCCTACTCGCTCTCAGGTAGGGGAAAGAAGAAACGCTATGGGACTTCGTCTCCCGCTTTCGCGTGGAGGCACTCCGCATTCCCCACCTCGACGTCGACATCGCCACCACGGCACTCACTCAGGGGACGTGGGACCACATCCTCCGGCGCGCACTCGGAGTCAAAGCTCCGACGACATTTCCAGACCTCCTCGCGCTAGCCCAGAAGCACGCGCGCTGCCAGGAGAACACCGCGGCCCTGCGTCGCACAATCGGGACTAACCAGCCCTACCGAAAGAGAGCCGCCGACCCACCATGAGAGGGCTGGAGTAAACGGGAGCGACGCGACAGGGACCGCCGCGACCACTCCGAGAAGGAAAGGGGTGGCTATCGCCACTATACACCCCTGACGGCTCCACCCGACCAGATCTTGATGGAAATCTGCGAGGAGCCGTTCCTTAAGTGGCCCCCGCGGATGAAGTCGGATCCAAACTCGAGGAACAAGAAGAAATATTGTCACTACCATCGAGACCACGGTCACGACACCGCCGACTGCATCAACTTGAAAGATGCCATCGAGGACCTCATCCGTCGAGGACTCCTCGACAAGTTCCTTGCCAAAGCCGCCGAGAGACGACAAAAGACACCTCTCCCTATCGACAACCGGCCCAACGGAAAGGAGATCATGATGATCTCTAGGGGGCCCGCCGCGGGGGGTGATAGTGCGAGCAGAAGGCGTCGGTATGCAACGGCCATCAACACGGCGGACCAAGGCGGTGGCACTCCACGGGAACTCTCCCCCTCGGGTCATCTGGGAGACCCCATAGTGTTCTCCGAGGATGACCTGGAAGGCGTCACTACGCCCCATTCTGATGCTCTGGTGGTTTCTGCCACCATCAACCAATGTACTGTACGACGCATCCTGGTAGATAATGGAAGTAGACCTGACGTTATTGCGTACGACTATCTTATACTCATGGGTGTGGATATGTTACGACTCATGCCATTACATACACCGCTGTATGGGTTCTCCGGCACGACTATCCGCCCAGAAGGGCATATCTCACTCCCGATCACGTTCGGGACAGCTCCAAAAGAGGTAACCTTCCTCGCTGACTTTATCGTGGTTCGTGCAATGATAGGGTACAATGCTATCATCGGCCGAGGGATCCTCGGCATGTTTCGAGGTGTCCCTTCTTCCTACCACCAGAAGCTTAAGTTCCCCACCCCCCGTGGGGTAGGGGAAGTCCGCGGGGATCAACGGGAGTCCAGAAGGTGCTACCTCATGTCCACCCACGATCGACGCCCCGAAGAAGTGCCCCTAGAAAAGAGGGCGAGGACCAAAGATCCAGGTCCGAGCACGAGCGCTCCGGCTGAGGACTTGTACCTCATCCAAGTTGGGGACAACCCAAGCAGAACACTGAAGGTCGGCGCTACCCTGACCGAGCACGATAGGCAAGCATACGCAAGCTTCCTCACGACTAACCAGGACGTGTTCGCCTGGTCCGAGGATAAACTCCTCGGAATTCCTCCAGAGGTCATCACGCACCAACTTAGGTTGGATCCCACCTGTCGCCCGGTGCAGCTACGTCGAAGGTGCTGCAACCCCGAGAGGCAGGCCATCATCAGGGAGCAAGTAGGAGAAAAACTACGATCAGGACTGCTCCGGCCTACCCAATATCCAGACTGGGTGGCCAACGTGGTCCTGGTGCCTAAGAGCAACGGGAAGTGGCGGATGTGCGTGGACTACACCGACCTTAACAAAGCCACGCCCAAAGACAGCTTCCCTATGTCACGGATCGACTAGCTGGTCGATGCTACGGTCGGACACGAGATGCTGAGCTTCCTCGATGCCTATTCTGGGTACCATCACATCAGCATGCACAAGCCCGACCAAGACAAGACTGCGTTCGTCACCAACCACGGCCTATACTGCTACACTTGCATGCTGTTTGGACTGAAGAACGCTGGAGCTACATATCAACGCCTAGTCAACCACATGTTCGACTCGCAGATTGGTCGCAACATGGAGGTCTACATCGACGACATGCTCGTGAAAAGCCTCCGAGCGGCCGAACATTTACGCGACTTGGCGGAGACCTTCGCCACACTCAGAAGGTACAATATGAAACTCAACCCTGCTAAATGTGCATTCGGGGTGCGGTCGGGAAAATTTATAGGTTTCCTCATCACCCACCGAGGAATAGAGGCCAACCCCGACCAGATCAGAGCAGTGTTAGAGATGGAGCGACCGAAACGGGTGAGGGACGTATAGTGCCTCATCGGGTGCGTCGTCGCCCTGGCTCAGTTCCTATCCCGAGCCGCCGAACAGTGTCTCCCCTTCTTCCGACTGATCAAGCAAGCCAACCTGGCACCAGAAAAGAAGGGGTGGATCAACTGGGACCAGGAGTGCGAGCAAGCGTTCGAAGAATTGAAATGCTACCTGACGACTCCTCCTGTCCTCACCAAACCCCAAAAGGGAGAGCAGCTACTCCTATACCTATCCGTGACGTCCAGCACCATGAGCGCTGTGCTCGCACGAGAGGAAGCGGGAGTCATGAAGCCCGTCTACTATGTTAGCTGAGCACTACAAGGACCAGAGTTCCGATATTCGCAGACCGAAAAGTTCACCCTCGTGCTGATCACGGCTGCTCGCAAGCTACGACCATACTTCCTGGCTCACTCGATCGTCGTCCTCACCGATCAGCCTCTCCGACAAATTCTTCAGAACCCTTATACTTCCGGAAGGCTGGTCAAGTGGGCCATCGAGTTAGGAGAATTTGACATTAAGTTCTGAGCGAGGACAGTAATCAAAGGCCAAGCTCTCGCTGACTTTGTCGCCGAATGCACCCTATCTGCCGAGGACTCACCCGAGCAGTCCTCGGGGCCCACCTGGGAGCTATACATCGACGGATCTTCCTACGCGGCGGGCAGCGGCACAGGATTGGTCTTACTCTCACTAGAAGGTTTGGAGCTACAGTATGCCCTGCGCTTCAACTTCCCGACCACGAAAAATGTGACCGAGTATGAGGCGCTCCTCTCTGGGCTACGCATGGCAAATCACCTGGGGGCGTCAAGTGTACGAGCGTACAGCGACTCCATGCTTATCGCCAACCAGGTCAGGGGGGAGTTCGAGGCCCGCGACCCCTCCATGATGAAGTACTTAGAGAAGGCCAAGGCGACAGCAAGTGAATTCACTCGTTTTGAGGAGGTCCACATCCCACGCGAAGAGAACGTCTGAGCAGATGCTCTCTCCCGCCTAGCGTCGGCCACCGCAGTCTCCAGTTTGAGATCGGTCCTGATAGAGGAATTATCAGCACCAAGCATAGATGATCCGACGCTTCAGATAAACGCCATCGACTACGAACCCTCCTAGATGGATCCTCTCCTCGACTTCCTCCTTCAGCAACAACTCCCGAGCAACCATGCTGAGGCGCGGTGCACACGAGAAAGAGCGGCCCACTTCACCATTGTGGACGGCCGGCTATATCGCCGGTCCCTCTCGGCCCCTCTACTCAAGTGCCTCTTCCCCATGGAGGCCAACTAGGCCATCCAAGAAGTCCATGAAGGACTTTGCGGAAGCCATGTGGGAGGACGAGCACTCGCACGGACGCTGATCCAGCAAGGGTATTGGTGGCCCACCTTGTAGTGTCTCGAATATGTTCGAAGGTGTCCCCAATGCCAGAAATATTCCCACCTGCACCACCGGCCAGCTACGCAGCTCCACGCTTTGACGAAGCCTCGCCCATTCGTTCGGTGGGGAATCGATATACTGGGACCCTTCCCTGAAGCGCAAGGGAGGAAGAAGTTCCTCATAGTCGCCATCGACTACTTCACCAAGTGGGTCGAGACTGAACCATTGGGGAAGATAACAAGTGAAGTAGCTTAGAGATTCGTGCTACGTAACATCATTTGCCGATTTGGGATTCCAAGGGTTCTCACAACCGACAACGGCAGGCAGTTTGCGAGCACTGCCTTTCAAGAAAAGTGCTCAGAGTTAGAGATCTGGAACCACTACACCTCGGTGGGGCACCCCCAAGCCAATGGGTTGGTGGAAAACGCCAACCGAACTCTCCTCCATGACATCAAGACCCGCCTGGACCAAGCAGGTGACTCATGGATCGACTCGATCCCTAGCATTCTATGGGCCCACCAGACCACCGCTAGAGCCGCCACCGGAGAGACGCCTTTTCATCTCACCTACGGGGCTGAGGCAGTGGTTCCGGTGGAGATATCCAACCCCTCGTTATGAGTGGGACACTTTGATGAAGCCAGGAACAACCAAGCAATGCAAGAAAACTTGGATTTGCTCGAAGAAGGAAGAGCCAACGCCCAGGTGAAACTCGTGGCATATCAGCAGAAGTTGGCTCAATACTACAACGCCCGGGTTAAGGAGCGATATTTCTTCCCCGGTGATCTAGTTCTACGGCAAGCAAGCGTGGCTGACTCACGAGGAGCCGCAGGAAAGCTCGCACCAAACTGGGAAGGCCTGTACAGGGTAGCGGAAACACTCGGCAAAGGAGCGTACAGGCTAGTGACGCTGGGGGGAGAGAGGTACCCTAGACGTGGAACTCCGTCAACCTCAAGAAATACTTCCAGTGAATCGCCACTAGCCAGACTCCACTAAGGTTAGTTACCTACGAATAACAAAGAGGTAACCTAAGGGTTCCCTAGAGGCGAGCACTGCTCCCCTTGAAAATGAGAAGGTAACCTAAGGGTTCCCTAGAGGCGCGAGCACTACTCCCCTTGAAAACGAGAAGGTAACCTAAGGGTTTCCTAGAGGCAAGCACCGCTCCCCTTGAGAACGAGAAGGTAACCTAAGGGTTCCCTAGAGGTGCGGGCACTGCTCCCCTTAAAAATGAGAAGGTAACCTAAGGGTTCCCTAGAGGCGAGCACCGCTCCCCTTGAAAACGAGAAGGTAACCTAAGGGTTCCCTAGAGGCGCGAGCACTGCTCCCCTTGAAAATGAGAAGGTAACGTAAGGGTTTCCTAGAGGTGAGCACCGCACCCCTTGGGAACGAGAAGGTAACCTAAGGGTTTCCTAGAGGCGAGCACCGCTCCCCTTGAAAACGAGAAGGTAACCTAAGGGTTCCCTAGAGGCGCGAACACTGCGGAACGCGAGCACGGAGAACTACCCAGAAAGCACGCAGAAGTACTCCAGTAAAATGTACACAACAATATCGGCTCAAAATAAAGAGTTTATAGTTCTTTAGTCAAAATACAAGGTGCCAGAAAATCGGCAAAATACCCTCACATGGGCCAAATACAAGTACGTGGAGAGACAAAACGTGCTTGACCATGGTAATGTATGACTTCAACGGCTCACTTCCCGAGCACCGTCCTCGGCCAACGATCGTGCTGAATCTCTGAGCAGACACCCAACACCCATTTTTGTTCTGTGGAAGGGTGCCGACGGAGAAGCCTCCTATGCCAGAGAAGAGGGACAAAGCCCCCAGACCAGCAAAGGGCTTCACTGGTAGAAGACCTGCACCAGGAAAACTAGGCCGACTGCTCCAGCCACCCTTGTTCGGATAGGGGACAGTGGAGCAACGAGGCCCACCCGTTACAGGGAACAAGCAGGCCTACACAAGCCAACAGGGGGCAGCAGTACCACGAGGCAACACATTATGAAGGCCACTCTGACGCACTGGCCATGCCTTCAAACTGGAAGACAAGACCCCGCTGCCCAGGCTGCCACCGGCATCCACTTTGAATGGAGAGGTTGTCCCACCCCGGCCAGTGTTCGACGGGTCCCCGTCAATGGCGGGTAAAGGCATGAAGAGTCCACCGCCGTCGTGCAGCTGCATGGCCTTGTCTGCAAAGTGGAAGAAGGGAAAACATGTCCCACGCTTCCTTACGCCCCTTCCTACCGGAAGATAGGAAGATGTTCCAGCAATGGGGAGCATCTCACCAAGAACCTGCAGAAAGCAAACAGCGGTTATGTGCAGCGAAGACAAAGCGACAAAAACTAGCGGAGGGACATAAAACCACAATACTCGGAGATTTCTCATCCCTTCAGGGGCGGAACTTATCCTGCTCAAGAAGTAGGACCCCCTGCCGGCGTATAAGCGGTTAACCTTCTCCAAGGCCTCCCGCCAGCCGTCCAGGTACCCGAGCCTGTACTGCTCAGGGACCGGGCCACCCTCTCCAGGCGCAGGCCACGGTCACCATGGTACCGACGTTGGGTTACTCCGGTGGACCAAGGGTTGACGACGAACCTGCAAGAATTCATCATCTGACGAAGTACCAGACTCTCCCGATGACATCCTCTAAGAAGGCTACCCTCAATGTTTCGCTCATGCAAAGCTAATCACTGGAACACTGCAAAGGCCGCCATTTATAGGAGGAAGCGAAGTTCCCAGAAGTATGAGGACTCCTACCGCCTCAATCAAATCTATGGAAGTCGAGGTGACGGATCCCGAAAGTCACGCCCTTTCAGAGCCCTCACCAAGGACACCGCTTCGTATCCCCAGAGGATCTCGCGGCAGTTCAGGGAGAGGGAAGTACACGGAAGAAATCTCAAGTTTTGTGAACAAAGGGAAAGCTTCCATTTCTAAGTAAGGAAATTACAAAAGAAGGCTACTTCCTTGGAAAGTGCGGATAAAAGGTAATAAAAGAAAAGACAGCTAGGGGCATCCTCTCAAGGTCCTGCCCCAGTTACATCACCATGTGCCCTAGGTTCGGCAGGCACACGTACGGCAGCAGCATTAGGGGAAGGTGGCTCGTCGATCAAGTCCACCACGGCGACGTCCGCGGGTGCTCGCTCACCCGCGCTTGACATCGACCGCTCAGCGCCCGCCTCTACGGGGTCGGGCCCCTCCTCTCTGTCATCAGCCTCCGAGCCATAAGGAGTTGAAGGAGGGGGGAGAGCCGGGGCCGTTAGGCCAAGATTTTCCACTGTGGCCTTCATAGCAGCACTCCAGCCCTCCCGGAAGCTGCGGTCATGTGCCGGCTCGTAGAACTCCAGGGCCGCCTCCGTCAGCTCGTCCCGATAAGCCAAAGAGGAGCGAAAGTTCTCCACAGCTTCCTCGCCAGCCAAGGACAGGGAAGAACGCAGCCTGGCAAGCTCGACCTCGACCTCTTGGGCACGGGCCTCCATGGCTCGGACCTCCGCCTCCGACTTGGCTGCTCGCTCTCCGACTGCATCCACCCGCGCCCGAAAGGAGTCCCAGTTGTTGTGTAGTGAACAGCGGATCTAGAGGGGAGGGGTGAATAGATCTGCCCCTCTTTTGCAATGCAGCCCTCTATATAGCTAGATGAAACAAGTTGTAGCGGAATATAACTAGCTAAACGAAGAACACAGTGATTTGCTTAACAAGATGATTATGCAATATAGATATTGTACCTAAGCATGCATCTAACACAAAGCAATCGCACAAGCAAACCACAACACACGAGATTTTAAGGTGGTTCGGACTGAATCCCCAGTCCTACGTCCACCCCTCACCAAAACCCGGTGAGGCTTCACTTGTGCAGCACACAGAACCGCAAATCGGAAACCACCGATTGCCTTCCTACTAACCACCTGGTAGGGACGTCAACAACGCAGATCGGACAACCTCCGATTGCCTTCCTACTAACCACCGGTAGGGACGATCTTCAGTTTCAAATGTTTGAATGAAATGGAAAAGAACAATTATGAAAATACTCAAACAAGATATGAAATATGTTCAAAGAGAAAGGATCTCGTCTGAGATTGCTGAAGCTTGAATCTGAAGCTTCACTTGGCTTGGAATTGATCTCCTCTTTAAGTGGCTTGAATCACTTGGAGATATGATGAAGAGCTTCTTCACGGAGTACTGTTCACAGCTACAGTAACTCGAACTTCTCTCCCTTGAACACACCCTAGCAACCTCCTTTGATCTCCCTTAATAGCCTCTCTTGCTTCTACTCTTCCTTGAAGGTTGCTGGATTGAGATATGAACTTGAATCACCTTGAGTTGATGGAGAGAGTGTTGATGTAGCCTTGATCTTCCTTTTGATCCTCTTGAGTTGATGAAGAGGATGTAGGATGCAGCTTAGATCACCCTTGATAGCCTTGATACTTCTTGCTTCCTTGGAGGTTGAGATAGCTTCAGATCTAGCTTGAATAACCTTGGATGGATGAAGAGCTTCCTCCCGAAACACTGTTCACAGAGGTGCTACAGTACCTCGAAAATGGCCTCCCTTGATCTCCCTTGAAGCCTTCAAGCATTAGGTTTTCCATCCCTCTTGTATTGGTTTTATAGACCTTGAATGGTCTATAGACAAGCCTCAGACCAGATCCACAATTTGTGGGTGATTAGGTGACATTTGGATTAAAGAAATCAAGGTTGAATGGCTCTTTTCGAAGTTGGAAACAAAGTCAAAAATGAAGGCTCGGGGCTGGCGGTCGACCGGCAGCTCCTGGCGATCGACCGCCACTGTAAAATGCTGTAGACGAATGGCCCCTGGGAATTCCGGTCGACCGCCACTGGCTGGCGGTCGACCGGCAGCAGGCAGACCTGTAGCCGGGGGATCCCTGGCTGGGGCGGTCGACCGCCCCTGTGCTGGCGGTCGACCGCCAGCTGGGCAGAGCCCGGGTCACCCCGGTTCGGGCCGTTGGTCGCACCAGCTCCGTCGCTTGAGTCCGTTAGCCGCCCGTTTATGTCTGTGGCATCGACCTTGATTGTCTTGAAGTTTTATTACTGAGTATTCAAGCAAATTTTTGTTCCGGGGGCTCCGCCCCCGGAAACCCCTGCAAGGGGCGCTGCCCCCTTGACCCCGCGACCTGACCGGGCAGGTCGATCCCCGCGACCTGACCGCGCAGGTCGATCCGCGTGCGAGGGCGCAACATTGAGCTTTCATGTGCATATCTGTCATGAACAAAATATCACATATGTCAGTCATAAGAGCGTGGAAAATAACAATGACTAATAGTGTTAAGCCATTATCAAAACCAAGAATACTCAAAGCTCATATGACTATAGAATGATGCCGAATGACCCATGTGACCACAGAATGACGCAAATGACCTCAGGGACACAACACCAGTCCCGCTCCATGCCAACGAGGGCCGACCCTAGCTGAGCCAAATGCTCTTGGAGTCCGACGTTTGAAGCTTCAGACTCCTTGAAACGCCCTTCGGCCCCCGCCTAAAGGGCCCGACTGGCCTCCAGCTCGCGGACGACATCGATGAAATGGTGCCTCCACAGCCCAAGGGCACTGACGACCAGACACGCGCTCCTCACGACGACGGCCGTCAACTCATTTGCGGTCTCGGGACCAAGCTCCCCAACGTGCTCGTGCCAGCGAGCACTCTGCACCATGAGATCGACGATAGTGGCGACCCCGGGCAGCCCCGCCGTCAAGTCCTCGGGCTGCGCGGACTGACCACGCGAAGGGACCCTCGGTGGGGGGAGAGAACCGACTTCGGCAGCAGCAGGAGCTTTACCCCTTTTGCGCCCCCGCCCTCCGGAGGTGGGCGCCAGAGCAGCCGCTGCCGGCACTACAGATGATGGCCGCGGAGGAGCACTGGGGGGAGGCGTCCCAGAAGAAGGTGGCAGATGACTCCGAGTCGTGGTCGAATCTCTCCCTCTCTTCCTCGGCCGATGGCGACTGTCCATCTCCGCCAGCTCATTATCAGTCAGAGGGATCCGACCACCACCCGCCATGGCGAGCTCTTCACCAGACGCAGTAGGGGTGGCTTCGGAAGAACTCCGCCGAAGACTAGGCCATCCGCCGGCCACAGACGCTTCAGGCGAGCGCGCTAGAGGAATGCCGACCGGGGTGGGATACTGCAGCCTTCCCGGGGCGAACGCAACATGGGCTTGGGGGGCGATGACCGACACCTGACCTGCTCCCAGAGCAACGTGGTCCACGGGACGAGGAGTAAACCGCGGCAACCGGACGGTCTCGTAGGTCCAACCCTGCGCTTCAGCCACCCCTGAAAATAAGGACAAAGTTAGACAAGCACCAGCTACCACTGACGCGACCCTATGGAAGAATAAAACCAGTACCCTGCAGTAGCAGAGAACACAACCCCAGCTCCCAAAGCAGCGCCGGGGTTAGAACGAAGTCTGCGTCAGCAAGGGGATACCGGAGAACAACCTTCAACTTCTGGCTGTCCTCAGCCCTGAGAGAGGGCTTCGAATCGTGCCAAGTACGATGAAAACCTCTGCGCATCCAGCTATCAGAGGCTTCTGCCCAGTCTTTCGACTTGACAAGGTATACGTACCACTCTGCGCAGCCTTTGCGGTTGGACGTGGTACGGGAAACTGTGATGAAGTGCTGGTGGGTGCGAGCCTTGAAATAGGTGAAATAGGTATCGGACGGACAACTCTGGAGGAGGAAGAAGTGTCGGAACAGAACGACACTCAGCTCCACCGACGCTCTATGGCACGCATAGATGAACCCACAGAGGATGCTGTAAGAGTTGGGCGTTATTTCCGCAGGACGCCGCCCATAGTAGTGGAGGACAGATGCAATGAAGGGATGAACTGGCACATGGAAGCCCGCCTGAAAGGAGGCTACCGGGATCATTATTCCACCAGAAAGGTGACTCATTATGTCATCTTCCACGGAGGGGAAGATGATGTCGTATTCAGGGGGAATCTCGAAGGCCTCCCGCAGGCCATGGATTACCCTGTAGTCCACTAAGGGTGGAGAACCAGGCCGACTACTACCCGCACCATAGGTGATGCGGGACGGACACGCGAACCTGGGACTCTAGCTTGCAACTCGTCCCTAAGCGAGGGAAACGTGGGATCATGCGCGGTTGAGGAACTGGCAATGAGTCTCAGGTACTCGGCTCTTTTGCGTGTACTCGGATTGAGTCACGGGACGGGTTCACTCACTCACTCTCGCAGCAGTCAAAAAAGTATAACGAGCTACGTTCCTATCACTCTAGCAGCGGCATTCAAAATTATACGAGTAAAGCAAATGCCTACGAGGAGGGTGGCGAGTGTACCTCCACACTCCGGGCGTGGGGAAGACAACCCTGACCAAGTACGGTAACTCCCGGTAAAAATATTACAATAATTACAACAGCGATTTTTTTCCCACTCCACTAAGGGAGGTAAAGGGCTACAAGTGGGCCCGGGAGGACCGATCTTGGGTTGACGGGCAGCGTGTTGGACAGCTCCGTCGGTGCCGTCTGGATGATGCGTGCTGCGGGTTGTGGGGCCCATGTGCTACTCAAACGTCCGAACTGGGCGGGGTGGGTCCCGCTGCCAAAGGGGATGCCTGGAGGAATGATCCCTGGAAGGCGACTGGGCTGGCTCTGCTGGTGGGAGGCAGGGCGGCTCCGATGGCCGGGCGGTGAAGATTGCTGCCCCGGGTCTATTTTACTGTTTCAGGGTTGCGCTGCCCGACGAGATCGGTTGTTGCGATCAATCCTGACGTCGGATCGACGCGAAATTTATGCCGTTGGAAAGATCTTTCAGAGAGATACGACTTACGGCCAGATAAGGAATTTAATCTGTCTCTATAATGGCCTTGGTCGAATTTACAACCTGCTGGTTCACAGAACTAGATCTGGCAGGACAGATTTGGATCTGCCTGATAACAAGGGTTGACCGAAGGGAAAACTTCGGATCTAGGAGTTGGGTTCTTTATAAAAGTTAGAGAGGGGAAAGTAAGGAAGACGCCAATATTTTTTGTGGATTTTCTAGAGGTGGTCTAACAGGGGAAATTGATTTTTGACTGGACAGGGGTCGGATCTGGACTGCATAAGACAAAACAGATTTTGGCCTGAGTTTTAATTTTTCAGAGGGGAAAAAGAACTCCTAAATTCGTGGAAAAAATTTGTGGAGGTGGATTTTTGTGGGTAGAACACCCAGTCCAAATTTGAACTCAATCAGAAATGGGAAAGGGGGTCGAACAATGGAAGAACAGGGTTGCTGTAACAAGATCTGCACAGGGACAGATCTGTGTGGGTCTAGAAGCTTAAAGAGAAACGAAAATGAAATGAAGGTTTAAAATCGGAGGAATTTTTCTGGAGATGGGGATTTATGTGGGGAACCTACCCTTAAAATCTCAGCTTCGTCAGATCTAGGGTTTGGGAGCTAAAATTCAGACACTGGACCTTTGTCCTGATGTAGACAGATCTCCGGCGGGTTGGCGGTGGCGGTGCGACGATGGGTTGGTGTCGGCGGCGGTGCTGAGCTTCACACTCAGAGAGGTGGTGGAGGAGATGCTTCACACATTTGAAATCAGAGCTCTCACAGCTCTAGGGGGGGAGAGAGGGGCGCCCTTGGGCCTTGTGAGCATAAATGGAATTTTCTCGTCATTAATGCTAAGTAATTCATAAAATACATGACTTATATAGAAAATGTAAAAAGACCTAAACTACCCTCAGATCTAGGTTAGGGGAGGGGTATACAAGGGATAGAAGATTTAATCCCCATGTGGTCAAAAAACAAAAACAAAAAACATTTTAGTGGAAGGGGCGCCCCCTTGACTATTAAGGAGAGAAAATGGACTTTTTAAGCCCTTTGTCCCCTTGAATAGTCAAGTCCTCTAGAAGCCCACCTTGGATATTCGACTAGCCCCACATGAGCCCTAGAGCTTATGTGGACCAATGGGGAAGAAGGTGGGGGGCCCTTGCTGGACCTACTGGACTTTTATAAATAAACCCAAACATCCTTAAGGACTAACAAATTGGCTTATACAGCCTTACAATTGCAAACCCATTTTCCCAAGGATATAAATGTAAATAAAAGAACACAAATGTAAACTAAAAAATTATTGCCCGGTGTTGATTCCCATCAATTCTCCCCGGGTGGGAAGAACTCGACCCCGTCGAGTAAGGGGTGTGGCTGCTCAAGTAGCTCCTACGGATCAGTCATCGACCAAGAAGCGCGGAGTACGCTCCACTCCAAGTATTCGTCACCTGCTCATCCCGTATAGATTTGATATGCTCACGCTGCTGGGGAATGAGGCTAGAGGTGGACACTCCAGGGTGGGGTCACTCTCAAAGGAGGGAGGCGGCTCAAAGACTCACTAGGAATCACCGCTGGGTCCCTATATGTGACTAGATCCGAGACAAAGAATGATCGAGCCGATCCCAAATGCCGACAAGTTTACAACGTATGCATTGGATCTGACTTGCCTCACACTTGAAAGGGACTGACAACGCGAGCGTACAAAAGACCGACTCAACTCGATATATGCATATGCACTCGAAACTGTACGAAACAAAGACTCACACATGACCCTAAACAAACCTACTATTAGTCCGACCCATACACATGCAATGGTGGACCAGGACATCCGAATGTGTGTCATGCATACACTAGGTGCAATCGATGGTGGATGGAATGTAGAACTCCTAGACATCCTAGTATGTCCCTAGCATGCAGCTGCCCTTTGGGTTTGAGAGGTTTGGGAGGGCTAGTAGTGCCAAATGCACCTCCTTCCTTACCCCTATAGGATGACCGTGGATCGGGCCCCTGGGTGGGTGTAAGTGGATTGGTCCGTGGGGAAGGGGTGTGGTAGTGGACTCCTGTGAAAAAGGGAAGTAGATATGGCGGGTCAAGGGGTTTATTAGGAAAGGGATTGAATGGATCAAAGAAAGTGTAACCCCTCAAACCGGGCTCCCATAGGTCACGGTCCCATGTTTGAAATTTTTGAAGGTGTAGGTGGTCACCTTCATGCATTAGGGAAGATGGGACGGTGCTCTCAAATGGAAGGTAGTGTTCCTCCCTCAGGAAGAGTGTCATGAAATAAGGCTCGGCCGGCAAGGGAAGGAATAGGAGAATCTCCGTGGTGACACGACCCATGGTGCACACGGAGGTAATGGACCCTACGGCGAGATGTGTGAAGCTACGACTATTGGGTTGGTCGAAGTCTCGAGCCAATAAGTGTGTCAACTGCAACTGCCAGTCTAACCCTTTAAGAAGGTCGTCCAATGTATCAACATGGTGAGAAGACCGAAAAGTTGTGTGGAAGGAGTTGACGTGCACTAGTTATAGTGTGGGGTCCATGGATGGGTGGAAAGATGGGACCAAGCCATTCTTGAGCCAGCTAAGTAGTGGCTCGACGATGAAAAGCGTTCCCATTAGAAACACGGGTGGCTCGGGTTGAGGTGGCTCCAAATGAGATAACTCCGAATAAAGATCGGAAGGTGAGGGTGATGGCAATGGAGCTCTCATGGGTGGGGAAGGACTGTCCTCCCGGATGGGAGTAGGCCCTTGGGACCCCGTAGGTGGGGCCGGGTTGGGGCTACCGGCTATGACCTCCCTAGGCTTGGGTATGACTACCTCTTGTCTCGGAGGTGGGCAAGGGGAGACTAATGACTCAATATAAGCACACCTCCTATCCACCCGATCCGAAATCATTTGCACAAGTTCAGCAATGGTGCGGGTTGGAGTAGGGGTATCGTGGTGGACTCGCCTGTAATCAATTGGCCTAGGCTTGGGTCTAGGCTCATCTACATGTGGGGCTCTTCTCCGACTATGACCCACTTGGTTGGAGGTGATTGGGTGGGGTCAGTTGGGGTGCCTAGGTGAGGCTGGTTGGAGGCGACTAGGCGGGGCAAGTAGATCTTTCTAAGCTCATCTTTCATCTCCCGCCATGACTCGACAGGCCATTGCCTCCTAACCTCCCTCATACGCTCAATGCTCTCCCATTTCCAGGCGGCCTCGTGAATGAGCCTCTTTTGGGCAAAGCTGACTTGCATGGCATCGGACATAGTGTAACACTCAAAATACTTGTCCATGGCGGCTTCCCACTTGAGGTAGTCGCTCAGGACCTTGGAGCCATGAAAGTTCGAGGCTTCGGGTCTATGGAAGTGGATGGGATGGTTTCCAAGCCCATGGGAATCATGCAGCCAGTGATATCGCCTGGGCGATTGGGACTCCATGGGAGACTGGGGAACTATAGGATGGACATGAAGACACTTGGTGACAAGACACTAGACACGACCCTAAACACTCATGCAAGTTGGAATACTGACTCGACTACATACGTAGACTCAACCCATATCTGGTACTAGGCAGAGTTCCGAGATCTGAAGATCATCTCTCGTAAATGTGCGACCTTCCCGATAGGCGTAACCTAATGTTCAGGCAACACCTTTTTATATACCGAATAAAGGAATGCAAATGAGACACTTAGACTTAGACACTCTCTAGATGACTCTTTTTTTTTGTTTTCTTTTCAAGCAAAGACTACCCTAGACTCAACATGGCTCTGATACCAATTTGATGCGGGACGGACACACGAACCTAGGACTCTAGCTCGTAACTCGACCCTAAGCGAGGGAAATGCGGGATCGTGCGCGGTTGAGGAACCGACAATGAGTCTCGGGTACTCGGCTCTTCCACGTGTACTCGGATTGAGTCACGGGATGGGTTCACTCACTCACTCTCGCAGCGGTGAAAAAAGTATAACGAGCTACGTTCCTATCACTCTAGCAGCGGCATTCAAAATTGTACGAGTAAAGCAAATGCCTACGAGGAGGGTGGCGAGTGTACCTCCACGCTCCGGGTGTGGGGAAGACAACACAGGCCAAGTACTGTAACTCCCGATAAAAATATTACATTAATTACAGCAGCGATTTCTTTCCCACTCCACGCAGGGAGGTAAAGGGCTACAAGTGGACCCGGGAGGACCGATCTTGGGTTGACGGGCAGCGTGTTGGACAGCTCCGTCGGTGCCGTCCGGATGACGCGTGCTGCGGGTTGTGGGGCCCACGTGCTGCTCAAAGGTCCGAACTGGGCGGGGTGGGTCCCACTGCCAAAGGAGATGCCTGGAGGAACGATCCCTGGAAGGTGACCGGGCTGGCGCTGCTGGTGGGAGGTCGGGCGGTGAAGATTGCTGCCCCGGGTCTGTTTTGCTATTTCACGGTTGCACGGCCCGACGAGATCGGCTGTTGCGATCAATCCGGACGTCGGATCGACTCAAAATTTATGCCGTTGGAAAGCTCTTTCAGAGAGCTACGACTTACGGCCAGAGAAGGAATTTTATCTATCTCTATAATGGCCTTGGTCGAATTTACAACATGCTGGTTCACAGAACTAGATCTGGCAGGATAGATTTGGATCGGCCTGATAACAAGGGTTGACCGAAGGGAAAACTTCGGATCTAGGAGTTGGGTTCTTTATAAAAGTTAGAGAGAGGAAAGTAAGGAAGACGTCAATATTTTTTGTGGATTTTCTAGAGGTGGTCTGACAGGGGAAATGGATTTTTGACTGGACAGGGGTCGGATCTGGACTGCATAGGACAGAACAAATTTTGGCCTAAGTTTTAATTTTTCAGAGGGGAAAAAGAACTCCTAAATTCGTGGAAAAATTTGTGGAGGTGGGTTTTGGTGGGTAGAACACCCAATCCAAATTTGAACTCAATTAGAAATGGGAAAGGGGGTCGAACAATGGAAGAACAGGGTTGCTGTAACAAGATCTGTACATGGACAAATTTGTGTGGGTCTAGAAGCTTAAAGAGAAACGAAAATGAAATGAAAGTTTAAAATCGGATGAATTTTTCTGGAGATGGGGATTTATGTGGGGAACCTACCCTCAAAATCTCAGCTTCGTCAGATCTGGGGTTTGGGAGCTAAAATTTGGACACTGGACCTCTGTCCTGATGTAGACAGATCTCCGACGGGTTGGCGGTGGCGGTGTGACGGTGGCTCGGTGGCAGCGGCGGCGGCGGTGCTGAGCTTCACACTCAGAGAGGTGGTGGAGGAGATGCTTCACACATCTGAAATCAGAGCTCTCACAGCTCCAGGGGGGAGAGAGGGGCGCCCTTGGGCCTTGTGAGCACAAATGGAATTTTCTCTTCATTAATGCTAAGTAATTCATAAAATATATGGCTTATATAGAAAATGTAAAAAGACCTAAACTACCCTCTGATCTAGGTTAGGGGAGGGGTATACAAGGGATAGAAGATTTAATCCCCATGTGGTCAAAAAACAAAAACAAAAAACATTTTAGTGGAAGGGGCGCCCCCTTGACTATTAAGGAGAGAAAATGGACTTTTTAAGCCCTTTGTCCCCTTGAATGGTCAAGTCCTCTAGAAGCCCACCTTGGACATTTGACCAGCCCCACATGGGCCCTAGAGCTTAGGTGGACCATTGGGGAAGAAGGTGGGGGCCCCTTGCTGGACCTACTGGACTTTTACAAATAAACCCAAACTTCCTTAAGGACTAACAAATTGGCTTATAAAGCCTTACAATTGCAAACCCATTTTCCCAAGGATATAAATGCAAATAAAAGGACACAAATATAAATTAAAAAATAGTTGCCCGGTGTTGATTCCCATCAAGAGGTGCTCGACATACTGCCCCGACCGTGAGGCATCTCCTCCGAAGAGGAAGAATCGACGCTGAGGACTCTCCTACGCGGAGGCATCGCTACAGAAGGGAAAAAATATATGGAAAGAAGGATCCTCACCAGGCGAAGGGAGGAAGACGCCTACAACGAGGTGCGACAACCGGCAAGACGTGGGTACAGTTTGCGAGAGACCTCGCAGCGGCTCTTATAACCGCCTACTATAGATCGGCGTTGTCCCTTGAAGGGCAGGCGAAAGGACACCGGCCACTACGGCGGTATGACTACCGAGGTCAGGTGACCATTCTGAGCCCATGCACCCAGAACGAGACAAGACCCAGGGTCATCATTACCAACGTGGCTTCTGCCACCGTCAGAGGCGCGTTGCGCGCCAAGCAGGCTCTCGAAGCCACCAACTCCCGTTGTATGAGGAAATCATCTTCGGATCATACACTCCAGAAGAACCCTCTCTTGGACTACTCTCAGCCCCCTGCAGAGTGCTTGAGAACTGAGAGTAGGAGGGGAAGTGAGGAGGGTAAATCTGGTTTGACCCAGGAGCGGCCCAGTGACGGGCGTCCCACTAAGGTTCGAGCGTGTTAAGCCCGGCCAGGAGGCGAGCACGCACACTCAACCCAATAAGAGGAGGCCCGACCCAACAAAGCATCGGATTCCATGACGCACGATGGCCACGACCCAAGCACAGTTCTCGTCGGAGGACACTCCGACGACCGACCGTTGCCCCCACGACATCGGCCTTGACCCCGTAACGGGCGAGCACGTGCCATGAGCACCGTAAGACTCGCCCAAAGACCGGCCGGCGCCGGGGCTCTCACCCCCCAACGGAAAACTCCCGCCAATATAGCGGGGGAACGTTACTCTACTAAGCAGACCCTTCCCTCTCAAGGGATGCGATCCCTCGCTCCAGAACAACCCATATAAAAGAGACATCGACAGAAGAGAAGAGACACTGTAGATTCCTCTACTAAGCCCCATACTACTACGCAAGAGAAGGGACACGGTGGATACTTACGGCAATAGAGCTTCCTTCTGAGAATAGAGCAACCCGACCTACCACGACTACAAAGAGGCTACTCGCCACGCCCAGAGAGAATCCTCCTTCTCCACGGCCTTACCACCCAGCGAACACTCTCCGAGTACCCACTGGGAGCGGCGAGCACGCGTGCAGATGCCCTACACGCCTCTCGGATCATCTACCACGACCTCTACTTCTCTCTCACTTCGCTCTTCTCTATTGCTCATTGATCCCTTACTGACTTAAGCATCGGAGTGTTGTCCCCTAGGGTAACACCCGGGACTCCTTCTGACGCCTCTTTGGTTTCTTGGTGTATGCAGGCCTCCACGGGCGCGAGACGACTTCCCTAACAAATAAATAGAGAAGGTGGTACGTGTTGAATTATTGTTTTGATGATTGTTGAGTTATGCTTTGATGATAACTAAACTTAATGTTTGATTAAGTGATGATAACTAAACTTGGATGATTGCACATGTTCTTGATGACTGTGTACATTCATGTTGTGGTTTAAATATGATTGAGTTGTCAAATGACTTGTGAGTCTATAACATGATTGGTTGAATGCATGGCTATATGGTCTTGATCCTTGCTTGATTGATTTGGTTTTACAAGAGGCAAGAGGTTTCATAATCTCTTTAATGTGAACAAGAATAAGAGGCAAGAGGTTTCATAACCTCTTTAATGTGAACAAGTTCTTGTGCAATTCATGGCGTATTAACCTTGACTATCTTGCTTGCAGGATCAAACTCATGGTAGTCGCCTAGTAAACTTAATGTGTGGATAAGTACCTTGCTTTTCTACAATCAACACGGGTGGTATATGTCATTTACTGTCAAGAACTATTGGTAAGATTCTTACCTTGTTGTAGCATCAATCTCACAATGGGTATTTCATATACCTCTCCTTTAATAGACTTCATTCATGGCAATGGAGGTTCACAATGGTTGCATGGGTTGATAGCTTACAAGCTCAGTTTGAATGCATAAGCTCTTCGAATGCATAAGTTCCTCATTCTAATCAATGACAAATGCTCAAATGGTTTAAGCTTTCCAAATGTATAAACTAAGTTAAACCAAACCCAAAATGCATGGAATTGATGTGAACATGAAGCTCTTGACTTATGGATGTGTTTCCTTGGGCTAACACTTCTTTTTGCAGGTATGGGTCATTTCGGTCGACCAACACACCATGGCCGGTCGACCAGGATTAACAGAACCAAAAAGATGGAGTTTTACAGGTTTTCGGTCGACCGCCATATAGGGGTTGGTCGACCGATTTTGACAGAGTGCAAAATGCTATGTCTGCAAATGTTCCGGTCGACCGACCTAGTGCCGTCGATCGACCGACAGCCCCGAGCCCCCTTTTGTTGACTTTTGTTTCAAGCTCGTGGAGAGGTCTTTCTTCCCATTTGTTTAATCCCAATGACCCCAATTAAGCCATAATTTGTGGATCTGGTCTAGGGCTTATCCATGGACCATTCAAGGGTTATAAAACATCTTATTGGAGCCATAAACCCTAACCAACCAAGAGGGCTTCAAGGGTGATCCAAGGGGAGGCTGTCCAAGGAGGAAGGAGAGGGTACTGTAGCTCCGTGAACAGTACTTCGTGCAGCAAGATCTTCATCCATCTCCAAGGTGTTTCAAGTCAAAACTGAAGCTAGCAACCTCCAAGGAAGTAAAGAAGCAAGCAAGCATTCAAGGAAGATCAAGGGGAAGCTGTCTAAGGAGGAAGAAGGAAGAAGAAGCAAGCAAGGATCAAGAAGATCAAGGAAGTTGTACAAGGAAGAAGGAACTGTTACTGTAGCCGTGAATAGTGATCCGTGGAACAACTCTTCATCCAGGAGCTGAAGATTCAAGGTCCATCTGAAGCCATCAACTTCCAATGAACTGAAGAAGCAAGCATCACTCAAAGATCATCAGCATACATTCAAGGGGAGCCAAATCAGAGGTTTTTCTCAACTGTGCCTTACTATGCTTTGAGTTTCAGATTTGTGTTTCTTATAAACTGCAAACATCCATGTGTGTGTGGATCAATTCAGATCCGTGGCCGTGTGTGGTCGTCATGTTCCATTTGTGTGTGCGTAGGTCTTTTTAGATCTACGTGTGTGTGTGGATTTATCTATGTCTTAGTGTTTGTGTGTGTAGAGTGCTACATCTGTCACAGCAAGTGTGTGTGTGTTGTTGATCCGGTTATCGGATCGTGTTGGAGACCTCATCTCTGTGTGTGTGTGTGTGTTAGGGTGCATCCTTGTGTGTGTGTGTGTGCAGGCGTCATCCTGCGTGTGTGTTTGGAGCGTCGTCTCCATTTGGGGATTTATCCCCGAGTGAAGCCTCACTGGGTTTGGTGAGGGGCAGACGTAGGATTGCCGTCGTTGCATCCGAACCACCTTAAAATTGCTGTGCATTGTGATTTGGATTGTGTGGTGTGATTCATTTCTCCTACCTCCATTCTGTGTGAACATTAGTGTACGTTGTATTCTAACTTGTAGTTAGATAAATTTTAACTTCTTAGTTAGTGTTTTATCACATATTTTAAAAAGGCCAAAAGTTTTCTTAAAATTGGTAAACACTCAATTCACCCCCCTCTTGGGTGTCATTGATCGCGGGACTTCAATTGGTATCAGAGCTAAGGCTCGATTCTTTATAGATCTAACGATCTAGAGAGATCCAGATCAATGACTACCTATATGTACACATTGAATTCTCCACCGGTGTTTGATGGTTGCAAGTTTGATTTGTGGTTAGGAAGAATGTGCAGTCTTGTCAATTCATATGACCCAAAGCTATGGAAGCTTATTTCACATGATCCTTATGAGTTGCCTAAAGATAAATCTGTCTGGACAACAGATTATAAGTTTAAACATGATCAAAATTATTTAGTTTTAAAGTTGTTTATGGTCGTAGTTGATTCTAATCTCTTTCCCTTTGTCTCCCATTGCAGATCTGCGAAGGAAATATTGGATGGATTAGCAGACTTCAAGGAAGAGCATGAAGACGAATGTCTTGTGGCAGGCACGAGTGATCAAGGAAGTGATCAGCAAAGTGGATCAAGCTCAAAGGTAAATTCTGACTCTGATAATGAAGATGAATTTAGCTATGAAGATTTGTTGATTGCATATGATGATCTTGCTGATAAATACAAGAAGGTAAAATCTGAAAATAAAAAATTAAAAAAGAATGCTGAACAAAATAACTGTAATTCCTCATGTAAAGAATGCCCACACTTGAAGGAATTGATCGATGCTCATATGTTCGATCTTGAAATTCACAAAGATCAAATTTGCTCCTTGAGAAATGAAAACAAAGAGCTGAGAGAGAGAATAAGTCTAATGGACAATGGTCAAAATGAATTTGATCAAAAGCTTGCAAGAGAAAATGAGAAACTGAAAGAATTGAACAGTGCTATTTCTGAAAAATTGCTTGCCTTTGAAAAAGGAAAATATATGAATGTTGATGAATCTGAAAAAGTGCATGCGTTGCTGCAAGAAATCGAAAGTCATAAAACCATCAATGCCACTCTACATGAACAAGTCAATTCTTGTGAAAATAAGATGATTTCCTATGAATTACACAGTGTATCTCTTGAATCTGAAATTCTTGATCTGAATGCTTTATTGTCTAAGCTTGTAAAAGGAAAAGAAAATTTGGATAAAATCTTGGGGACTAAGGTGAATTATCAAAGGGAAGGACTGGACTATAATCTTGTGAAAAAAAAAGAATTTTGAAAATAAAGTTTGCACATCTTTTGTGCACAGCTCTAACATAGCCAGCACATCAAATGAGTCTCTAAATCAATCTTCCTCGCAGACAAGAAAAAGATCAAATGAAAATCTGAAAAAGAAAAATCATGTTGCACACACACATGCATCCGCCAAGAAAATCAATTTGCATCAAAAACCCAACAACGCTGCTAGCACCTCCATGCATGTTAAACATACTTCTGCCACACACACACAACCACCTAGAAAGAAACTCTCATGTTTTTATTGTGAAAAATATAGACATGTCATGCATGACTATTTTATGATGAAGAATGATGATTTAGAAGTATGTAGGAAAAGAATGAAACCTTTTACAAATAGGAAACAAGAGTGGAACAAAAAATCACATGCTTCAAAGAATCCTCATGCTTTTAAGTATTCAAAGTCATGTTGCAACTATTGTGGTAAATCTGGACATATGGTGCATGATTATTTTCTGAAGAAAATTGATGATTTGAATGTTGTCAAAAATTAGAAACCACATACTTATATTACTACTAACCCACAAGGACCCAAAGGGATTTGGGTACCTAAGAATGTCAAATGAGAAATCTATTTTGCAGGTGTGCCTTGGAAATATGAAGCGTGAAACATACTTTCAATCAAGAAGGTAAGGCACATGAGTCAAGTGGCATAAATTAGGTCAAAAGTAAAAAATAAAAAAATGGAATCTGAACACTCAGGTGATATCCCTCTCACTTCTCCATTAAAGGTGCTATGTCTTGTTTTGGCTTGTGCTGAATCTTGTGATAATGCATATGTTATATATAAGTTGCACTCATGACAGTTGCTTGCATATCTGTGTGTATATCACTTGTCACATAGCATATTGTTGAAGAAGAGGTTGGAAACAATCAATTTCACTACATACATTGAGTTTGCATACACCTTCATGTTTGCATACACCTTCACATTCTATCATAAATTTTTTGAACATTGTGAACTCATGTAAGAATGTATTGCAACTTCTGTGTCTTCATCACACATCCATGACTGCATATAGCATTAGAATTTTTTTTGGAACATCTTGCATTCATGCACACATTAAGGGGGAGCAACCACATTTGTCATATGGGCTTAGTGTTTAAGTTCATGCCTGAGTCATGCATCAAGTTTGAAGCTATTAAGGGGATATTAGTTGTTAAAGGGAATTTGTCATGTCGTTGTTAATAAATTTGAATCGAAATTGACAAATCAAATCTTTTTGTCCTTGGATGCAGATTACACTCCCAAAACCCAAATGATGATGAACCAGTCATGGCCAAGCTTGAATCAACTAGAAGAATACCCTGCAATGATGAAAAATGAAGAGATCCTTCTCAATTGGTACCAGGAGATGGGTAAGGATGTTCTTGTAGAACAACCTCCAGGATCGACTCAAGTACAAGCTCGTGAAAGTCCTTGTATGTGCTAAAACAAGTACCCTAGACATGGTATGAAAGGCTCGCATCTTTTTGATTGAGAATGGGTTAAATAGGTAAGGTTGATCAAACACCTCTCACGATACAAATCAGGTAAAAGACATTTTAGTTGTTTAAGTATATATGAATGATATTTTTGTTGGAACTACTAATAATGCCTTCTGTGATCAATTTGCAGGGATTGTGCAAAGAGATTTCAAAATAAGTGAACTAAATTCTATTCTTCTCAAGATTGCAGGTGGAAGACTTGGAAGATGATGGATGCTCAAGGCACAAGTATTGAGAATTATCTTCTGAGCTTTATTTGAAAAACTCACACTTGCTTCAACCTAATCTCCATGAAAAAGAAAATAAAAAAAAATTATTTTTGCCATCAAAATGCAATTGCACTTTTCATGAACCATCATTACATACCTGCATTTCATGATTCTGATCTGTTTGTTTATCATTGCATGACTACATGGTATATCAAATGGTGACTTGAGGAAGGGCAAGTCATTCTTGTCTGAAGACTATCACCATGCGTGAGAATGTGTCTCCGCCTGTTATCATGAGTCACATGTTCATTTAGGTCATAGGTTGCATGATTTTCAAAACACAAAAATGTCAATTGTGTAAATTGTGCACATAGAAAGGGGGAGCTTATTTTTGAATGAATGATTTGGAATTGTGAGTCTAACTCATCCTTATGGACTTCAATCTCTTACCTATTGCTAAAGCTAAATTGGTCATTGTGGATCGTGACAACTCCACACATGTGGAACAAACCACTCATGTGAGATATATAAAAGGATGAATGGAGATGATAATAAGGACAAAAGAAAGCACGTGGTGCTATAAAGGAGTGTGATCGCCAGAGGGGTTACCTCAATAATAAAATAAATGATCGCGAATACCTGGTGATAAGTGGGACGCGGGATGGATTGTGAATTCCTTCCTCCTCCTTCAATCGGCCGGCCGATGAAGAGGGTTTTCCTTGTTGATTACCCTTGCACAAAGACAAAACAAACAAGCAAAGGATGGATCAGCCGAGTGAACGTAGTATCAATCCCAAATAGAAGATATGATGATGAAAAAGAACACAACATGCGCACTTCTTTTTTAGTTTTAAAACCCCTAAAGAGTTAGGGAAAGAAGAAATATGATACTAATGCAAGAAAAGAAAACAGTGGATGATGACCGATGGTGATGGTATGATGAAAATAAACAAACAAAAGAAGGAGCCCCTGCTGTTCCTGACAACAGTAAAGGAGAGAATCACGGTGAGGCTTTGGTTCGCCTGAAACGGCAGGAGGAAGCAGAGGGAAGAGATCGCACAGAGGGAAGAGAAAGACTCTCCTCTGCACGCACAAAGTTAAAAACTGCACTCTGCTTCTTTCTCTCGTATATCTGTAACTTCTAATGGTCAGCACGTTATTCGTTGTTAACCTTGCACAAGATCGACCAGAGCTCCTTTATATAGGGTTTTAACCGAAGATAAACTCAATTTTAGGAAGATAAGGACGAGCAATGGTTTATCAAAGGCAAGGACTCTAGTTCCCAGATCGAGCAAGGTGACCAAGAAAGGTAGGGAACTCTTCAGGGAAGATGAGTTTAGGAAGGACACGAAAAGGAGTGAGACACGACCTACCGAAGGGCGTCAATTCAACAATTGACGACCTGCCCAAGGACGTTAATTCAAAACACGACCAGGATCAGGGCGTCACTTCCTGGATTCAATTTGGGTAATAAAACCTTCTTTATTCGAAAATTCCAAAAAGACGCCTGAAGTAAAGGCGTTTATTAATAACACGCCCTGAGGAAGGACGTTAATCACTGATTTTCAATCGTAGCGGGACTCGTAAAACACCAGGAATTGACGCCCTTATCTGTGGTCGTCCTTTCTTTAGAACGCGCCCAAGATTAGGTCGCTATTTAAAACACGCCCTTCATCAGGTCATGAATCACCAAAAATGCAAGAATAAATCACAAAACCACACAAAAATAGAAAAACTTTATATTATAGAAATATTGAAGTTCACTTTGGAGCGTTAACATAGTGACATGAGATTTGATTAACAAAGCGTCAATTTTGACGTGTTTACAGCTGCCCCGCCTTGGCGTCTGCTTTGCAAGGGAGTGAGACAAAATGGAGAGAAAGTGTAACAAGCGGAATAGAGTGGAACGAACTGATAAGTAGATGCCAAGGTGTGATGTGACACGCCCCAGACACTAAGCATCGGAAAATCTTTCCAAGATTCAAAGTGAAACAACTCTAGGTGATTCCAAGGAAGCATCGATTTGCTGGATAAAGGAGACTAAACTAAGTAAACAAAATGTGCACGTGGGCACGACAGGGAGACACCATTGGAGAGCGGTTACCAGCCAATGTGGACGTGCTACAACCAAGGTGGATTTACAAAAAAATAAAGGGAATTGAGATAAAGATCTAGCAAAGGAAAAGTTTCAAGGAACTAGCCTGAGCGGCTTCAAAGAGAATAAAGTACTCAATTTGGAATGGAATATCTCATGTCAACTCAATCAAGAGCGAGCGACCTTCATTATTACCATAATATGAAGATTTTCAGCATGAAGCTCAAAGTCCTACATGATGCATGCTGGGCTAAAAGAAAAACTAAAACAAATTAAAAATAGAAAATAATCAAGGATAATATTGCTAAGCCATCTAGATTTGGTCAAGAATCCAAATCTCTGAGCTGACACTAAGCCGAAGCCCGTTTGTCCGCGCATCAACTCAAAAAGTGGAACTATCGTCCCAGACCTTGAATGACTCAACGGCCTATCCGTGTGATCAAGATTCTCCTAGAATTATCACTATTTTTAATGAAGGGGAACTCAAACTTCAGGTTTATCAGAACCACAAGGTCCTTGATATGCTATAATAGCGTAGATACCATATAGTAACAATGCTTACAAGAAAGAAATACAAGAACAGAATGATGATCCTCTGACACATGACCCACGCTCCTCGAACTCTACAATCTTCTGCACTTGAAAACTCATTAGTTCTCTCAAAGCAAAGCAAAATATGATCATTAGTGCTTAACCAAAAATAACTCCAATTAAAAGATAGCACTTAAGTTCATCAAAGCATAGAGGAACCAAACTTTCAAGCCAATAAAATAACGACTGCGGTGAATGGCGTCAAATTTATAAGAGACGACTGACATCAGGGCGTCTAAAAATAAAACACGCCCTTCATCAAGGTGTTGATTGAGGTGAAAGCTCAAGAAAGAGACGCCCCTCAGGAAGGCACTAAATAAAACACGACCCCAGTAAGGTCGTCAATTTCACAATTGACGCCCTAACGAAGGATGTTAATCAACTGGAGTTCGCAACACCCCGCTTCTGACTAAGAATCAAAAGCTTGATCCCAGTACTAGTTGTAATCAATCTTCCAAATTCGAACAGGCATCAGACTCTCCAAACTTCTATAAAAAGGAAGTATCTTCCTCAGATCAATCAAACAGCTCGTCGAATTTCTGCCTCTTCTGCTACTTCTGTCTGTTCACAGGTACTGCTACTGTTCAAGTTCTTCCTGTAGACTGCCATTGAAATAACCGTAGAAGATGGAGAGGGCAATCAAGAGATCAAAGATCTCCACTCCTAGACTCTCAGAAATCAACGGACATATAAGCAATAGAATTACATCGAACCAGGTATGTGAGTTTGCTTTACGTTCCTTTTCATCATTCTTACTGCATTACTTCGTTCTGTGTTCTCATCCGCTTCTCTGTCTTTTCCTTTTCTGCCTTCCGCAGGATTATCCAAATATTCCGGGTGCAAGAAGATTCACAAAAGTCAAGTGGTTGCCTCTTCTGCTCTCAAAATTCTCTTCAGACATGAGGGTCTACTTAGCAAGATGGCACCTCTTAGGCCTAATCACTCATGCCAAACACTATGATCAAGTTCACCTTGATTGGGCTGCCATAGGAGCTTTAGTTGAAACATGGCACCCTTCCACTCATACCTTCCTTTTCTCAACTTTTGAAGCCACAATCCTGTTAGAAGAACTAGAGATGCTCTTGGGCCTAAAGAAGATGAAGCAAGGAGAAGAGGAAAAGATGGCCATCATGCCAAGACCAATCTCCTCACATGAGCTACTAACAAGTTTAATTCCCAGCCCAAACTTAGTGAACCAAATCAAAGCTACAAAAGGAATCAATCTCTTAAAGCTTGCTTCTTGGGTGTACAAGAGATCCGATCAAGCTAAAGAAGACGAAGAGATCGAGCGGGTGGCAAAGGCTTTCATGGTGTGCTTGGCAGGAGCGATCCTATTTCCATCCACGGAAGATTTTCTAGAGGAGACCCAACTAAGCGCCGTAGCGAGCCTATGGGAAGGAGAGAGAGTGGGAGCAGCAATTCTAGCCTATCTCTATAGCGGGCTTACCTCGGCGGTAATGGGAAGACCCATCTATGGATGCATGCTAGCACTCTCAAGTTGGGTAGATCTCCACTTCAAGTTCGATCCATGCGAGGAGACCCAACAACCTTCTAGAATCTTCTCAAAAAGCCCACTCTCTTACATGACCGGTTCATTAGGAATAAGCAATAGAGTGATGAACCGGATACCTCAAATCAAAAAGAGAGTGGAATGGAGAGAACATCTCAAAGTAATGCCAAAGAACCTTTTTACTTGCGCCCGGGAATACTCAAGACTCAAGAACTCCGCGCACGATTCTCCCCCGGCACGGACCTTCGACTCATAGGCGCTTCAGAATTCGTTCTGTATAACTCACATCGGTGCCTTCCTCAACTCGGGCTTCCAAGGCAAGTATTTGAAGATCCATCTCATCTCCCTCCGATCAAGACACGGGACCTCGGCAGCAATGAAGATGGAGAAGAGTGCACAACTATCCAAGCTCTGTGGAAAATCAACAAGGCTCATCGTCCTGTGGAAAACTTAGAAGAAGACAGAGAACAGTGGAAATCTTATGTAATAGCTTTAAGAAGCTTGAGGCCCAAAATGGCTCATTGAATGCAATGTAATCTTTCTTCCAAATAAATCAATGATAATTTTCTGATTGAGCCAATAACACAGTGTTTCTGATCAAATCTTCTAATAACTTGCGGTTCTGTTGCAAATAACGCCTCAGCCAATGTCGTTACTTCTATAAATAACGCCTTAGCACACGTCGTCTTCAATGATTGATCTCTCATAATTGACGCCTACACCAATGGGCGTTAACTAAATAACGTCTTAGGACAAGGCGTGAATTCTATTTATATTCCAAAAAGTATTCGTTGAAATTCCAAAAATAACGCCTTCAGCAAAGCCACGTTTCATATAAATAACGCCTCAAGCGTAGTCGTTACTCATAAACAGTAATCATCACTCCCATCACATCAATCAATCCCCATTGAATGCGTCTGACGACGGTTATCATTCCCCATGCAAACAAAAATAACGCCTTAAGAAATGTCGTCAATCATCAAGAAACGCCCTTGTTTCAGTCGTTAATTCCATAATACACGGCCTTTCTTAAGTCGTTAATTCTTTTTGACCGTTCGACTTAACTTTCCCTCCTTTCTTCTTCTTCCTCCGTTCTCTTTCCTTCTTCCTCTCTTCTCTTCTGCAACCCTAACCGTAACCCCCCCTATCCTTCTCATTCTCTCTCTCTACCTCTCTCCCCTCTCTACACCTTAGCCCTAACTATGGCCGGCGGACTTAAACGGCAAAGGGTGGCCGCACCGGAGGTAGTAGACTTGGAGGGCGAACATGCCCACGAGGAGGAGGCCCTTCCCGTGGCGGCCGAAGAGGATCCGACGGCCGAGGAGGCTCCGACGGCGACAGCCGGCGACGAGGCCGGAGGACAAGGCGAAGAAGAAGAAGATGATGATGGCGAAGAAGGCAACGGAGAAGGAGAAGACGGCGGTGAGGAGGAAGATGGTGACGGTGAACACGAAGACGGTGATGAGCCACCGGCCACGGCGGCGGCCGCTCCTCGCCCCGGTCAACTCCGGCGGCCTCGTCAGCCACGCCCTCCACGGGAAGAACCCAAACGCCACAAGGTAGGCCCCCAACCCAATTTCCATTTTTTTTCAAATTTATTTTATTTTTACCTCAATTTCCATAGCCCTCGGGCGAGAAAACCTGCAACTCAGAAAGAAGACGCCCCCAGGGGTGTCGTGAATTCAAGAAGAGACGCCCATACCTGGGTCGTGAATTCATTTTATTTCCTAAAAAAATAATTATCATCATGAAAACACGCCCTAGAGCATGTCGTCCATTCAAATTATCATCATATACATTTTTCATATCAATCATGTTGTTAATTCCGTGCATATTTGTTCAATTATGTATTTTTCCATGATTTATATCACATGCTGTTTCTTTTATTTTATTTTCACAACCCTGGAAAACAACGCCCTCCATCGGGGCGTCAATTCAACAGATAACGACCATAGGGATGGTCGTCCATTTCATTAATTCCCGAATAAATTATTAAAACCCAAAATCCATTTTAACAGAAAATGCCCTAGACAGGGGCGTTACTTAATGAAATTACGACCCTGGGACGGGCGTTAATTGAAAATCCTTTTAGGAATTTAGAAATTAACCTCAGAACCACGCCTCCCACCGGGGCATTTCTTAGATAAACAACGACCTAGGGTAGGTCGTTAATTCAATGCTCTCTTAGAAACCACGCCCTCCTCAGGGGCGCCAATTAAACAAATCACGACCTTGGGATGGTCGTTAATTAAATCAAACATCAACATCTCAAACCAAGGCAATTAAGTGAATTTCCACAAGAATAATTGAACAATTAAACCAAAATCTCTTTCTTCATGTGTGCAGGGGTTGATGAGGACACGGATCTCCTGGGTCATGGTCCGAGCAGCATATTACGGCCTCCCCGAGTTCCAGAGAGCCAGGGTAGATGCTATAGGGTTCGGGGCCTTCCTTAGCATAGAGCCAGTCAGACCTGACCTACCACTTATCCAGGTTCTGAGAGAGAGATGGGATAGGACTAGCCGGGCATTCCTGATGCCTTGGGGGCATATGGTCCCTACCCTAGAGGATGTAGCTAGGATTACTGGACTTAGGGTAGACGGGGAGACAGTGAGCGGGATCACCTTACCCGACTATACCGAGCTTGCCCAGAGGCTGCTAGGGCTAGAGATGGTCTACGAGACACCTAGCAAGTGTAGGACTATCTTCCGCACCGACCTGACTACAGTGATGGGCTTAGGGGATGCTAGGCATAGGTCAGGGAAGTCCTTGGAGCAGTTTTCACGGAGGTTGATAGACAGGGCTAGGGCGGTCTACTGCCAGGACCCAGCTGACAGGGAGAGAGCAGACCGGGACTTGAGGAGGTTTCTACTGCTACTGCTCGGGAGGCTATTGCTCGGGACGAAGGGCGACGTCATCAACTGCCGATTCCTGGGCATTCTCGAGGACTTAGAGGGAGTTGGCAGGTACGCCTGGGGAGCGGCACTGCTGGCGCACCTACTAGCCGACTTGTCCACGGGGACAGGACGAGAGACGACCGTCAGTGGCTTCTCACCTTTTCTTCAGGTATGTATTTCTCCTCTCTTCTTTCTTTTCTTTTATTATGCATGCAAATGCCACACTAATGCTATGCATGGATGCAGGTTTGGAGCCACCTATACATGCCCATGGGACGTGCTGACCCACGGCCAGGAGGTGAGGGATCTTTTCCTCTAGCACGGCGCTGGGTGCCAGTGATTTTTGGTGCCCCACTCGGCTACGAGTTGTGGGTGCTACGGAGAGAGTTCCGAGACTTCCCTCCCTCGCTGGTATGAATGATGCATTTTTTATTTGATTTTATTATGATTATGATTATGATGATGATGGAATGATGATGACATGCATGTTTCTGGATGCAGGTGCGATGGAGGCCCTACGAGGGTATGACTGACGAGGACCAGCCGTGGGTCGTAGCGGGGCGGCCTCATTTTGGGCATGAGCTCTAGGTCCATTGCCTGAGCGAGATCGAGCCGTTACGGCTTAGGTTGGTGATGAGGACCCTGGGCCTACACCAGGAGTGGGTAGAGGTCGGGGAGCCACGAGGGATCGAGAAGAAGACGCGCGGTCGCACGAAGGTGATCGACTGGAGGGTGCGGTTCGAGGACCAGTACGCCAACTGGCGGCGAGGCGGGACCCGAGTCACCTCCCAGGCGACCGACAACTCCGAGTACCTCTGGCGTTACTGGGAGGTATACGCCGGCCGACCCCAGATGAGGGTCTTAGGGGTATGTATGAATGCAATTATTTCTAAATTGAATGCAAATGCTTATGTGACTATCATGTGACTAATATGAAATGGATGCAGGATGCACGGGACATAGCGGCGATGGATGCCCAGGCCCACCTACACGGCCTGGAGGACCAGCTGGCCGCCACACGGGTCGACCTAGAGACCCTGGTGAGTGTTTAAATTATTTCTATATGCAAATGAATTTTTATTGAATTATTGATGATTAGCCACTGACGACTTCAATGAATACAGCGTGCCCAGCAGGGAGCCGTTAGGAGGGATACGGGAGAGGCCTCTAGCTCGAGGGGACCCAGTGCAGAGGTGACTGCACTAGCGGAGCAGCTAGCGGGAGCGGTGGCACGGGCCGAGGCTACAGAGCGCGACCTTGCTTCACGGGTAAATTTCTAAAACTCAAGCCTTTATTCAATTACTGATTATATAATTATGCACTGATAAAATTCATTTTTCAGACTGAGGAGCTTCGAGCCGCTCTTGCTTGCGTCTGCGAGGGACAACAGGCGATGACTGCCCAAGTGAGTGATTTACTTTCCGTCATGCATTGCTTATTTCATGAGTTTGAACTGTGGAACTGATGATTTGTTTACCTGTTTGCAGACCAGACAGTTACAGGCGGCACGTACCCAGGCTGCCCTGGCCGGGACAGAGCTGGCGATCCGCGAGCAGCGGATTACAGAGCTGGAGCGGTCCTTGAGGCGACAGGAGGAGCTGCCTCAGGACGTGGCAGAGCTGCGGGTTGCCCTTGAGCTGGAGTGACGAGAGCGTGCTCGAGAGCGAGAGGAGCACCTAGTGGACCGTGCCCGTCACCACGAGCTACAGCAGTCAGAGCGTGCCCGGTTCCAGGAGCTACAACAGTCAGAGCGTGCCCGGTACCAGGAGCTGGTGGTAGCACACGAGCGCGAGCTGGCAGACTCGAGGACGCAGCTGGTCCTTGTTCAGGAGCGGCTACGAGTTGCTGAGGAGCGTCTCCAGCGCGGGCGTGAGCGAGCTCGTGCTGCGGGGTACTCCTTCACTAGCTCTACCTTTGTGGCGGGTTCTTCTCTTCGAGAGAGGAGCGAGGTAGGGGGCCAGGCTCGAGTTCCAGCTTCTTCTCGGGGGCCCATGCCCCCTCCACCAGTGCCTCCTCGAGACGGCGAGGACGAGGTAGAGAGTAGGAGAGAGGAGGGTGGAGGTGAGAGCTGAGAGACTTACTTGTACTCCTCCACCCTCACACCTGTACTCAGATATTCATGATGTATATATATATGAGATTGAGATTTTTGTTACCTGAGCACTTGTGTAGTTGTGTACTTGTGGTTGTGTACTTCACTTCTTTTCCCGTTCTTCGTGTTCGCTTTTACTTTGCCCTGTACTTGTAGCCGTGGTTCACACTTAAATAAACAGGTTAATTCATCTGTTCGACTTGGCCCCTTGCTCAATAAGTAAGGGGTGCCTTTACTTTTGACCTGGATAGCGGGTCAAGGGGCCAAGCCTTTAATCAAATAAGGCAAATGAAATAACCAATAAAGGGAGATGCAACACGCAAGCATACGTATGCAAACAATAATCAAGATGCCCTATGCAATAATGCAAGCACACACATGAAGAATAAACCCCATTTCTTCTTTTTCTTTTCTTTTCCTTTTATATATTATTTTTTTCTTTTATTTTTTAAAAGACGCGCCTTAGATTAGGTCGTTATTCAAATAAAAGATGCCCTAGGTGACGGCGTGAATGTAAAAAATGTTTTTTGGATTGTTGAAAAGACGACCATATATGTGGGCGTTATTTTGAAGGAGACGACCTGAATAAAGGCGTGAATTCAATAAAAAGCACCTTAATAAAAGGCGTTAATTCTTTTTTCTTTGGGTTGACAAAGCCACCCCGGGCTCTTAATCCTACACGGTCACCATTTAAAATTCGTTGGTCTTTCTTGATTAATCAAAAAGGGGGGTGACGTGACGATAGTTAACTTATACCCGAGATTTTGCATGGTGCAATCTCCTAGGTTAGTCTTGACCATTCTGCTGGTTTACGACTTACCACAAAGAAAACGAAGATATAAGGAAGCCCATAAGAGATTCTGAGAAACTCTAGATAAAACCACTTCCCCTTACCCTATGCCTGTTGGGGTTCGGTCTTTGGCGTAGGGAAACTTTGTTGCCTTTTGCCTCATTTATTGCATGCATACGCCCAAGGTTTTCCTTGCGGGGACTTTGCCCTCTTGACATGCTTTTCTTTTCATGATTTGACTTTCACTTTGGAACTGAATTGTATTGCTGAAAAATAAACTTAATTGTACTTGGACTTTTGTGGCATTTGTTCCCTTTTGGGCCCTGACTTCCACCTACTAGGGCGGCGGATAGGCTTGGTGGATCTACCTCGAGACTTCCTTTCCTCCCTTATGGGCCGAAGAGAAAAAGAATGAGCATCGTCTTCACCTTTAGTCAGGTTTTTGACTTCCCCTCGGATTTTGTACCACTTGAGTTCACGGTTTAAGTGTGTAATGTGTGTGGGTGTCAACCCCCTTTTGAGTTAACAAGACTGATGAATGAATTCTGAATTTTGACCTTTCAGACCTTGAGCCCTTGTGTGCCATGGCAACCCTTTTCAATGTATATACATATATTTTTTTGGAATTTGGCAAATTCTATTTTTTTGGATTTTGGATTATTCTATTTTTTTGGATTTTGGAAAATTCTATTTTTTTTTGGTTTTTAGATTAGGGGTAATATTTCTTAAGATACAAACCATTCCAAGGATGAGTTAGCTCTTGTCCTTCAGCATTAATTAGTTTATAAGCATTGCCAGGATAAACCTCTTTTATAACAAATGGTCCTTCCCAGTTTGGTTGGAGTTTTGAACGAGGTCCACCAGGTTTTACGAAAATTCTCTTGATTACCATCTCACCGACTTTGAATTTTCTCTCAATTACTTTCTTTTGATAAAAGCATGACAGCCTGTTTTGATAAACGCGCGCATGCTCAGCGGCGACTAGACGCTTCTCATCTAAGAGTTCCAATTGAGCAAGGAGCGAATCGCGGCGCTCATCAATAGGGAGTTCCTTATCCAATTGTACTCGCAAAGATGGAATGAGAATCTCATAAGGGACTATCGCTTCCATTCCATAAGTAAGGGCGAAAGGGGTTTGCCCAGTAGGGGTACGAATGGAAGTGCGATAGGCCCAGAGAGCTTCAACTAGCTTGTCTGGCCAATCTGAAAATTTATTAGCCTCACACGTCTTCTTAACAATTTTGATCAAAGTTTTATTAGTGGCCTCTGCTTGGCCATTGCCCTGCGGATAATAGGGAGAAGAATGATGCAATGCAATGTTATACCTGTTGCAGAGATCCTTGAGCTCTTGAGAGATAAATTGAGGTCCATTGTCGGTGACGATGGTACTCGGGATGCCGAACCTCGCGATGATGTTCTTCATTATGAATTTGCAGACTGTTGATGCTTTAATCTCCACGTAAGCTTCCGCTTCCGCCCACTTGGTGAAGTATTCCGTTGCCGTGAGGATGAACGACTTTTGCTTGGTCAGGAGGTTCGAATCACCAAGAGGTCCAATGATATCAAAAGCCCACATGGAGAAAGGCCATGGGGAGGACATAGGATGGAGTGAGGAAGCAGGAGAATGAATTTTGTCGGCGTGCAGTTGGCACTTAACACACCTTCGAACATAGATGGAGTAATCCTCTTCTAGAGTTGGCCAATAGAAGCCTAGCCTAAGGATCTTCTTAGCTAACATCTGGCTGTTCACATGACCACCACATACTCCAGAATGCACCTCTTCCACAACTTTCCAAGATTCATCATCGTTGAGGCATCTTAATAAAACACCTGTGAGCCCTCTTCTGTAGAGCACACCTCCAACCAAAACATAACGTTGAGCCACTCTTCTAATTGCCTTCTTCTCCTCCACAGTGGCTTCCTCGGGATAGGATTGATCATTGCAGTACCTGGCAATCTCATAATACCAAGGTTTCTCTTCATCAGCCAACTCTTCTTCCCAATCTAACAACATGACCTCTTTGCCTTTAAGAGCTTCCTTCTGCCTGACCCTCTCGAGCACCTTATCCCTAATATCGAGGAATGCACGATCCTTGATAGCTGGAGTGTCATGCTGATGAATCAAAAGAACATGAAAATCACGCTCAGGAGGGAAGACTAGAGCAGAAGCCAAAGAGGCAAGAGAGTCAGCTAGGATGTTCTGGCTTCGAGGGACATGAACAAAGATCAACTTGGTGAAAAGTTTGGCATAAGCTGAAGCAAATTCCTGATAGGGTTTGAGCTTAGGGTTGATAGTGCGGAACTTGACAAGCACCTGGCGCAGAATAAGCTGACTATCACCAACAATTCGCAAGTGAGTGACACCATATTGATGAGCGGTTTGAAGACCAGCCAACAGGGCCTCATACTCAGCTATATTGTTCGTGACAGGGAAAGTGACCCGAGCAGCAAATGGGATGGTGACCCCTTTCGGTGTTAAAAGAACCATGCCGATCCCTCTTCCTTGGGAATTTAGAGCTCCATCAAAATGTAATGTCCACATAGGATCATGGGGTTGATTAATGGACATCAGTTCTTCATCTGGAAACTCTGAATTGACAGGATCAAAGCGGGGGAGAGGGTGATGAGCAAGGTGTTCGGCAATGGCGTAGCCTTTGATTACTTTCTGTTGAATGTAAGTGATGTCAAATTGGGAGAGGAAGCTTTTCCAGCGTGCTAATCGATCAGTGAGGATAGATTTTCCAAGGAGGAATTTAATTGGATTCATGCGAGCAATGAGGTGAACCTCGTGAGCTAAGAAATAGTGTTTTAACTTCTGAACTACCCAGACTAAAGTAGCGCAAGTCTTCTCTATGGCTGAGTACCTCTGCTCACAAGGGTTTAGAAGTTTAGACAAATAGTATGCTGCCCTCTCCTTCCCTTCTTCATCCACTTGAGCTAGGACAGCACCTACAGAGTCATCCAGGACAGAAACGTAGAGAATAAGTGGTTTGCCTGGAATCGGCGGCCTCAGGACAGGAGGATTGGCCAAATAATCCTTCAATCCGTCAAAAGCTGCCTGACACTTGTCATCCCAATTAAACTTGACTCCCGGCTTAGTAAGCTCGTAAAACGGCCTGCATCGTTGAGAGTGCTGGGAGACGAAGCGGCGAATAAATTGCAACCTCCCGATTAATCCTCAAACTTCCTTCAAATTCTTGGGAGGAGACATATCTCTGATGGCCTTTGCCTTGTTGGGATCAACTTCAATTCCCCTTTTGCTAACAATAAATCCAAGCAACTTCCCTGATGATACACCAAATATACACTTCTTGGGGTTCATTTTCAATTGATACTCTCGTGATCTTTGCAAGACCTTAGCTAGAACCCCAGGGTGCTCAATCCTTGTCCTTGATTTCACTACCAGGTCATCCACATACACTTCAATATAAATATGAATCATGTCATGAAAAATCACCATCATAGCCCTCTGATAGGTGGCTCCAGCATTCTTGAGTCCAAAGGGCATGACGACATAACAATATGTACCCCATGGTGTAGTGAATGATGTTTTCTCCTGATCTTCTTCAGCCAAACAAATTTGATTGTAACCTGAAAAACCATCCATGAAAGAGAGAGTCTCAAATCCTGCTGTATTATCAATCAGAACATCGATATGAGGGAGGGGGAAGTCATCTTTAGGACACGCACGGTTGAGATCCCGGAAGTCTATACAAATCTGAACTTTTCCATCTTTCTTCATGACCGGGATGATGTTAGCCACCCAGTTGGGGTAGAGGACAACTCTAACAAACCTAGCCTTATGAAGCTTGTCGACCTCTTCTTTCATCTTTAAAGCCATGTTAGGGTGGAAACGTCTCAACCATTGTTTGATCGGGACAGACCCTGGCTTAAGTGTAAGCCGATGTTCAACGAGCGCAGGGTCTAATCCAGGCATATTCTCATAACTCCACGCAAACGTGTCCTTGTATTCTTGAAGTACCAAAATAAGCGCCTCCTCTTCGGAGGGCGGTAAATTCTTGCTGATGAGGACAATCCTAGGGTCTTCCTCGGTACCCAAATTAACTTCTTTGGTAGGCTCTTCTACTGAGGCTGATGGTTCGTCGAATCTTCTCATGCCACTGGCAAAGGCATCAGCCTCGTCCTCATATTCTTCATAACTTTCATCCCCCTCTTCAATAGGGTCTTCATCATTCATGATTTCGTAGACACCTAAACCCTCATAAGAAACATTAGCATCCTCATATTCCAACTCTGGTAGGATAACCAGATTCTCCACGAATTCAGGAAGGGCTAAACAAGCCTCGCACCTTCTGGCTAGCTCCAACAGAAATCTACGCGGAATCTGCTTACCCTTGGATTTCTTATGAAGATCTACCTCAAGAATTTTATTAGAAGAAGAAGAACAACTAGCTTGATTGAAATAAGCTGAAAAAGAGGAAGGAGGTGAACAAGTGGATACAGAAGGAGATACAGATGGAGACCCCTCACCAGAGGGGAAGAAAGGATTTATCAATGAATCATGGAAGAGTGGCCCCTAGGTCGGGACACACTCGAAAAAGAGATAAGAAGTCTCCTCAACGGAGATGGAGGGTTGGAAAATTGGGATTTTGGCGTTTTTTTTTCGTTTTTATCTTTATCCTTATTTTTATTTTCCTTTTCCAGAAGAAAACATTGTGAAGGGAGAATAACAGGAGGAGTGGAGATTGAAAGCTTGGAGAAAGATTGAATTAGAGATGACCCGCGTGGGGGTGTGATGGAGAGTTTGGAGAATTACTCGAGGAGCAAAGGAGGAATCGGGAGAGAAATCTGCAGTGAATCTAGAGAAAAGCTGACCAGGATTGGCGGCGGTCTCGGCACGCGAGAGAACAATTGAGAATGCAAGGAAGCTAGAAGAGACGGATGCATAGAAGTGAAGGAAAAGAGGCCGGCCCACAGCTTGTCTATTGTAAATCCTTCTTCATATGGAACATCTGGCTCTCCAGTGTCCGTATAATCACTCAGCAACTGCCTCTTATCTGTAATCGCAGCCGACATTTCAATCAATTCATGTATTAGTGGCGGCCATTCCGGGTCAGTCGGCATAAAGAGGCGGCTCAAGGAAATAGTAATGTCTTGCATATCGAACCACCTGTACCAGTCACATTCTGGATCATCCATTTTCCTTCTCTTGTCAGGTCTTAAGGATTCCAGGGCTTTATATGTGGCCAGCGGGGCTATATGACGAGTAAACTGTCTAGCATGAACATCCTGACAGTCTAGTATGGAAGTGATTATTATAGTTTGCTCATCATTCTGAAAGCCACCCGTGACAAAATGTGTCTGCAACGTCCAGGTAAGCGGCTGGCGATCTGTTTTCAAGGTAGATGTCATAATTGCCCACGGTTCACCTTCATTTTTGCCTGGCCCTTTGTAGCCCAAACCACCTATTGCAATCAATTTCTGAGGCTTTACAGGCCTAATCCTGCCTTGACAATTGGCACCCAGACCTTTGCCATTTTGATACCCCATTTTCATTAAAATGTTCCAGCCATGGGTGTTCATCACCGTTTTCTTCTTCTTCCCCTTGGACGGCAGGGGTGTCATAGCAACTGTTGTGATAGTCTCGGATGGTATCGACTGTGGGCGAGGGACGTCCAATACAGATAATAATGGCTTATTGGCAGGCCAAATAGACGGGACTGATGAAGCCAAGTGGATGTCCTCCTCTGGCAGAATCGGCATACTGGTAACCTTGACAATGCAGCCCTTGTGTGGAAATTTGAGGCATTGATGATTTGTGGAGGGCACTGCATCAAGCTGCTGGATGTAGGGACGGCCAAGAATGCCATTAAATGTTGGATCCATGTCCAAAATATGAAAATCAGCTGTGATTGTTGCTGGGCCCAAACTTACTTTTAGTGTTATCATGCCTAGAGGAGGCTTCTTCGTGTTATCATATGCAGTGACCGTTATGGTGGACGGCCGAATCAGATTCTCGGGAATGCCGCACATCTTCAAAGTGCTCGGCGGCAAGACATTGATGGATGCCCCAGTGTCCACCAAACACTGTTGTACAGCCACTTTATTGATATCAACTGTGATGCATAGAGCATATTTTCTTGCTGAGATTGGTGCCAGCTCATGCTCATAAAAAGTGATTGCTGGTTGACTACCAGTAGGTGTTAAGACTGCGGTTATCTGCTCGACCGGAATGTCCTCATTGACCATGACTTTCTGCAGATATTCTTTTAGAGCAATCTGATGAGTGGTCGACCTCTTGATCAATTCTAGAATTGAAATTCTGGCCGGAGTCCGGTCCAAATGTTTTAACAAGTCGTATTCTGTGCCTGGTATGGACTCCTGTTCTTGTTCCTGTTCTTGCGGCCCCTGCGTGGGCTCTAACCCTCTCTGTGGAAAAATGCGGTGGAACATCCGTCCACTGTGGAGCAGCACCACGCCTTGACGTGCCTCTATCGGGGCAAGTATGGGAGGAGGGTTAGAAGAAGAAGAGGGTGTGTTAGCGTTGATAAGCGGTGGAGGAGTGTTTGAAGAAGGATCCCCCACAGGGGGTGTTGATGAAGAGTTCAATAAAGATGCCCCAGTAGGAGGCGTAGGAGTAGAAAGGGATACCCGAATGCGGGGGGAATTGGTGGGTGGAACGAGGAGAGATCTGGGCATAAAAGGTGGGGGAGCCGACGGTGGAGGGATCCTTGCCGGTGGAGGAGTAGTGGTGGCGGGTGCAACGGGCATTGGCGACGGGCGGTTAAGGAGTGGCCTAGATGGCAGTGGTGAAGGGTTGGTGGTGGATGGGGTTTGTTGTGGTGTAGGTTGTGGAGGTGGTAAGTGGGTAAGAAGGGGGCGAACCGGCAAGGTTGGAGAATAAGTGGGGGTAGGTGGATTAACGGGGCGCAGAAGGGATCGGCTCAATTGGGGGGTAGAAGAAGAAGAAAGGGTGCGCAAGAGGCGCGGAGGTTGATTTTGATTGTGATTAAATGCCCCGATAGAGGCGTTTTCTTCATGCCATCCCTGCCCTCTCTCCACCTCAGGGAGAGACGTGACAGGGTTTACGTGCTGGTTTGGCGGGTGCTCCGGCAGTGGATTGTGGACAATCCCCACATCCTGCTGAGGTGCTGGAGCTTGCTGTTACTGCTGTGGAACTGGTTGCTGTGGCTGCTGAGCCTGTTGCTGCCGAGGAGGCCTTCTTTCTTTCATGGTGGCCTCATCTCAGCCCAGTTGATGCCGCCCCGGTCATTTAGATCATAAATATAATCTCTGAAGTGAAAGCAACGATCAAGGTTGTGACCAGGTGCGCGATGGAAGGCGCAATAACGGGATGTGTCAACATTAGCAGGCCACGCTGTTCTTTCCCTCGGTAACACGAGCAGGTTGGCGGCCATTAAGGCGTTGAAAATATCCGGGAGACTTTCTGGCAGTGGAGGGTAGTGAGCTCTCTTGGGGCCAAGTGGTGGTCTCTGTTGTTGTTGTTGGCCATAGTTGGTAGGTGGTGGTACCTGGTGGTACTGTTGCGGAGCTGGAGGGTTAGCGCGGGGCGCTTGGTTTTGCGATGGAGCAAAGGGATGTTGGGGTGCGAATTGGTGTTGTGGAGTGGAGTTGAAATGGGGGTTTTGTGGTGGAGGTGGGTTAGGCTGTGGGTTAGATTGATGGTGGGGGTGGCCAACTACGCCAACCTGCTCGTTTGCAATTGTGCCCTCAGTCGTGGGCCCGCTGTTGTTGACATTTGTACTTTTCTTAAATAGCCGTGACTTCGGCTCAAACATGCCCATAATGGGCGAATCCTTCATCTGTGTCTGAATATAACGAGCTCTTTCATAGAGCTCTTACATGGTTGTTAATCGGTTCATGGCCAAGATATGCCGGAACTGAGGAGTTGCATTGGAAATTATCATCTTAACTTGTTCTTGTTCCACCAAAGTGTCTTTCAACTTCTCGGCCATTGAACGCCACCTATCAGCAAATATGATGAAGTCCTCCTCGGGCTTCATCTTTTCTGCAACCAGATCTGTGACTGAGAGGGAGGGTCCGACCTGGTCTCTATACTTCTGCAAGAACTTCTTTTGAACAATATCAAAATCGCTGGCATCAGCGGGATCCAACGAATAGAACCACTCAAGGGCTGGCCCCTCTAAAGATCTCCTGAATAAATAGGCCAAAGAGGCGTTGTTGTCTTGCCAGAAAGAGGTCTCGTACATAAAATCCTTCAGATGAATAAAAGGATTGCCAGTGCCATTATATCGCCGAAAATTTGGCATCTCAGATGGTGGCAGATGGAAGACTGGCAGTGTTGGGAGCGAGATTTCCGGGGCATTCTTGGCCGCAGTGACTTTCTTAAGTTGCTCTTCCATGCTAGCCAACTTCTGAAGCAGTAGAATATTAGTATCAGACTCGACTAGGGCCGGGTTTTGAATGAAAGAATGCGGTATAGGCGTTCGTAGAATTCGGGGAGGTTGGAGAGACTGAGGCCTAACCGCTGAGTAGCTCGCCTGTTGGGCCGGCATGGCCGCAGCGGGCGTTGGCGGACGGGAAGGAGGTTTGTGCAAGACCGCCTGGTCATTAGTGAGGTGATGGCCACTCTCGGCCGGAGGGGGATTAGAGGATGAGGAGGGGACATCCTTCCCTTTCAAAGCGGCCTGAACTGCCTGCCGCTGGGAATCATCTAACTGAGATAGAGCATTAATTAAATCCGTGACATTGAAGGATGGGGCAGGGTTCCCCGAAGTGTTGGAGGGTAAAGTCTGAGAAGAGGGCACAACCTCTTGAGGAGTGGTATCAACCACATGAACCTGAGGGTAATGAGACTGAGGAGGAGGGTAATTTCCCTCGTGATAAATGGAATCTTGGAGGGGGATTTCATATTGACCAAAAACATTCTCATCCTCATCATCATAAGAATACCCGTAGCCTGCCATGTTGATGATTTTACCTGATCGGAGTTTCATGTTTAAGAAAGGGGAAAGCTTTTATGAAAGGGGTTATCACACCAAAAAGCACTCAATCCAAGCAAACTTTAAGCAAATCAATCCAACCAAATTTATGCAATCAAGTTAAGATGAACGTAAAATTTCAGTGTTATGCTTGAGATTAGGGTGGATTAATTTGCAGAATAATTCACTCCTTTTGCAAAGTGAAACCTAGTTTATCCAAGTGTGATTTCCGGGTCAACTAGGTTCTTTCTCTCTCTTCACCAACGATGGGTTCTCTATACTCCGGGTACTTCAAGGGTACAACCAGCCCGGCGTCCGTGAGGGAATCCACGGGTGCGGGGACTTACGGAGGTCTTGGAAAAGGGATTTTCGGCCCAAAGAGACGGAATGCTCAATGGAGGGTTGTCCCGATTCCAAGAGAGGTGTGTGGAATCCTAGTGTAGAGAGAGGAGGTCTCTCAGCCAAATGCCACAAGATGCAAGCCAAGATATGCAGATCACACCAATATAGCCAAACAATCAATATAAGAATCAATGCAGGATGAATAAGCAAAGACAGCAGGGTTCTGTAAAACCACAGGAAAGAGACGGCCTAGCCACGGTCGCTGTCAACAAAAGAGACGACAGTGAGACTGTCTTGAATCCCTGGGGATCCCACAGGCAATGGAGAAAACGCGCCTTGGTGTGAGGCGCTATATGTGAAAAGGACGCCTTCAGAAGAGGGCGTCAAATCTGGAAACGCGCCTTGATGTGAGGCGCTAAGAAAGAAAGAGACGCCCTGGGACAGGGCGTGAGTCCACGAACAGCTAATTAAAGCAGGGGATATGATGAAGCACGCCTTATCAGAAGACGTTAAACATAAATTAGACGCCCTGGATGCAGGCGTTAAATTAAAACGTGCCTCTGGGTGAGGTGTTAATTCAGATCACAAACTGGCTGATCCCGGGAGCGTGCAGTGTGCACGGTGGAGGGTGCGCGTGAGGCACAAAAGGAGGGGTACCGTGGGTACCCAGGGGAAAGGGCACAAGTGGGTGCCGAAGGGGAAAGGGCACACGTGGGTGCCAATAGGAAAGGGCACACGTGGGTGCCAATAGGAGATGGTAATCAAAAGAAAAATAGTGGAAGTCCCACCGTGATCGCCAATTTGTGGATCGTGATAACTCCACACATGTGAAACAAACCACTCATGTGAGATATAAAAGGATGAATGGAGATGATAATAAGGACAAAAGAAAGCACGTGGTGCTATAAAGGAGTGTGATCGCCAGAGGGGTTACCTCAATAATAAAACAAATGATCGCGAATACCTGGTGATAAGTGGGACGCGGGATGGATTGTGAATTCCTTCCTCCTCCTTCAATCGGCCGGCCGATGAAGGGGGTTTTCCTTGTTGATTACCCTTGCACAAAGATAAAACAAACAAGCAAAGGATGGATCAGCCGAGTGAACGTAGTATCAATCCCAAATAGAAGATATGATAATGAAAAAGAACACAACATGCGCACCTCTTTTTTAGTTTTAAAACCCCTAAAGAGTTAGGGAAAAGAGAAATATGATACTAATGCAAGAAAAGAAAACAGTGGATGATGACCGACGGTGATGGTATGATGAAAATAAACAAACAAAAGAAGGAGCCCCTGCTGTTCCTGACAACAGTAAAGGGGAGAATCACGGTGAGGCTTTTGTTCGCCTGAAACGGCAGGAGGAAGTAGAGGGAAGAGATCGCACAGAGGGAAGAGAAAGACTCTCCTCTGCACGCACAAAGTTAAAAACTGCACTCTGCTTCTTTCTCTCGTATATCTGTAACTTCTAATTGTCAACACGTTATTCGTTGTTGTTAACCTTGCACAAGATCGACCAGAGCTCCTTTATATAGGGTTTTAACCGAAGATAAACTCAATTTTAGGAAGATAAGGACGGGCAATGGTTTATCAAAGGCAAGGACTCTAGTTCCCAGATCGAGCAAGGCGACCAAGAAAGGCAGGGAACTCTTCAGGGAAGACGAGTTTAGGAAGGACACGAAAAGGAGTGAGACACGACCTACCGAAGGGCGTCAATTCAACAATTGACGACCTGCCCAAGGACGTTAATTCAAAACACGACCAGGATCAGGGCGTCACTTCCTGGATTCAATTTGGGTAATAAAACATTCTTTATTCAAAAATTCCAAAAAGACGCCTGAAGCAAAGGCATTTATTAATAACACGCCCTGAGGAAGGACGTTAATCACTGATTTTCAATCGTAGCGGGACTCGTAAAACACCAGGAATTGACGCCCTTATCTGTGGTCGTCCTTTCTTTAGAACGCGCCCAAGATTAGGTCGCTATTTAAAACACGCCCTTCATCAGGTCGTGAATCACCAAAAATGTAAGAATAAATCACAAAACCACACAAAAATAGAAAAACTTTATATTATAGAAATATTGAAGTTCACTTTGGAGCGTTAATATAGTGACATGAGATTTGATCAACAAAGCGTCAATTTTGGCGTGTCTACAGTCATAACTCTATGCACATAAGGTGAATATCTGAAATTCATGCAATGGCCTACAGTCACCTTGTGATGTTGTTCATATGACATGTATTGATTCTGAAAACTTGACCTGTTATTCCCCTATACTGCTGTGATGAACCTGTCTGAATGGTTGAACAGAATTAAAAATCTTGAGAAGTTGGTGTGAAGTGATTGGCTATTGAATATTTCTCAATTTAAATTGCATGATCACATTTGAATTGAACTGCACATCTGATATATCAAATGGTGTTTGTGGAAGAGTAGATTATTTCCACTTGGAAGCATTCCCTATACGTGAGCTGGGTCTTCGGACTAAAATCTCCGTCTCGTACCAGATCTTGACAATTGTGACTGGGTTGTGAATGGTTGATTTGTGAATGAATCCTTGACCTGAGCTAATTATATTAAAAATATATTTTTGATCAAATGATCTAAACATTTGGCTTGTGGATGAATTCTCATTTCAAATTTGTGAAATGATCTTGAAAATCTATTTTTGAACAATTCTAAAAATTGGGTTGCACTGCTTCATTTTGATCATTTTATGCACCCTTATTCATAAAGACCATGTCATGAAAAATGTTTGTTGAATCATTAATAAAATGTGAATGCTTTAATGAATAATTTGTCTCACTGGTTTAAAAAATAAGCTCCTGCATCTTGCACTTACACACTGCATTGTATTCTTATATGCTCATAGGTTGCATCGCATTAGAACTCATGCATTAGCTGCATTTAGTTCATTCAAATTGGTATCCATTCACTGGTATCAGTAATTTTGCATCACATTGCATATTTGCATTGCATGTTGCATACATTCCCTTTGCGTGCTTGCTTGCTATTATATGTTATTCACCCCCATCCTTGGATTTTCTATGACCTTATGCTTTCTTGAAAAATAATGTTACATTTAAGTCATTATTGGAGTGTTTCATGTTATACACTATGGGGAGTTCATATTTCATAAGTGTATCTATTTAGGGGGAGCTGCACTATTATGTGTTCATGATAATTTCGGTATACATGCTGAATCAAATTCGCACACTTCATGCACAAAATGTGAAAATGAGTGTTTAAGATAAGGATATATGAATTTCTTTTCAACACTCTCGAGATGTTAAACTTGCTGCATATATGTTGAAGAGATAGTTGAGGAAAAAGCTACCTACCTATCCTTGTTTGAAAAATCTGAAATGAAAAAGAATGGCAGAGCAATGCTCAGTCTCACTGAGTAAATTGGGCACATGTCACCTGAGACGTGATGTGGTTCAGTTCTGAAAAGTGTTGACTAAAGTATCTCTGTTTAAAATGAGGTGAAATGGTTCAGTATTCTGAGTAACCGGAGATTCTGGCATGAGCTCCATACGTCTACTCGCGTAAAACGGAATTATTTGAACCTGATCACTCATAGAAAAATTTTGATTATCTTGTGATATCATTAAAATTTTGATGTTGAAAGTTTGTGAGGTAGAGCGAAGCCTCCAATACGTTGTTCTCAAGATTGAAGTGCAGTATGTAAAATGTCTCATTATGTTGATCTGAAAATCTGAATATCTATATTACAACCATCGTTTTTCATGTTACTCACTTACAAATTTGACTCATTATGTATTCCGAAGATTGATTGACTGCTTTAGCAATTGCATATATCTCCTACATGATTGCACAATCTCCTATGTGCTATACATGTGCATTCCGGTTGACATGACTCTCAGGCACCTTCTTATCCCATTCCCCTCTTAAATAAGTACGGGGGAGCTGTGTTGCATGTATATATACGTATTTGTTTGATTGCCTTTTATGCATCTCATATGTCATCACTCGCATGTGTTGCATTTCATACATTTCAAATCAAAATTTTAAAAAAAAATCTGGAAAATGATGAAAATCCTAAAATTGAATGGACTTCAAATGCTTCACTCTTGCCCAATATGCATAGAATTAAGCTTTCTAAATGTATAAACTAAGTTAAACCAAACCCAAAATGCATAGAATTAATGTGGACATGAAGCTCTTGACTTATGGATGTGTTTCCTTGGGCTAACACTTCTTTTTTGCAGGTATGGGTCATTTCGGTCGACCAACACACCATGGCCGGTCGACCAGAATTAACAGAACTGAAAAGATGGAGTTTTACAGGTTTTCGGTCGACCGCCATATAGGGGTCGGTCGACCGATTTTGACAGAGTGTAAAATGCTCTATCTGCAAATGTTCCGGTCGACCGACCCAGTGCCGCCGGTCGACCGACAGCCTCGAGGCCCCCTTTTGTTGACTTTTGTTTCAAGCTCGTGGAGAGGTCTTTCTTCCCATTTGTTTAATCCCAATGACCCTAATTAAGTCATAATTCGTGGATCTGGTCTGGGACTTATCCATGGACCATTCAAGAGCTATAAAACATCTCATTGGAGCCATAAAGCCTAACCAACCAAGAGGGCTTCAAGGGAGATCCAAGGGGAGGCTGTCCAAGGAGGAAGGAGAGGGTACTGTAGCTCCGTGAACAGTACTTCGTGCAGCAAGATCTTCATCCATCTCCAAGGTGTTTCAAGCCAAAACTGAAGCTAGCAACCTCCAAGGAAGTGAAGAAGCAAGCAAGCATTCAAGGAAGATCAAGGGGAAGCTGTCTAAGGAGGAAGAAGGAAGAAGAAGCAAGCAAGGATCAAGAAGATCAAGGAAGTTGTACAAGGAAGAAGGAACTGTTACTGTAATCGTGAATAGTGATCCGTGGAACAACTCTTCATCCAGGAGCTGAAGATTCAAGGTCCATCTGAAGCCATCAACTTCCAATAAACTGAAGAAGCAAGCATCACTCAAAGATCATCAACATACATTCAAGGGGAGCCAAATCAGGAGTTTTTCTCAACTGTGCCTTATTGTGCTTTGAGTTTCAGATTTGTGTTTCTTATAAACTGCAAACATTCGTGTGTGTGTGTGGATCAATTCAGATCCGTGGCCGTGTGTGGTCGTCGTGTTCCATTCGTGTGTGCGTAGGTCTTCTTAGATCTACGTGTGTGTGTGGATTTATCTATGTCTTAGTGTTTGTGTGTGTAGAGTGCTGCATCTGTCGTAGCAAGTGTGTGTGTTGTTGATCCAATTGTTTGATCGTGTTGGAGACCTCATCTCCGTGTGTGTGTGTGTTGGGGTGCGTCCCCGTGTGTGTGTGCAGGCGTCATCCTGCGTGTGTGTTTGAAGCGTCATCTCCGTTTGGGGATTTATCCCCGAGTGAAGCCTCACCGGGTTTGGTGAGGGGTGGACGTAGGATTGCCGTCGTTGCATCCGAACCACCTTAAAATCGCTGTGCATTGTGGTTTGGATTGTGTGGTGTGATTCAGTTCTCCTACCTCCATTCTATGTGAACGTTAGTGTACGTTGTATTCTAACTTGTAGTTAGATAAATTTCAACTCCCTAGTTAGTGTTTTATCACATATTTTGAAAAGGCCAAAAATTTTCTTAAAATTGGTAAACACCCAATTCACCCCCCTCTTGGGTGTCATTGATCGTGGGACTTCCGTACGTGGTTTAGGAACCATTTTCCTGCCGCTACAATTATAAAAATGACAAAAAAACTATAAAAATGATAATTAATAAATGCACCAATATAACAATAATAAAACAATTGTAAAAATGATAAAAAGCTCATAAAATGATAATTAATAAATGTAACAGTATAATAATAATAAAATAATTATGAAAATGATAAAAAATCATAAAAATGATAATTAATATATGTAACAGTGTAACAATAATAAAATAATTATAAAAATGACAAAAAACCCATAAAATGATAATTAATAAATGTAACAATACAATAATAATAAAGTAATTATAAAAATGATAAAAAAACTCATAAAAATTGATAATTAATACATGTAACAGTATAATAATATTAAAATAATTATGAAATTGATAAAATTCATAAAAATGATAATTAATGAGTGTAATAGTATAACAATAATAAAAAAATTATGAAAATGATAGAAAAATATCATTAATGATAATAAACTCATAAAAATACCCCCATTAAAAGATTTAATGGCGAGTCGTCTGGATTCGTTCCCTTTGACCCCGAGTGAGGGAAAATACCAAAGAGGCCCTTGCAAGGCACGCCCGGTTCTCGGGGACTACCCCCGTTATGGCCGTCGCACGACCTCGCACTGGACCGATAATTTACGGAATTTGACCCGTTTAGCCGGAATTCAACTGAATTTGAGCGTGTTCGAATGAACTTGAATGTATTCATTAGTTTGATTAGTTTTTTTAGGTTGTAATCATTAATTTGAATCAAGAATACAATTTAAAAAAGTAGGATAAAAGTTAATATTTAATATAATTTTTTTGGTTAAGAATAGGCAATTATTAAGGCATTTGACATAAGTCGGACCGAGTCGGTCCGAGTCGGATGCGACGCGGCCGTACCGTACCGGATCAGGAGGATCCCGATCCGGTACGGATCAGCGAGACATCAAACCTTGATACCAGGAGAGAGAGAGAGAGAGAGAGAGAGAGAGAGAGAGAGAGAGAGAGAGAGAGAGAGAGTACAGGGAGGTAGGGATGTCAATGGTAACCGACAACCCGATAACCGTCCATTTCGTTAGCTTAACGAATAGCAAATAGATAATATTTTTTTTATGATAAATTAACATATACGAATACGAATATATCTGGTTTCTTAGCGGATACAGATACAAATATATCTCATTCTGAACCCGTATCCGTTCGTTACCGTTAAACAAGTTTGAATTTGACGTAAATAATTTAATGTTTTGAGGAAAATGACACTGAAGATGAGATAGATATATAATCTAAGTCATTTCTATTTTAGTGATGATAAAATATTTCTAAATTATAAGATATTTTTATAATTTTTTAAATTATAACTTAATATATTCTTTATTTTCATGTAAAATATGTAAAGAATGAAAAGACGATGGAGATTAAAGTCCAAGAGTGTTATTTCACTTTATTATTTTCACTTAATATGTTTCGTCCTATCTTTAGGGATATTATAATATGAAATATTTTTATATTTTTAATTTCATTGTATGTTGACTCATGAATGATGATTTTACGAGAACTAAATTGAAATATGTTTGTTTATCATATATACGGATTGTTCTTTTCAATTTTATTTTTTTTCTAATTGAGTTAATTTACATATTAAATTTTAGTATTGTATGTACTCTTATGACCGGTAACTTTCCGCTAACCGTATTTTTTGGATACTAGATAACGATTTTAGATACCGTATTTTTCGAATACTTATCAAATAACAAATGGATACAGTTCCTCTTTGTGAGATACAGATACAGATAGTCCACTATCCGTACCGTATCCGACCCGTTGCATCCCTACGGAGAGGTTCAAGAATGCATGCACCATCAGAAATTAAGCATCCCAAAGGACGAGGTATTCCGTAACACAAATGTGATCGGGAGAGGGGAAGGTGCTAAAACTTTTTATTAGGAGTCCACCTACTACATTGGTGTTAGAAGGCTTTGTGTGAACCTTTTATTGGAGGCTTACTTCTCAAAAAGAGTGAGCTTTAGAAAAGTACTACATGCCGAGTCTTACAGCATGGGATTCCTATGAAGGCAGGTTATATATGTTTGCGGAATACCTGTGCATAGATCTTACCAACGACCGTAGTCTATGCCAATTTTAACGTTATTGACTCTAGGCTTTGTTCACCAGCCGCCATACGCACCATCCGATTTTGTTTACCTCCTCGCTGCAGTGAATTGTTGGATGCAACCGCATACTCGACTTCATTTTGACACCATTTTCTCCAGGAAATTGACAGAACATGATTGGCTGCTTACAGTTCATCATTCTTCAGATGCGCATATTAGTTTAAATGCCCGAGCGATTAGAAATTACGCTTGGAACACAAGAGAGCAGGGATCTGGAGGGAGTGCCTTTTTTTGTAAAGGCACAAATTTGTATGGGAGGAGTGGTTTCGTGAAGATGAAAGAGGCAGGCAGGCTCCCATCTGAAGGCATTGCATGGGGCAGCAACCGTCACAGACATCATGGCGAGGGGAGTAGCCAGGCAAGTTTTTTTTCATCTTTCTTGAAATCATAGACTCTCTGATGTGATGTGCAGAAGCTCATAGGTAGTGAATGTTTTTTTTTTTTGGTAAAGTAGAAGAAAGGAAGGGAGGCCTATTGTTGGCCCTCTTACAAAGAAGCAACGAAAAGCAGAGGAAAAAGAAAGTCAACATCACCCGCCATCTACACTGCAAACCCATGAAAACAAAAATCATCAACCTACCCTCTCACCAGCAGGTAAAAAACTGCAAATAGACCGACAAGGCCGATCTGTCCTGCTCCCAAAAACTCCCGAGCTCCCCTGGTGAAACAGTCCTCTCCCTCCAGGCGAGTGAGATCTTTAGCCCTTACACTCTCCCTTGCCTGCCAGTCCGCTGCTCCGTTTGCATCCCTTTTGATTTGGAACACTGACACTGTTTCAGCTCCAGTCGGGATTATATGCAGCTTCTTTTCATATATCCACCCATCCCCCCTGTTGCTAAAATGTAGACGATGAGCATGGGGAACAACTTGCGCGCTGAAGAGATTCATGGGGACTAGTGTGCTGGTAATTCTTCTTTCCAGAATTTTTCTTATTGGAGGGGAGGGACTTTCAGTTTGGAATGTTGGCCTTTGTTGCATCCCCTAGTTGGTGTTTGATTTCAATGATATCAAAACGATTGTGTTTGTGTGTATGTGTTTCATTGAGGAACATGTGTATATCGTGATTGATGAGTTGAAAGATGACTTCATGGTTCATTCTTGAAAGTCATATGAATCTTTGGTGTTTAAGGAACTAATGCTATATTTATCTTGGTTTGCAGAATCAAATCCATGGCTCACGTTTTGGAACTCAAAGGAGTGCATCAATGAAGTTCTTCTTCAAAAAGGGAGTTACCTTTCTCATTGCATTGCATTGACTCCTTCTATGATTCATATATTTCATCAAATAAGGTTTCAAGTCTTGATTGGGGTATTTCCTTACATTTTTCTCACAAGACTTTTGGGCTAGAAATACACTTAGCCTATTTACTTGAATCTTGATGAATGTGATTTTATATCAATGTTCCTCATGAGATAATGATTCATGAATGTTAATTTTTATTCAACAAGAATGTCATTTGAATGAATGTGATTCCATGATATTATGCATGCTTTACATTTGGCATGATTGTTAACACTGTGTAATGAAGCATTTTGATGTTGAAGATTTGGTTGATTCAAGAAAGTGATTGAATGGTTGAGCCCCCATGTCATTATATTTGATTAAGTGAGAGATTCATGTTCATCATATCAAAATCTTGTCATATGGTGAATGTGTTTTTGATGGTTGAATTGAGAAGTCAAATACATGCTTGAATGTGTTCAATGATGTATTTTTATGTGAACTAGTTCAAAGAGTTAATGCTTGGTTCATGAATTTTGATTCTCATCTAACCTCCTGCTTTTTCATATTTCAGGATGAAAATTCATGGTTAATCATCATGGGATTATGGTAATATTTAATCATTTATTTCCCCTTGAATTCTTGGAGGTTTGAAGTGTTTTTGTAACCCTCTCTGGCAGGGGTTGACCCTTGGGGTTGACCCTTATAGTTTCTGGTAGAACAGAAGCTATTTTTTATTGTCTGCCTGCAGGGGTCGACCCCTGAGTGTTGCAATTATTTTCAGCCCCGGCCGCCCTCTGGTTGCCCGAGGGTCGACCCATGGGGTCGACCCCTTCCGGAACGGGATTTTCGGGAGCGTCCGAAACCCAATGAAAACCCTTCTAACTTTACCAAACTACCCCCCATTGGTTCCTAAATATATTAGGGGGTTTCTAACATGTATTGGGAGGGTTTTATGTGTCTTTTGTCTACTTACTATATATATATGTGATCCGAATTTGGGGAAAATAAGCCCTAATGTGTTCATGTTCTTTCTTATAGGAGAAGAAAAAGGGGAAAACAAGGGAGGAGCTCTTGTAAGGTGGTTTTGATCTACTTGAAGTGATTTTTGGAGCTCGTGGAAGAAGAGAAAGAGGAGCGGCTCGAGGAGAGGAACAAGAGGACGCTAAAATCACCATCATCTGACAACAAATCAAGAGGAACCGGAAGAATCGAAGAAGGGGGAGCTCTCTACATGCTATATCTTCTTCATTTCAGTCTTTAGACTTTGTTTGGGATTCATTGTATCTATTTGTCTAGGCTTCATACATTTCTGAAGGAATATTATGTGTGGGTGTTCGGAGAAAGGGTTCTCCGAGTGTTTGTGTTGATGCGTGTGCGTCGTTTTGTGTGGAGCATATCCGCGTGTGTGCTTGGACATATCTTGGGGTGTGTTCCTCGTGTGTGGTTGGGAGTTTACTCCCGTGTGTTTGTGATCCGGTCGTCGGATCGTGTTGGAGACTTCGTCTCCGTGTGTGTGTGTGTGTGTGTTAGGGCGTATCCCCGTGTGTGTGCAGGCGTCGTCCTGTGTGTGTTTGGAGCGTCATCTCCGTTTGAAGATTTATCCTCGAGTGAAGCCTTACCGGTTTGGTAAGGAGTGGATGTAGGGAGCCTATGGGCGTCGTCCCGTGTGTGTTTGGAGCGTCGTCTCCGTGTTGGAGATTTTTCTCCGAGTAAAGCCTCACCGATTTGGTGAGGGGTGGACGTAGGGAGCCCTTCGTGGTCCCGAACCACCTTAAAAATCTTTGTGTCCTATGGTTTGCATTGTGGTTTGCCTTGTTGTGTTTAATAGCTTAATTTGTTTATCCTGATCGTGTGTGAATGGTGAGATTGAGAGATTTTAATTATCCTGCTTGAGTGAAATCTTCAATCTTGTCAACGTTGTTAATTCCGTTGTGTTAGCATTTTAATTTTACCAGCGATCGTGGGGGACAATTCAACCCCCCTTCTTGTCCACTCGCCTTCCCGGGGACCAACAATTAGTATCAGAGCCACGGCTCTATCTTCTAGGGTCTAACGACCTTTAGAGTGATCCCTCGGCGAGTTTCATTTAGCAACATGTCTAGTTTTACTCTTCCTCCTCATTTTGATGGTCATGATTTTATTTCTTGGAGAAACAGCATGTGTGCTTATGTTGGCTTTCATGAATGTGAAATTTGGGAAGTCATATGTAACGGTCCACATAAACTTTCATCAAATGAAGTTAAATGGAGTGCAAAGCATGAAAAGAAAAATGATATCAATATTAAGGCTTTGAATTTTATGAGGAATTGCATTGAGTCTAATGTTATTTCTCAAATTTCTCCTTGCAGGTCAGCTAGAGAATTATGGGAAAAATTGGTAAAGTATGAAGCAAATGAAAAGACCTCGCAAGTCGGCTCAAGCTTCATGGCCAATGATGAAGAAACCAAAGAAAGCTCGGAGCTATGATCCGAAGGTGAGGAAATTTCCTTTGAAGAGATAATGGAGTTTTATGAGGAATTGTTAAGTAGATATAAAAAGGTCAAATCTGAAAATAAGAAATTGACAAAGAAAATTGAAGATGTTGTGAATTCCTCTGCTTCATGTGAAAATGCACATGTTAATGCTTCTTGTGAAAACTGTAAAACTTTGAAAAAGGAAAATGAAGCTTTAAAGTCAGAAAATGAATGTTTGGAAAGACAAAATGAAGATATGGAATTTAGAATAGATGAGCTTGATAAAGAAATTTTTGACATACGTAAAGAACACACCTTGGTTAAAAAATCTGATAGATCTTTGAATTCTGTGAATGATTGTCATGAGTTACTTGAGCAGAATAAACTCTTGTTGTCTAAGATTTCATTGCTTGAAGAAACAGAAAATATTTTAAAAGTAAGCTAGCATCTCTTTCTGATGATGATAAAATGTTTGAGAAACTGCTTGATAGTGAGATTGACAGAAAGAGCATCATGAATGAAAATGAAAAACTTAAAAAGGAAAAATGTGCCATGTTGATTCAGATTTCCTTACTTGAAGGTAGTTTGAAATGTTTTGAAAAACTTGAAAAAGATATTTCCTTTTTGAAATGTGAGAATGAACAATTGCTTGCAAATAGTTCAAAGCATGTTGAAACTGAAAAGGTTCTTGAAAAGCTTGCTGAAAAACTTCACTGCACAAATCTGGAAAATAAAAACCTCATGCAAGAAAATGAAAAACTCACATCAAAGAATTGTTTGCTTGACGATAAAATCCTTGCATGTGAAAAAGAGATCAACAGTTTGAAGCTTGATTTGTCTAGATTTATCAAAGGGAAGGAGAACTTAGACACAATGCTAGGTGTTAAAGTGAACTTTCAAAAAGAGAGTCTTGGTTACATCCCGGTCAACAAAAAATCTTTTGAATCAAAAATGAAAACCTATTTTGTTCATGCCTCCGACATTCCTAGCACCTCCAAAACACCTCCTCCCCTTGCTCAAGTGAAAATCTCTGAAAATGGTTTTGATAAAAAGAAAACTCTCAACAAAAAGTCTTCCATGTCAAATAGATCTCAAAAATCAAAGCTGAATGTTGAATGCTTATATTGTGACATGTTTGGTCATGAAATGAATGATTGTGTTGTCTTGAAAATGGATGATCAAAATGCATGCAAAGATAAATCTTCCTTCAAAAGAAAGAAAAATATCTCATACTTTTATTGTCACAAACTTGGCAATGTCATGGATGATTGCTTTGTGAAATAAAATGATGATTATCGTGCCATGAATGCTAAGTTTAACTTTCAAAGAAAATTCAGAAATGAACATGCTTCCCATGCTAAAAGGTTTGCATCCCATAAGAAAAATTCATTCACGAACATTCATGCAAACAATAGAAAGTCATTCCGTAGACCAACATCTTCTTGTTATTTTCACTATGGAAAATACGGTCATGTCATGAAAGAATGTTGATTTTTGAAAACTGAGTATTTCCATGCTTCTAGAATGAATGCTAGGTTTAATTCTGTTAAATCTAGACCTTTTGGAAATAGGAGATGAAATATTTTTAAAAACACTTTTGCTCCCAAAAGAAAGACCTTTGCTAAAACTCCTCCTCCTCATCGTTACTATTATGGAAATTATGGACATGTGCTTGAGGATTGCAGGATCATGGAAGATGATGACATGAGGCCAATGAAAAGCAAGAAAAATATGCTTGGAAAGAATGCTACTAAACTCCAGGGACCAAGAAGGCTTGGGTGCCCAAATGTGTTGAATAAACTGGCTTTGATCCAATTGTGTCTTGAGATAAATAAAGAATGAAAGGGGTTCCAATAAAGGGAACAAGCCACACTCATATGGTAAAATCCTAACTTTGCTTCTTTCATTGTCAAATTTGATGGTTTTGATGTTCTGGTATGATATTTTGGTGTGTTCTCATATTGTGCTCTAAATTCTTCACAAGCCATACATGCTCCTATTGAATGAATATTTGGTATATCAAATGGTGATATGTGAAATGACATGTAGGAGCAGAGCTACAATTTCTCATGTCAATATCAAATGGTGATATTGACATGTGCTGGTACTGTAGATCTGCTCTCGCATCTACTTTGTAGATGCGAGATAAACCTTTTTGGTGCCCCCAAGAGGTATTATCCCCGCCACGCCGGAGGGCAGCTAGGATTTTACCCTTGTAAAAGGGCCCTCTTGGGTTAAGAGGTGAAGACCTTCTTTATAAGCACTCGGTTGCTTTCTCAACATCCGATGTGAGACTAATCCTGTGACCCTAGGTCCGCTACACAAGCCCCCCCTTGAGAAGGCAAGCGAGTGCACGAGAGCTCAGGGTTCCCACAGACGGCGCCAGATGAAGAGGCGTGATCTCGCACTGGTCCTGAGCGGATGGTAGATCACCAAATAGTGAACTGTAAGACAGGGAAACGGATCAGGGGGCCCAGGGGGAAACCCTGGGGAAAACCCTCCGATTCTTAAGTCAGTGGAGCTATGGCGGGAGCAATAAAGGGAGGTGAGAGATTGTGCGCGAGATCCCTCTCCACCAAAAGGGGTGAAGTGGTTCTTGCTCAGGAGCTTTGAGCGTATGATTGCCCTTACCTTTCGCCAGAGGGTATCCCTGGTTTAAATAGTGCACCGTCTTCAGGAGTCCCGTAAGCTAAGGGGTTTTAGGCGAGCGTTACGTCCTCGACGTGGGTCTTTATCGCCTCGTCGTGGGAGCGTTATCGCCTTGGGGAGCTGGAGTCCCTTGCCTTCATGACTTCCTACTCACAGAGGACTCTTAACGGCTGCCTGGATAAGCAATCGTCGGCCGTACCGAGCTCAAAGGGGCCAGCCCTCTCTGGGCGATAGGCTTAGCTCGGCAGAAGATGGGTCGGATCGGTCAGCATGCCCCTTCTTCTCCCGGACGGAGAGATGGCTCGGGCATGGACCTTTCCTGTGACCTGACAGACGCTCGGGCCTTCCAAGCCTAGAGGCCGCCTAGGAAGGTTATGTCCCCGAGTGTTTTTTTTTATTATTGGGCTTTCTGTCCTAAGTGGGCCTTGTGGGCTATCACTTGGATGAGCATGGCCTCGTTGGGTCCTGATGGACCTTGTTTGGCTGCTCTTTGGATGGGCTGTAGAAATCCACCTCTCCACTTGTCCCCCTCCTACTCCCGAGCCAAAAGAGGCTCGGGTGAGTAGCCTTTGAGGGTTGCGGACCGGCGTGGCTCAGGTGGGTGGAGAGCTGCTGGTGTTATGAAGCCACATGCCGTGGTCACCAAGGCCTGTAATAATTGTGATCCTGACGGATTTGAAACGAAGGGCCCCCCTTTTTTCAGAGGTCGGAACGACGCGCCGCCTCCCGCGTGGGTTTATAGGCGTTGGGCGCATGTTGTCATCCCATACTCTTTCCATTGCTAGGGTTTTGGCTTTCCTTCGCTTCTTGGTTTTTGAGACTCCTTGATGTGCCGTGAGTACACAGCGGAGGAGCAGAAAATTACGGCGGCGTTCGAGGAGTTGGCGAGGATAACCACGGAGGCGGTCCGACAGCTTCCTCCTCCTCCGGAATCTTCGAGGTCCTCTGAGAGCACTTCTTCCAATTCTTCCTTGGAACCCATGGCGGATCAGCGTTTGGACGCCGAAGGATGGGGCGATGAACCGGTGGTGAGGGCGCCGGTCCCCAATTGCAGCGAGTTGGGAGAAATCGAGGCGAAGAGGCTGGAGCAACAGTTTCGGTTGCCTCATAAGTATAGCTTTGCCGCTGCTGCCCTATATGAGACGAGCCTGGATGATCGCAAGGGCCATATCTGCACCTTTCTTCTGGCGTGGAAGAGCGGGTTTCGCCTCCCCTTCGAGCCCTTCGTCCTTACGCTCCTCAATTTTTTCCAGTTGGCGCCTATCCAGTTGGTGGCCAACTCATACCTCCTCCTCTCTGCCTTTCGAATCCTCTGCCGTCAGTGCGGGGTTCCTCCTTCCTTAGATCTTTTCCACTTTTTCTTCGAGCTGAAGGCGCATCCGTCAGTGGAGAAAGGGTTTTACTTCATCCAGGCGAGGAGGAACAGGAGCTGCATCTCGCTGGCAGTGAAGGACTGTAGGAACCCTGGTAAAATAAAAGGAAGATTTCAAGAAAGATTAAGTAAGTAAATGATAAGAACCAAAATGAATAAATAATAAGTCAAATGTAAATAACGCCTCTCAACAAGGCGCGATTTAAATAAGAAATGCCTTCACCTGAGGCGTTAATTCAAAAAGTGACGCCTATACCAAAGGTCGTCAAATTTCAAAACGGCCAAAACGAATAAAAGGAAAGAGAAAGAAACGCCCTCTTCTTGGGCGCGAATTACAAAAGAAACGGTACAGGTCAAGACGTCAATTAAAATGCACGCCCTAACCTAAGGCGTTAATTACATTTGTGTTCCATTCGAACCAGGAGACTATACAGGGTAAGTTTTAGGATTGGTACGTGTTTGGTTGAATATGGAAGCACTCTATCCAGGAAATATATCTTCCAATCGAATTCTAACTCCATTGGGATTCCAAAAATCCTATAAATACCTTTCTAATCGAACATGTTCGCTATTTTTAGCGAACCGTTCTGCTGCTGCTGTACGTGAAGAACAGGTTATTCTTCTTCCTCTGCCTTTCGTCATGGATTATGAAGAATATTAATGTCCTTCATCTTCCTTGTGCAGGTTGTCTGCAACATCATCTTCTTTTTCTGTAGGTTGCCTGCAGCGTGAAGAAACTCTCTCGTCTAGCTGAAGAACGTGGGTTCTTCATCAACGTACATCTTCCTCCGTTAGAGAGAAAGCTGTGACCGGAGTCTAGGAGAAACTTCTTCTCATCGAATATCATCCTCACTGCACCATCTGGGGACTGCTGTTGCTTGGCGGTTGGTGCTGCTATTACTTGGATTCGTAGGTGGCTGTTTATATAAATCCCAGAAGACTCTGTTCAGAACAGAGTACCATTTTCTCTTTACAACATTTACGTTCCTTCACCCAGATCATCATCAGGTAGGTTTTCTCAAGAATTGTAGCCCAAACTAGCATAATAATTACGATAATGTCATCTGTTAATACATGCATATAGATTCTCTACGTTTTCATAGTTTTCTGAGAAATTTTGTAAGTAGCGACCCTCTATAGGGCGCTAATTAAAGTTCTGACGATTGACCTAAGAGTCGTCAATTTCAAGAAATTAATAAATACGCACGTTTAAAATTTTATATCTATGAAAGCTTTGGTTAAATCTAATACTTGATAATATATCTCGAATCCTGATATTTTTCTTGTCCTGACCATGTAATTGTTTCCTGAAAAATATTATCTTGGAAATTACCATTGTTCAGAAAAAAACCTGGAAAAAGAATGAATTAACGACCCCCAGTAGGTCGTCTTTTATGAAAGTAATGCCCCACACAAGGGCGCTATTTTTAATTAAAGACTTAGAATAAGTCGTTAATTCCCTGAAATTACTGGAAGTTATTAAATTCTAGAAAAAAAGTAATTGACGACATAGTGCAAGTCGTTTCTTGGTGAAATAACGCCCCTGGCTAAGGCGCGTTTTTTTTTAAAAATACAGAATTAAGAAAATTTCAACAAAAATAGAAATTTATAATGGACGACTGTTCCTGAAGTCGTCAAATTGAAAATAAACGACCCCGTGCAGGGCGTTAATTTATTAAGTAGTGACTTATGTTAAGTCGCTAATTTCCTGTGTAATTATTTTATACTGTTTTCTGTGAACCGAGGGTTTTATGTATATATAAATATAAATATCTGGCACTATATTCCATCCCGTGAATATAGTCCCATGTTCCATGATGTTTTACTGATTACCCCTCAATTCTCAGTGATAGATGAACCCTCCATCGGACATTCCGTTCTTTTGGACTGGTGACTGTATCATAGAGACCTCCGTAAGACTCCGCTAGCTTTGGATTCCCTCAAAGCGGCCGAGCGGGTTGTACCATAAAAACCCATTACACTATTTTGCCACGTCACTCTAAAGAAACATGGTATACTGGCCCTCATGATATGCTATGTGGATATCATGAGAATATTCTTAATGGGATGTGGAAATCATGCCATTATTATGATGTTCTTGTGGACCTCAATTCTATATCAAATGACATGACCATCTATATATGGACACTTAATGGTACCCAATTAGGGAACCAACTCCACCCAGTTTTATCGATACTCGTGTTTATATCGTTATTATCGTCCTTATACATCAAGTTCAATTTTGAACTCTACTCTATCTTGAATATCCACAAGCTTTTTCTTGAAATTCCATATTGGCTATACTATAAAGTGGATGTCTAGATCTATCTTTAATGCTGTGCATATAAGGGCCCGATCTGGTCCTGGGAGGAGCACCCAAAAGTACTAGTGCCCATGGGAGTTGTAATGATCACGGTGTCTAGCATTGTACCGAAGTACTTTTTCTCTTGATCTTTGGCATTCCACACACTCTCTCTTTCTTGCATACGTGACTCGACTTGCGTGACTTTACTAGCGTGGCCCGACACGGGCAAAGTACTTGCGTGAAATAGCCAATAATCTATAAAGTCTCTCATGAATATCTCTTGTTTAAGACTCGCTTGGAAGTTTGCACGACGTGTTATTCTATTGATTAGTTATTTCTACATGCATAGCCATATTACATTTACATGTGATAAATTGTAATTACTTAAACCCATTGCTAGTTCCTGAGATATAATTCCTACTGAGCGTTCGCTCACCTAGTGTTTTTCCCTACTTTTCAGGTAAGTCCGACGACGAGACTCAATCGGACAGGGAAGGTCAAGAGTGAAAGAGATTAGAGCTTCTCAAAGTGTCAACTAGTCTTGTCTTTTCTATATTTTCTTGAGTCAATTTTGTACTTTTCTTTTTATTAAGTTTAGCATTTCCAAGGGATTTTAATAGAAACACTTTTGTGAAGGAATAAAAGGATTGAGTTATCTTTACTCTTGCGCATCTCTGATTTTGTGTCGAATACACTAATACTCTGATTGACATGATCGATATAAACTCGTCACACGTCTCCGGGTATCTTCCGCGCTCGGGGCGTGACAGTTTTTATGGTATCAGAGCCTAGGGTATTCAATTCCTAGGAAACCCAAGTCCAAGGATAAGTCTGAACCTCTAACCAGTGAGATTGGGTAGAACCAAGGGTTAAAGTCAACATAGAATTAAAAGCCTTTTAACGCAATCACATACTAATATAGCTATTGTAAATGTAGGACAATGGCTGCCGAACGTGCGCAATGGCGCAATATGCAACGCACTCTTCAAGGCATGACCCACTACCTATGGAACCGGAATGGATGAAAATATTTTTATCTACTCCTCTCGGAAACGAAACCGATATTACTCACCATTATCAAAACTGTGAAGTCTTGGTAAAAGGAAGAAATCTTCCTATCAACCTCATATGTTTAGACCTAAAGGAATATGATGTCATATTGGGAGCAGACTGGCTATCTAAGTATCTGGCAACTGTGGGTTGCCGTAACAGCAAAATTACTTTCAAGGACTTTCCAGAACTAGTCTATTCTAGCCCTAAGAGTCGGAGCAAGTCACCTCTTATTTCGACTCTCCGAGCTAGCAAGCTAATAAGGAAAGGATGTGTATCTTTCCTTGCATTTGTCATCATTAAGGAGACTAAGGAAACTAAGCTAGAAGACATCCCAGTTGTGCAAGAATTTCCGGACGTGTTTCCGGAGGATTTGCCAGGATTACCTCCACAAAAGAGAAGTGGCCTTCACCATCGACTTGGTCCCTGGTGCTGGACCAGTTTCTAAGGTACCATATAGGATGTCCCCTGCCGAACTCAAGAAGCTGAAGGAGCAATTGATGGAACTTCTCAAGAAGGGATTTATTAGACCAAGCACTTCCCCGTGGGGAGCACCTGTGCTATTTGTAAAGAAGAAAGATGGATCCATGAGGTTATGCATCGACTATCGACAGTTGAATCACCTCACTATCAAGAACAAGTATCCACTACCGAGAATCGATGAGTTATTTGATCAAATATCTGGATCCATGTATTTTTCGAAGATTGATCTCAGGTCGGGATATCACCAACTAAGTATCAAAGATGAGGACATTTATAAGACCGCGTTCAGAAGCAGGTATGAGTGATGTCGCCTCGACAGTCGTTGTTAAATATGCCGTGCCACACAAATTTCAAATATTTATAACCGCACTCACTCACTTATGGATTTGAAAACATGAGTACAATGGTAAGTACGGGTCGATCCCACGGGGAGAGAATATTTGATTTTAGTTCAAGTTGGACATATCCTTATGTTTGGAAAATCAAATGTTGTATTTTGGAGTGCGATTATCACTAAAGAAATTGAAATTACAACTTTAAATGACAAGAGATAAGTAAAAAAAAATTTAGCCAATGAATGTCGTCGTTTCCACGCCGAGCCTTTGATGAAGATCGCTCCGCCTAGGAAGTCGACGCCGTGAGAGGATTTGAAGAAGAATTACCGCTTCGGGTATGTTTGAAGAAACACTTAAGAAGACAAGGGTTGCATATAACAAGTTTGAAAACTTAAGTTTGAAAACATAACAGAATTCAAGTGAAAATAGGGGTTGGAAGAAAAGACATAACTTCAAATATAGACGGAACTAGAAGAAGTGTAAAACATGAACGTTGTAGAGAATTGAAAGAGGAAGAACTTTGATGAAGAACACAGACACAGAAAATAAGAGGAAGGCAATGAAAAATCAAGATCTATCACTGCTGGTGAATAGTAACTGACAGAAAAATAGCACCTTGAAAAATTAATTCTAACTCTAAAAATACACAGAATTAGACAAAGTGGTAGAAGAGTGAAATGGAGATCTCGAAGAGAGGAACAAAGTTGATGAAGAACTCAGATTGAAAAGAGGTCTAGAAAGGCTTTAAAACATAAGAAAACTAGAATGTCTCACCATGGATGAACAGTAAATGCACAGGACAGCACTTAAGAAAATGAGTATTAACTCTATGAATTTGAACGAATTTGAAGAAATGCTAAAAGGAGAATTTGAAGAAAACTTAAAAAGGAACAACTTTTATGAAGACAAGAATTTGAAATGGGGATCACAACAATAAGTAATTGAACCAAGAATAGACTGAATGCTTAAAAAGAACCTTGCATTAATATCAAATCAACTTACAAAGGTGACACCAAAAGCTTGTAAAACATCAAGATCCAACCCTCCTATGGAGCTCTACTAAAACTTACAATGAAGAACTTCAAGAATACAATGAAAAACCTTCATGCTATCTCTCCTTCTAACTATCCTTCACAACTAACTCCCCTTGCCATTACACATGAAGCCCTTATATAGGGTTACAAACTCTTCTTGCCCATGTGAAACAATCAATTGCACCTAATTTTGACCCAACTTGGTAGGCTGGAATGTACTGCATCTTTGTCATTTTTTTCTGATTTTTCCAAAAAAAATTTGGAATTTTTATGGCCTTTTCTTCTTCTTCTTTCTCTCATTCTCTCATTTCCTCTCTCTGCCGGCGCAACGTGCCGACCGCCGACCGGGTTAGGCGGCCGACCGTCGTGGGCCCCTGGTGCGCCCGCCGCGTCCTGCCCCGCCACGCCGCCCGCGTGTCGCACGCGGGCGCGTGCGCCCGCGCCTCCGGTGACGCGCCTGTCTCGTGCTGCTGCCGCGTGGACGCGGTTTGACCGCGCGTGAAGCGCGCCTTCGCCGCTGACCGCCACGAACCCCCCCCCCCCCCCCCCCCCCCCGCCCGCTTCGCCTTCTCGCATCGTCGCCCGTGCGGGCGGCGAAGGCGGGAAGGGCGGGGCGGGATTCAAATATTTTTTTTTGTTTTTTTAATATATATATATATATAGCTATATATATATATATAGCTATATATATATCTATAAATAGTTAGAAAATTCTAAAAAATAGTAAATAAATTTCTTTTTTTTGTTCTAAAAATTTTTATTTTCTTTTTGAACAAGTCCTTGGGATTTTGGCCCATTCAAAATAATATTTTTATTTTCTTTATTTTCTTTTTCGTGGAGCTTTTCTCGTACTACGTGCCTGCATAAATACATAAAAATATAATTAAAATTTATTTAATTTCATAAAAATAAACATTTGATACAAAATCAACAATAAGTGTGAGAAGTGTATATTGATCATAATTTAAGCTCATAAAAATGTGAATAATTATGAATTAACAAGGAAAAATACACACTTATCACACCCCCCAACTTACTCATTGCTAGTCCCTTAGCAATGCACATAATGAAAAATTTTAGGACTAACAATAGTTTAAAGATATTCAGGCCTCATTTCCAGTTCATCTTTCATAGAGTCAACTAAAGATCAGGAATATGGAGTAATTATCACAGACTAGCCTTATGTCGGAAATTCAGGTACATGATCAAGAATCTAATCAAAATTCAGTAGCACTTGTGCATGTGTAATGCTAAGTCCACAGTGAAGACAATTGCATCCTCCACTTGCTATTCTGAACAAATGCCTTTCAATTCTGCACTTCTTACTTAGAGCGTTCAATGCACACTAGCTTTTTGTCTGCCTTATTGATATGTCCCTTTTGGGATCACTATCTATATTTTTTTTTATTTTCTCCTTTTCTTTTTTTTTCTTTACACACATGATGCTGCACTACCCTTCATTATTTTACACGAACCTCAACACGTCTTAGGTGAAGTAGGTCTGGTGCCACAGATCAAAGTTCCCTTTTTCTTTTGACGCGAACCTCAACACGTCTTAGGTGAAGTAGGCTCGGTTACTCAGAATCGGAGCATTTTTCATGGTGTTTTTTTTTCTCATAATTTTATATGGCAGAAAACTTTGTAAAAGATCTCTTTTTCAGAAAGTGCAGAATATCAGACAGTCTGTCTAAAATAGCAGAAGGCTTGTCCTTCTTGTTTCATTAGCGTGCAAAGTGAGTTTATTATTTTTTTTTCGAAAGTGCATCTGATCTTTAAAGAGATTCTTTAAATCAGTTTTCCATGGCTAGAGTAAATAAATTATCCAGCATCCTTTTCCCAGTTGTTTCTATTCAGAATCACTTTTCATGTGACATGAATCAAGAATCATTAATGCGGGGAAAAACGGTTGTTAAACATGACAATTCAAGAAAGCAAGAAAAATTTTTTTGTTGAAAATTTTTGAAAATTTTGAAAATTATCTCCCCCCCAAACTTAAATGACATTGTCCTCAATGGCATTAGCAGTAGACAGATCAGAGGACATGAAAAAAATAATTTGGCTGGGAAGGAAGGATACAACCTGATGGGTCGGGCGAAGTGATGAGGGCTTCATTGCGTTGTGGCCTGAGAACTGTAAAAGAAACACACTAAAATAAAACATCAAATCACAAAAACCGTGGGTGGCCTCCCAAGAAGCCATTTATTTACACACCAAACTGTGAAAACGTTGGGCTGCCTCCCAAAAAGTGCTAAATTTAACGTCTTCAGCCAGACGCACTGTAGCTCAACAACCAACAAGTTGATTTTAAAATGAGCCACCAAAGAATTTTATCCTTGCCAAAATTGTCTTTTTCATGCCCTAAAGAAAATGAATGTGACTGGTGAGCGCAAGGGCGAGACAGACATCGAGATGGAGGTAGCTCAAAAGCATTATCCTGAGGAAAGAATAGAGGAGGCACATTGGGAAAAATCATATCATGAAGTATGAAATATTCCTCCTGAGATTCCTTAGGATCAGATAAATCAGCATGTAGAGCCAGGGTGGACCAATGAGTTGGGAGAGTTTGAAAAGAATCACCATGGTCCAGAAGTGGCACAAGCTCTACCTGCTCCTCTAGATTGAAATTATCATGCGGCATACTCGAATCATTCAATTCCTCATTTACCCCAACTTCATTATTCCAATAAATATTCAATTCTAGATCCATCTTCACTTCTTCTTCCTTCCCATCTTCAAGGATAATTTCATCAAAGTCGTGTACCATCTCCACTTCTTCTCCATTCCCATCTTTAAAGAGAAGTTCATCATGGTTGGGAAGAGACTTGTGATGAGGCTCAAAATATTCATCCTCTCCCTCTAACTGAAGATCATCCACCTCTCTTGCATTTCCCTCATGTTGACAAGCAAGCACTGGCTCCTCAAATTCCTTTGTAAGAGGGGGAATATGGTCATTTATCAGTTCATCACCTTCATCTATTGCATTTCCAGTCAAGTCCGCAATCCCCTTAGAGTTCTCATGTGAATTTTGCTGACACGACCCCTCCATAATCCCGTGATCTACTAAATTAAGAGTGATAAGAGTGTGATGCTCTTGGGGAATTATAGATTGATCGTAGTCAGTGTGAAGAACTTGATGAGGATTGGGTCCAGAGGAAGCAAAGAATTGCTCTCCCTCCATGATTTTGACTTCCTCAGTAAGCCTATTGATGTGCTGTTGGAGGGATTGACTGTGGAGAAGTAACTGAATGGATTGATCATCAGAGGCATTAGGTGTGGGTGGAAGAGATGAATAGTAATGATTTATCTGTTGGGCTGGGTCATAATGATCATCAGAGGTTTTGGCCCAAATACGATTTTCATCATTCCCTTCTTCTCCCCCCGACGACTCAAGATCATCATAATCCTCTTCACAAATGGAATGGGGTTTAGGCTCCTCAGGCTGCTCTTCCGTTACGTCCTCCGCATAAGACTCTTCCATGATTCCCTCCAAATCAACAGTGATATGAGTGGTAGATTGTGGGATCATAGGTTGAGCATATAGACTTTTATCATTATAACATCCAAGAAGTTGATTCTCAAAACTTGTGGAGTTGTTAGGCATTGGATCCACTTCCGTTTCTATGATGTTTTCAGCAATCCTACTCACTTGGGCCTCAAAGTTTTGTAATTGTTTTTGAAAGGCTTGTTGTTGAGTCTGGGAGAGCCGTGTCAATTTATCAAACATCTCCTCCTTATGTAAATCTGTGTATAAAGGAGATAAATAAGTGGGCTGAGAGTCAGATTATGATGGATAGTAATTTGAGGGGCACTCAATCTGAAAATCAGGAGAGTGTATTGGTTGCCCTTCATAATAGGGTTGATCATAAGAATGGACTTGATTGTAAGGATCATTGGAATATGAATCCCAATCTGCAAAGTGTAGATTTGAAGGACGTTGAATGGGGTCTTGGTATGGTTCCCAAGAAGAAAATTGTTGATTTTCCCATTGATTATTTGGGTTTGTGTAGGAGACAGAGGTGAAAAAATCCGATGACCATTGATATGGCTCTTGGGTGAAAGATGAATTATGAACCCCATTGTGGAAGAGTGAAGGAGTTTGTTGATAAGGGGTAAATGGAGAGTTGGAATTCACATAGCCCGCATAATTAAACATCAAGGAATCTATTATTGGGCCTGAACAAAATTAGATGTGGAAATGAAAAAGACCCAAGAAAGAGTGATGATTTTTCAATGAATTTTTTTTATGTTTTGATTTTATTGTTTTTTTTTATGCAAAGATAAACAAGTTAGCACACAAATGACCCTAATGACCTAAATGTGACCTGGACCTACAAATGTGGTTTCACAAAGTGATTAAAATGAACTTACATTTACCCTCAGTATGTCCACCGGCCAGGTAAGGGGTGGAGAAGTGGGAGGTTCCCCCTACTTTCGTAGGGACCTTATTATACAAAACCATAATCCCGCTTAAGGCGTTTGCCATCAGACCGTCTTGCCTTAGACACCAGTTTTCATAAGAGGATAAACCTAAATATCACAGGAATCACAGTGTGATCCTAGGGCCAACGTCTACTGGCTTTTATTAAGGCCTAGGTAATGCAGAGATGCAAGGAAATTATGGTTTTCGGGCTAAGGGAGGGTGATGAAATCCCCACCTTATCTTGTTAAGGGTGTTACCCTTAAAGTATTTTGAAATGAAATGCACACCACAATTTCAAACAAGGGGTTCTTTATGCAAAAATGAATGCCAGACTGGTGAGTAGAACGTACCTTGCCCCTCGCGATCTTCAAAATGCAATGCAGAAATTAAACAAAGATAAATTCTAAGTTAAATGATGCATGACCTAGAGCATGAAAGTGTAGTTTCTACTCTTGCAATGAGGTCTTTTATTTGGTACAAATGAAGATTTTTTTTTGTTTTTGGTTTTCGTTAATGAACCTAACTAACCAGGATGAAAATTTTTCTTTTGTTTTGATTGTTTTATGATTTTTATAGAGTTTTCAAGAAATTTTCAGATTTTTGTAGATATTTTTCAGAAAGTGGAAAGATAGAACCTGTTTCTTGATTTCAGCACTTTAGCAATGCTTCCGAGCTATTTAACGACGTTTCATATCCTTGGAATTTCAGATTCGATCTTCCTCTTTCTTTGTTTTTCAAATTTTTTTTCGTTTTCCTGCACAAGTAAAAAGAGCAAAATTAATATTCACATATATACACCAAAGACAAGAATATCCAACTATCATCATAATTCCCTCCCCGGCAACGGCGCCAAAAATTTGATGTCGCCTCGACAGTCGTTGTTAAATATGCCGTGCCACACAAATTTCAAATATTTATAACCGCACTCACTCACTTATGGATTTGAAAACATGAGTACAATGGTAAGTACGGGTCGATCCCACGGGGAGAGAATATTTGATTTTAATTCAAGTTGGACATATCCTTTTGTTTGGAAAATCAAATGTTGTATTTTGGAGTGCGATTATCACTAAAGAAATTGAAATTACAACTTTAAATGACAAGAGATAAGTAAAAAAAAATTTAGCCAATGAATGTCGTCGTTTCCACGCCGAGCCTTTGATGAAGATCGCTCCGCCTAGGAAGTCGACGCCGTGAGAGGATTTGAAGAAGAATTGCCGCTTCGGGTATGTTTGAAGAAACACTTAAGAAGACAAGGGTTGCATATAACAAGTTTAAAAACTTAAGTTTGAAAACATAACAGAATTCAAGTGAAAATAGGGGTTGGAAGAAAAGACATAACTTCAAATATAGACGGAATTAGAAGAAGTGTAAAACATGAACGTTGTAGAGAATTAAAAGAGGAAGAACTTTGATGAAGAACACAGACACAGAAAATAAGAGGAAGGTAATGAAAAATCAAGATCTATCACTACTGGTGAATAGTAACTGACAGAAAAATAGCACCTTGAAAAATTAATTCTAACTCTAAAAATACACAGAATTAGACAAAGTAGTAGAAGAGTGAAATGGAGATCTCGAAGAGAGGAACAAAGTTGATGAAGAACTCAGATTGAAAAGAGGTCTAGAAAGGCTTTAAAACATAAGAAAACTAGAATGTCTCACCACGGATGAACAGTAAATGCACAGGACAGCACTTAAGAAAATTAGTATTAACTCTATGAATTTGAACGAATTTGAAGAAATGCTAAAAGGAGAAGTTGAAGAAAACTTAAAAAGGAACAACTTTTATGAAGACAAGAATTTGAAATGGGGATCACAACAATAAGTAATTGAACCAAGAATAGAGTGAATGCTTAAAAAGAACCTTGCATTAATATCAAATCAACTTACAAAGGTGACACCAAAAGCTTGTAAAACATCAAGATCCAACTCTCCTATGGAGCTCTACTAAAACTTACAATGAAGAACTTCAAGAATACAATGAAAAACCTTCATGCTATCTCTCCTTCTAACTATCCTTCACAACTAACTCCCCTTGCCATTACACATGAAGCCCTTATATAGGGTTACAAACTCTTCTTGCCCATGTGAAAAAATCAATTGCACCTAATTTTGACCCAACTTGGTAGGCTGGAATGTGCTGCATCTTTGTCATTTTTTTATGATTTTTCCAAAATTTTTTTGGAATTTTTATGGCCTTTTCTTCTTCTTCTTTCTCTCATTCTCTCATTTCCTCTCTCTGCCGGCGCAACGTGCCGACCGCCGACCGGGTTAGGCGGCCGACCGCCGTGGGCCCTTGGTGCGCCCGCCGCGTCCTGCCCCGCCACGCCGCCCGCGTGTCGCACGCGGGCGCGTGCGCCCGCGCCTCCGGTGACGCGCCTGTCTCGTGCTGCTGCCGCCGTGAAGCGCGCCTTCGCCGCTGACCGCCACGAACCCCCCCCCCCCGCCCGCTTCGCCTTCTCACCTCGTCGCCCGTGCGGGCGGCGAAGGCGGGAAGGGCGAGGCGGGGTTCAAATATTTTTTTTGTTTTTTAATATATATATATTTATATAGCTATATATATATCTATAAATAGTTAGAAAATTCTAAAAAATAGTAAATAAATTTCTTTTTTTTGTTCTAAAAATTTTTCTTTTCTTTTTGAACAAGTCCTTGGGCTTTTGGCCCATTCAAAATAATATTTTTATTTTCTTTATTTTCTTTTTCGTGGAGCTTTTCTCGTACTACGTGCCTGCATAAATACATAAAAATGTAATTAAAATTTATTTAATTTCATAAAAATAAACATTTGATACAAAATCAACAATAATTGTGAGAAGTGTATATTGATCATAATTTAAGCTCATAAAAATGTGAATAATTATGAATTAACAAGGAAAAATACACACTTATCAATGAGCACTATGAATTTGTTGTTATGCCTTTTGGACTAACAAATGCCCCTGCTGCCTTTATGCAGTTGATGAATAGTATATTCAGGCCTCATCTAGATCAATTCATAGTGGTTTTCATTGATGATATACTGATCTATTCAAAGACCAAGGAAGAGCACGAGGAGCATTTGAGAATAGCATTACAAATATGAGGATGAATCAGTTATATGCAAAGCTCAGCAAATGTGAATTTTGGTTAGGAGAAGTAGCTTTCTTGGGGCATGTTATATCAAAAGACGGTTTATCCGTAGATCCATCAAAGGTTGAAGCTGTAAGGAATTGGGAAAGACCGACCAATGCTAGCGAGATCCGTAGTTTCTTGGGTCTTGCGGGCTACTATCGGCGATTCATCAAGGATTTCTCCAAGATAGTTGTACCACTCACTAGGCTAACTCGCAAGGAGATACGTTATGAATGGAGTGAGGAATGTTAAAGAAGCTTCCAAGCTCTCAAAGATCATCTAACTACTGCCCCGGTTTTAGCTTTACCAATTGAAGGCGTAAGATTCGAAATATACCCCGATGCATCTGGCATTGGCCTCGGATGTGTTTTAATGCAACAAGGGAAGGTTATAGCCTACTCTTCTCGCCAATTGAAGAAGCACGAGGAGAACTACCCAGTTCATGATTTAGAATTGGCTGCGGTAGTATTTACACTGAAGATATGGAGACATTATCTGTACGGAGTGCAGTTTATTATATACTCTGACCATAAAAGTCTTAAGTATCTCTTCTCTCAGAAGGAATTGAATATGAGGCAAAGACATTGGCTAGAATATCTTAAGGACTTCGACTTCACTATACAATATCATCCTGGAAAGGGTAATCCTGTAGCCGATGCCCTCACTCGAAAGCCAAGAGCACTATTAGCCAATTGTATGATTCAGGAGTGGAAGTTGCTAGAACAATTCTCTAAACTTAATATAAGCATGGACAAGGACAGTAGGTGTGTCACCTTATCCCATATGAGCATACAGCCAGACTTGCTATCCGAAATACAAGGACTTCAAGGTAGTGACCCCGTACTAGTGGAAATCAAGGGCAAATGGAAGAACAACATGATTTCAAATTAACACCAGATGGAAGATTGATGTTCAGAAATAAAACATGTATACCGAATTACCCAGAGCTAAAGAAGAAAATCTTAGATGAAGCTCACAGATCAAGGTACACGATTCATCCAGGATCAACTAAGATGTACCAAGATTTGAAAAGGACCTTTTGGTGGCCCAATATGAAAAGAGAAATAGCGGATTTTGTGTCTCGCTGTCTCACATGTCAACAAGTCAAGGCAGAACACCAAAAGCCTGCCGGTAAGCTACATCCTCTAGATATTCCCAAGTGGAAGTGGGAGGATATCGGTATGGACTTCATTATGGGTCTGTCCAAATCAAAGGGAGGATATGACGGAATATGGGTTATCATCGACCGATTGACCAAATCGGCACACTTCTTGCCAATCAAGAGTCGATGGTCAGTTGATGTTCTTACTGCATTATGCCTTAAAGAGATAGTCAGTTTACATGGAGTACCTGTCTCAATCGTGTCTGACAGAGACCCCCGTTTTACTTCTCACTTTTGGAAGGGTTTACAACATTCACTGGGGACGAGACTTAACTTTAGTACAGCTTTTCATCCTCAAACGGATGGTCAGACCGAGAGAACTAATCAGGTGGTTGAAGATATGCTCAGAGCTTGCATCATTGATTTTGGTGGAAGCTGGCATGATCACTTGCCTTTGGTTGAATTTGCATACAATAATAGCTACCAGGCAAGTATACAAATGGCACCTTTCGAAGCTTTATACGGAAGGAGTTACCGATCGCCTTTGTGCTGGGACGAAGTTGGTGAAAAATAATTATTAGGTCCAGACATGGTAAGGGATACCACTGAAAAGATTCAGTTGATTAGAGAAAGACTGCAAGTAGCTCAGTCTAGACAAAAGACTTATGCGGACACATGAAGAAGAGATCTCGAATTCCAAGTGGAAAATCACGTATTTCTCAAGATATCACCTGGACGTGGAATAAGGATATTTGGTGTTAAGGGCAAGCTTACACCAAGGTTTATCGGACCTTTTGAGATACTAGAAAGAGTTGGCGAGGTTGCTTACCGCGTCGCTTTACCTCCTCAATTGTCCGAAGTTCATAATGTATTCCACATATCAATGTTGAAGAAATATGTGCATGATCCGTCACATATCATTGATCATGGAGACCTGGTGATTCAAAGGGATCTCACTTATGAACAAAGGCCCATGAAGATCCTCGATCGCGAGGTACGAACATTAAGGAACAAAATTATTCCCATGGTTAAGGTGCAATGGAGTAAATGTTCAGAACACGAAGCCACATGGGAGACCGAGGAGTCTATGAGGAAACGATTCCCAGACTTATTCTAAAAAGGTATATATTCTACACTCTCCACGTTTATATGTGATGGAATTTGGGGACCAAATTCTTTTAAGTAGGGGAGGGTGTAGCAACCCTGGTAAAATAAAAGGAAGATTTCAAGAAAGATTAAGTAAGTAAATGATAAGAACCAAAATGAATACATAATAAGTCAAATGTAAATAACGCCTCTCAACAAGGTGCGATTTAAATAAGAAACGCCTTCACCTGAGGCGTTAATTCAAAAAGTGACGCCTATACCAAAGGTCGTCAAATTTCAAAACGGCCAAAACGAATAAAAGGAAAGAGAAAGAAACGCCCTCTTCTTGGGCGCGAATTACAAAAGAAACGGTACAGGTCAAGCCGTCAATTAAAATGCACGTCCTAACCTAAGGCGTTAATTGCATTTGTGTTCCATTCGAACCAGGAGACTATCCAGGGTAAGTTTTAGGATTGGTACGTATTTGGTTGAATATGGAAGGACTATATCCAGGAAATATATCTTCCAATCGAATCCTAACTCCATTGGCATTCCAAAAATCCTATAAATACCTTTCTAATCGAACATGTTCGCTATTTTTGGCGAACCGTTCTGCTGCTGCTGTACGTGAAGAACAGGTTATTCTTCTTCCTCTACCTTTCGTCATGGATTATGAAGAATATTAATGTCCTTCATCTTCCTTGTGCAGGTTGTCTGCAACATCATCTTCTTCTTCTGTAGGTTGCCTGCAGCGTGAAGAAACTCTCACGTCTAGCTGAAGAACGTGGGTTCTTCATCAACGTACATCTTCCTCCGTTACAGAGAAAGCTGTGACCGGAGTCTAGGAGAAACTTCTTCTCATCGAATATCATCCTCACTGCACCATCTGGGGACTGCTGTTGCTTGGCGGTTGGTGCTGCTATTACTTGGATTCGTAGGTGGCTGTTTATATAAATCCCAGAAGACTCTGTTCAGAACAGAGTACCGTTTTCTCTTCACAACCTTCACGTTCCTTCACCCAGATCATCATCAGGTAGGTTTTCTCAAGAATTGTAGCCCAAACTAGCATAATAATTACAATAATGTCATCTGTTAATACATGCATATAGATTCTCTGTGTTTCCCTAGTTTTTTGAGAAATTTTGTAAGTAGCGACCCTCTATAGGGCGCTAATTAAAGTTCTGACGACTGACCTAAGAGTCATCAATTTCAAGAAATTAATAAATACGCACGTTTGAAATTTTATATCTATGAAAGCTTTGGTTAAATCTAATACATGATAATATATCTCGAATCCTGATATTTTTCTTGTCCTGACCATGTAATTGTTTCCTGAAAAATATTATCTTGGAAATTACCACTGTTCAAGAAAAAACCTAAAAAAAGAATGAATTAACGACCCCCAGTAGGTCGTCTTTTATGAAAGTAACGCCCCACACAAGGGCGCTATTTTTAATTAAAGACTTAGAATAAGTCGTTAATTCCCTGAAATTACTGGAAGTTATTAAATTCTAGAAAAAAAGTAATTAACGACACAGTGCAAGTCGTTTCTTGGTGAAATAACGCCCCTGGATAAGGGGCGTTTTTTTTTTCAAAAATACAGAATTAAGAAAATTTCAGCAAAAATAGAAATTTATAATGGACGACTGTTCCTGAAGTCGTCAAATTGAAAATAAACGACCCCGTGCAGGGCGTTAATTTATTAAGTAGTGACTTATGTTAAGTCGCTAATTTCCTGTGTAATTATTTTATACTATTTTCTGTGAACCGAGGGTTTTATGTATATATAAATATAAGTATCTGGCACTATATTCCATCCCGTGAATATAGTCCCATGTTCCACGATGTTTTACCGATTACCCCTCAATTCTCAGTGATAGATGAACCCTCCATCGGACATTCCGTTCCTTTGGACTGGTGACTGTATCATGGAGACCTCCGTAAGACTCCGCTAGCTTTGGATTCCCTCAAAGCGGCCGAGCGGGTTGTACCATAAAAACCCATTACACTATTTTGCCACGTCACTCTAAAGAAACATGGTATACCGGCCCTCATGATATGCTATGTGGATATCATGAGAATATTCTTAATGGGATGTGGAAATCATGCCATTATTATGATGTTCTTGTGGACCTCAATTCTATATCAAATGACATGACCATCTATATATGGACACTTAATGGTACCCAATTAGGGAACCAACTCCACCCAGTTTTATCGATACTCGTGTTTATATCGTTATTATCGTCCTTATACATCAAGTTCAATTTTGAACTCTACTCTATCTTGAATATCCACAAGCTTTTTCTTGAAATTCCATATTGGCTATACTATAAAGTAGATGTCTAGATCTATCTTTAATGCTGTGCATATAAGGGCCCGATCTGGTCCTGGGAGGAGCACCCAAAAGTACTAGTGCCCATGGGAGTTGTAATGATCACGGTGTCTAGCATTGCACCGAAGTACTTTTTCTCTTGATCTTTGGCATTCCACACACTCTCTCTTTCTTGCATGCGTGACTCGACTTGCGTGACTTTACTAGCGTGGCCCGACACGAGCAAAGTACTTGCATGAAATAGCCAATAATCTATAAAGTCTCTCATGAATATCTCTTGTTTAAGACTCACTTGGAAGTTTGCACGACGTGTTATTCTATTGATTAGTTATTTCTACATGCATAGCCATATTAGATTTACATGTGATAAATTATAATTACTTAAACCCATTGCTAGTTCCTGAGATATAATTCCTACTGAGCGTGGGCGTCGAGGCCGAGGCATGGGCGGCTGGGGCTGAGCGAAGGTCGGCCGAGGCGGAGAAACGATCGGCGGCGGCCGAGGGGCGCGCGGCCGAGGCGGAGCGGAAGTTGACCGAGCTTGCTGGGAGGATGGGGCCGGTCGGAGCGGAGGTGATTGAGCCATACAGGGGCTCGGAGGCCTACCAGGCCGGCCTGCAGGAAGCTGCCCTCCCCTACTACGAGGCGGCCCTCCGCAAGGGGTTCAAGCAGGGTTATCGTCGGGCAGTTGCTTACGCCAACGAATAAGACTCCGGGGTCAACTTCCCCCTTGGCCAGTGCTATGGCTCGGATGAGTCATCTTCTAGCTCCTCTACGTCGGGTGGGGAAGATCCAGAGAGCTCTTCTCCGGTGGGGTCACCAACTCCGGCTGTCTCGGGAGGGCTCGCGGCCGAGGCAGTTCCCGTGCAGGCGGGGTCAGTGCCAGGGCCGGCCGTCACCGAGGGTGCCGGGGGCGAAACACCCGTGCCTTCCATTCCCGAGCTTCAAAGTGGGCCCGAGGCCTGATGTATCGCTCTATTTTGCCTCTTTCTTTGTTTGTCTCTTTCCCTTTTCTGAAAAAGAAAGATTTTCTTTTTGCAAGGCAATAAATGACTTACTTGCTTCTTGCCTTCCTTGCCGTGGTTCGATTAGCGTATCTGCAGTAGTTGGAAATTACCGATACGTCCTACGTGGTTTTTGCATGCTGGTTGGACGGGCCCCTGACAGGGTGTCTTTCCGTTTCCTCACACTTTGAATGCCTGGCCGCTTCGTGTATCCCGCTGAGGCGGGAAACGAGGGGTTTGAGGTGACCGTTCAGAGGGGAAAATTCCTTTGGCGTGTTTTCGAGGGGGAGTCGTTTAAGGCAAGTAGCCTCCCTTAGCCTATAAAAAGACTGAAGGGCGTCCTTTCCTCTCCACCGCTTAAGATTTTCGCTAACAGTCTTTCCTCGCCCCTTCTTCACGTTACGTTGTGCCGTTGCATTCAGAGCATGGAGGAAGACGATGCTGCCGATGATGGAGAGCAGAGAGTTTTTGGCTGTTTCGGGCTGTTGAGCAGGTCCGACAGTCGTCGCGCAGATCTGGAGAGGATTTCGACGTGCGGAGGCACGCCGTTTATCCTTTATCAGTTGCGGCAACGGTCCCGGGGGGGGGGGGGGGGGGCGAGATGGAGGACGGATGGGAGTATCCGTGATGCCCATCCCCTCCGGGCCTTCCCCTACCTCCTCATCCAGCTCTGTTGGTTTCTTTTTCTTTCTGGCAGCCTCTTTTTCCATCTTATGCTTTCCCTTTTTCTTTTACTCTTCGGAGGGTGCTTGCTCTCTGTTCACTCCAAAGAGTTGGTAGGTTGGAAGAGAGGAGGCCTTCACAGGCGTTCCTTCTCCCTGGCTTCTATCAACTTGGAAGGTAGCCTTCCTCTTCTCAATTCCCTCTGTCACCTTTGTCATGGGCCACCCGAGCCAACTGGATCGACCACCTCTTGTCCGAGCCAGTTTCTACACGAGGCAGAGTCAGTGGCTGGACGCGAGGAGATCAAGACCGAGTCGGCCGAGCGATGGCCTCTTGCATTAGTGCTAGATGGATTTTTTGCTCTTTGCTGTGTAATGTATTGTCTTTTTGCCTCTCTGATGTATCAACAATCATTTGAATGAAAATAAGAGAATTTTATTTCCCTCAAATTGTTTGCACATCTTTAAAAGTAGAACTTGCGTAGTGCGGCTGCGTTCCACGTCCAAGGGATGGGTTCCCCTTCCAGTGTAGATAGCCGGTATGCTCCTTTCCCAAGCGTCTCGACCACTCGGTAGGGGCCTTCCCAGTTAGGGGATAAGTTGCCCGCCGCCTCTAGTGGTCGAGAGGCTTCGGCTTTCCTGAGGATGAAGTCTCCCGACTGGAAGTGCCTGTCTCGGACTTTGGCGTTGTAGTATCGAGTGAGGCGGCGCTAGTATTCCGTTGCTCGGATGCTGGCGATCTCTCGGAGCTCATCTGCTAGGTTGAGATTCTCGAGTAACTTTTGCTCGTTTACCTCGGGCGAGAAGCGGATGACTCGGAGAGAAGGGTTGGCAACCTCTAACGGAATAACGGCCTCAGTGCCATACACCAGCTGGAAAGGACTCTCACCGGTTGCCGTTCTGGGAGTCGTTTTGTGTGACCAAAGTATGCTAGGCAATTCCTCGAGCCAGCTACCCTTGGCCTTGCCGAGTCTGGTCTTTATACCTTTTAAGATAGTCTTATTGGCATTTTCGACCAGCCCGTTGGCCTGAGGGTGGGCGACCGAAGTGAAGTGGTTGCGAATGCCTAGGTCGGCGCATCTATCTCGAAAACAACGAGAGTCGAATTGCCGGCCGTTGTCGCTCACTATCACTCGGGGGATGCCGAAGCGACAAATGATCGATTTCCAGACGAAGCTCCAGACGACTGTCTCGGTGATCCTTGCCGTGGCTTCGGCCTCGATCCACTTGGTGAAGTATTCGATGGCGATGATAATAAACTTCTTCTGGGCTTGAGCCATAGGGAACGGCCCAAGGATGTCGATCCCCCCACTGAGCAAAGGGATATGGCTCGGCCAGGGTGACGAGCTCTGTAGCCGGCTGATGGACTAAGTGGTCGAATCGCTGGCATCGGTCGCGCTGTTGCACGTGGGCCATGCAGTCGCGTTGCAAAGTGAGCCACCAGTAACCTTGCCGTAGCAGGATCCTGGCGAGCGACCTTCCTCCTGCATGCGCTCCGCATAGGCCTTCATGGATATCTCGGATAGCTTGGATGGCTTCGTCGGGGGTGAGGCACTTCAGGAGGGGACCGGAGAAGGACCTCCGGTAGAGTGTCATCCAGGATGACGAAGCGCCGAGCTTGGTACTTCAATCTGTAAGCCTCTCGTGGGTCGGAAGGCTCTTGGGAGTCCCGGAGCCACGACAGGTAGGGGGTACGCCAGTCGCTGAGAATGGCCGAGTCAACAGCGAGGAGCTCCGAGTCAATGCTCGGGCGCTCTAGTTCTTCAAGGAGGACCGATCGGGTGCCTTCAGGATCAAGAGAAGAGGCCAACCGAGAGAGGGCATCCGCCCGGGAGTTTTCCTCCCGAGCTATTTGGACTACCTTGAATCCCTCGAACTGTTGGGCCAGGTCTCTGACCAATTGGAGGTATTTGATCATTGGTACCTCTCGAGGTTCGTACTCGCCGTTGATTTGGCTAGCGACCAGCTGGGAGTCAGTGTGGATTTTGACTCTCTCAGCCCCTAGCTGTCAGGCCATGCGTGCTTCCGAGATAAGGGCCTCGTACTCGGAAGCGTTGTTGGATGCCGGGAAGTTGAACTTCAAGGCGTACTGTAGCTCTGCTCCTTCTGGGGACTTCAGGAGGATTTCGGCACCACTACCGACCGAATTGGAAGATCCCTCGGCGAACAACTCCTAGGTTGGCCCGGGCGCGGACGGAGATCTTTCTTTAGTCGGGACGGTGCTCTCGGTGCTGAAGTCGGCGAGCGCTTCACCTTTCACAGCTGAGCGCGGCCGATAGGATATATCGTAGGCCCCGAGCATGATGGCCCATTTGACGAGTCGCCCCGAAGCTTCGGGGTGGGCCAGAATCTTCTTCAATGGTTCGCCGGTCAGCACGGTGATGGGGTGGCCCTGGAAATAGGGTCGGAGGCGCTTGGCGGAGGTAACCAACACTAGCATGAGTTTCTTGGTTGCGGGATACCTCCTCTCAGCCTCGTTGAGCACCTTGCTGGTGTAGTAGACCGGCCTCTCGACTCCCGAGTCATTTCTGACTAGGACCGAGCTGACTGTAGATGGTGTTGCCGAGAGATAGAGCAGCAAGACTTCACCCGGACGGGCTTGGAGAGCACCTGGGGCGAGGCCAAGAACTTCTTAAGCTCGGCGAACGCTTTCTAGCATTCCTCATCCCATGCAAACGTAGCAGATGCCAACTTGGCCCCCCTCAATAGCTTGAAGAAGGGCAGGCATCGTTCGGCCGCACGGGACAGGAAGCGGCTGAGAGCGGCGACACGCCCAATTAGGCGCTGGACGTCCTTGATGCTGGTGGGCGGACGCATGTCCAGGATGGCCTGGACCTTGTCGGGGTTGGCTTCGATCCCACGTTGAGTGACCAAGAAACCCATGAACTTCCCAGATCTCACTCCGAAGGCGCACTTGACAGGATTGAGCTTCATGTTGTACTTCAGGAGGGTGCCGAAGGTTTCAGCGAGGTCGGTGAAGTGGTCTTGGGCCTTGGGGGTCTTGACGAGCATGTCGTCAATGTAGGCTTCGACGTTCTGACCTAGTTGCTCCTCGAACATGTGATTGACCAGCCTTTGATACGTAGCTCCAGCGTTCTTCAACCCGAAAGGCATCCAGGTGTAGCAGTATACGCCGTAGTTGGTGATGAAGGCGGCCTTCTTGACATCTTCTGGGTCCATCCTGATCTGATGGTAACCTGAATAGGCGTCCAGGAAGCTGAGTATCTCATTGCCCGAGGTTGAGTCAACCAATTGGTCGATGCTCGGTAACGGATAACAGTCCTTAGGAGTGGCCTTATTCAGATCGGTGAAGTCCATGCACATCCGCCATTTGCCCGAGGCTTTAGGCACCAGGTTGACGTTGGCTAGCCACGTCGGGTATAGGACCGGTCTGAAGAGGCCAGTCTCTTGTCCCTTGGTGACCTGCACCTTGATGATCACCTGCTTTTCGGGGGCATGCTTCCTTCTGCATTGCTGAACGGGCTTCACGGCGGAGTCAAGGTTGAGCTTGTGCATTACAGTCTCCTCTGGTATCCCAGGGAGTTGATCATCGGACCAAGCAAAAACTCGGATGTACTCAGAAAGGAATTTCTTATATTGCTGCTGAACCTTGGGCGGTAGGTCGGCTCCGATCCTTACTCCTAGGGTCGGGTCATCGTTTAGGATAACCGTCAGTAATTCACCACCAGGTTCGGTGGTTGCGGTTTTATCCTCGACTCCCCGGGGGCCCTTGTCCTTCCCGTCCGGCCTTGTGGCCTCTACAGAGATATTGTAGCACCTTCTGGCCGTGGCTTGGTTACCTCGGACTTTCCCCAACCCATTTTTGGTGGGGAACATCATTTTTTGGTGATAGGTAGATGGTACGACCTTTATTCGGCTGAGGATCCCCCAGCCAAAGATGGCGGTGTACGCTATCATACCTTTAATCACTATGAAGTCCACCATGACCGTAACGGTTTTGGGTGGGGTGCCGAGGGTAACCGATAGGCTTATGGCTCCCTCAGCATAGGTGGCCAGGCCATTAAACCCGCAGAGGGGGGTTCGGACCGGGCGGAGTTTGGATGGATCCTCCCCCATCTTAAGGAAACAATCATAAGACAGTACGTCAGGGGCACTCCCATCATCAACCAGAATCCTATCTACGTTACAATGGTTTATCATAGCAGAGATCATGAGGGCGTCGTCATGCGGGGTGCTCAGCCCTTCCAGGTCTCGGTCGGAGAAGACTATGACCTGGGGCTCACTCGGTGGGGCCTTGGGGGGCTCTACGGCTCGACTCGCCCGTTCGGCATGACGCTTTCTCCTCCGGCTGCTGTCACCTCCTGATGTTGTCCCTCTGGAGATGACGTTGATGTGGACCCCTCGGGGGGCGTTGTCAATCTCCTCTACGGCGCCTCGATCTTCTTTACGCTCGGCAGCGAACCGAGCTAGGTGACCCAGACGGATGAGGCGCTCAATCTCGTCCTGGAGCTGGTGGCAGTCACCGGTGTGGTGCCCGTGATCGTCGTGGAATAAGCAATGCTTGTCGGGCTGCAGTTCTTCGACCTCATCGGCTTGGGTTGGCGGAGGAGTTTCGAGTCTTTGATGTCTTCATATATCTCATAGACCGGTGCGGCTAGTGGGGTGTACCGCTCGTACTTCCGCTTGTGCTCCCCATCACGGTCTCTCTTCTTCCCCGAACCTGAGTTTGGCTCGGAAGCCCGCTTCTTGTCCCCCTCCCGACCCGAGCCGGTTGCGTCTCGGCAAGCGTTGAGCACCTCTTCTCACTCGGTGTGGCGCAATGCCAGAGTCACTAGCTGGGCAAGGGTCGAGGGAGGGTGGAGGACAAGTTCGCGGCGGAGATTCTCGTCCCGGGTGCCCCCAGTCAGTGCGGTTATGGCTGAGGCCACGTCCAGGCGGGGGATTCTTAGGGCTTCCGATTTAAATCGGTGAATATAAGCCCGGAGTCTCTCCCCTTGCGCCTGTTTGAGGGCCAGGAGCCCCGCTACCGACCTTGGGGGGGCACTTCCGGCGAAACTCTCTTTGAAGACTCGCCCAAATTGCTTGAAGTCTCGGATGGACCCGGGGGCGAGGGCCCGGAACCATGCTTGAGCGCCTTGGACCAGGGTGGTCACGAAGGCTCGGCACTTGATGGCATCGGACGCTCCGTGCAGGGTCATCAGAGCGTCGAAGTTGTCGTAATGATCGGCCGGGTCGCCCTGGCCGTCGTAGGGCTTGAAGGTGGGGATGGAGGTTCTGGGAGATACCTCTGCCTTCAAGATGTACTCGGAGAATGGGGATTTCTCCTTGTCCTCCGGGAAAGAGGTCTTCTATAGGGCGCGGAGGGCGCGCTCCTGTTCTGCGAATCGCCTCTCCAAATCTCGTAGTCGGAGGGATAACTCCGGCTGCTAACGCGTCGTGGGGATGGGGGGAGTGTCTTAGCGATCTCCTGGAACGTCAGTCTCCGGGTTCGGGCGGCGCGCCCCCAGTTTTCCTCTCCTCGGCGTGGAGGAAGCCTCTTGCTGTGGAGGCGGAGCATGCGAGGGGCCTCCAATCCGGTTGCGGATGATCTGCTGGCCGCGGAGGGTGAAGCGGCCTCCAGCGGTGTGCTGGGAGATACTCTCGCGGGGAGGGCTTCCTGGCGGGGCGCGGGACCTCCCATCCCTAGCCGCCAGGGCCCTCATGAGTTCCACGAGGACATCCAGTTTCGCGTTGAGGGCCTGGAAGGCTTCGGCGCCACCGTTGGGTGGTAGCCCTACCACCGCAGGAGGGGGTGGTGGATCGTCGGCGGGGGCGCTGGCGTTGGAGGGAGGGTTCTGTGAGGCCCGAGAAGGGCCATACCCTGCCGCTACCATGGCCTTTCCCCTGTCGCCGGCGGACCTCCTCCCTGAGCTCCTTCGCACCATACTGGCTCTTTGTACGTTTCCCACAGATGGCGCCACTTTGTAGATGCGAGATGAACCTTTTTGGTGCCCCCAAGAGGTATTGTCCCCGCCATGCCGGAGGGCGGCTAGGGTTTTATCCTTGTAAAAGGGCCCTCTTGAGATAGGAGGTGAAGATCTGCCTTATAAGCACTCGGTTGCTTTCTCAACATCCGATGTGGGACTAATCCCGTGACCCTAGGTCCGCTACACATGTCATTTCACATGAGAGCAAAGCTCACATGAGAGCAGATCTACAATTTCTCACACCAAAAAGGTTTATATCCTGAAGTCCCCCAAAGGAGCAGAGCTACAGTACGCCTTGAAGTTCAACTTCCCGGCATCCAACAACGCTTCCGAGTACGAGGCCCTTATCTCGGGAGCACACATGGCCCGACGGTTGGGGGCTGAGATAGTCAAAATCCACACTGACTCCCAGCTGGTCGCTAGCCAAATCAACGGTGAGTACGAAGCTCGAGAGGTACCAATGATCAAATACCTCCAATTGGTCAGAGACCTGGCCCAACAGTTCGAGGGATTCGAGGTAGTCCGAATAGCTCGGGAGGAAAACTCCCGGGCGGATGCCCTCTCTCGGTTGGCCTCTTCTCTCGATCTTGAAGGCACCCGATCGATCCTCCTTGAAGAGCTAGAGCGCCCGAGCATTGACTCGGAGCTCCTCGCTGTTGACTCGGTCATTCTCAGCGACTGGCGTACCCCCTACCTGTCGTCGCTCCGGGACTCCCAAGAGCCTTCCGACCCTCAAGAGGCTCGCAGATTGAAGTACCAAGCTCGGCGCTTCGTCATCCTGGACGACAGTCTCTACCGAAGGTCCTTCTCCAGTCCCCTCCTGAAGTGCCTCGCCCCTGACGAAGCCATCCAAGTTGTCCGAGATATCCATGAAGGCCTATGCGGAGAGCATGCAGGAGGAAGGTCGCTCGCCAGGATCCTGCTACGGCAAGGTTACTGGTGGCCCACTTTTCAACGCGACAGCACGGCCCACGTGCAACAGTGCGACCGATGCCAGCGATTCGACCACTTAGTCCCTCAGCCGGCTACGGAGCTCGTCACCCTGACCAAGCCATATCCCTTCGCTCGGTGGGGGATCGACATCCTTGGGCCGTTCCCTACGGCTCAGGCCCAGAAGAAGTTTATTATCGTCGCCATCGACTACTTCACCAAGTGGATCGAGGCCGAAGCCACGGCAAGGATCACCGAGACAGTCGTCTGGAGCTTCGTCTGGAAATCGATCATTTGTCGCTTCGGCATCCCCCGAGTGATAGTGAGCGACAACGGCCGGCAATTCGACTATCGCTATTTTAGAGATAGATGCGCCGACCTAGGCATTCGCAACCACTTCACTTCGGTCGCCCACCCTCAGGCCAACGGGCTGGTCGAAAATGCCAATAAGACTATCTTAAAAGGCATAAAGACCAGACTCGGCAAGGCCAAGGGTAGCTGGCTCGAGGAATTGACTAGCGTACTTTGGTCACACAGAACAACTCCCAGAACGGCAACCGGTGAGAGTCCTTTCCAGTTGGGGAATGGCACTGAGGCCGTTATTCCGTTAGAGGTTGCCAACCCTTCTCTCCGAGTCATCCGCTTCTCGCCCGAGGTAAACGAGCAAAAGTTACTCGAGAATCTTGACCTAGCAGATGAGCTCTGAGAGATCGCCAGCATCCGAGCAACGGAATACCAGCGCCGCCTCACTCGATACTACAACACCAAAGTCCGAGACAGGCACTTCCAGCCGGGAGACTTTGTCCTCAGGAAAGCCGAAGCCTCTCGACCACTAGAGGCGGCGGGCAGGCCCCTATCGAGTGGTCGAGACGCTCGGGAAAGGAGCATACCGGCTATCTACACTGGAAGGGGAACCCATCCCTCGGACGTGGAATGCAGCCGCACTACGCAAGTTCTACTTTTAAAGATGTGCAAAAAATTTGAGGGAAATAAAATTCTCTTATTTTCATTCAAATGATTGTTGATACATCAGAGAGGCAAAAAGCCAATACATTACACAGCAAAGAGCAAAAAATCCATCTAGCACTAATGCAAGAGGCCATCGCTCAGCTGACTCGGTCTTGATCTCCTCGCGTCTAGCCACTGACTCTGCCTCGTGTAGAAACTGGCTCGGACAAGAGACGGTCGATCCAGTTGGCTCGGGTGGCCCATGACAAATGTGACAGAGGGAACTGAGAAGAGGAAGTCTACCTTCCAAGTTGATAGAAGCCAGGGAGAAGGAACGCCTGTGAAGGCCTCCTCTCTTCCAACCTACCAACTCTTTGGAGCGAACAGAGAGCAAGCACCCTCCGAAGAGTAAAAGAAAAAAGAAAAGCAGAAGAGGGAAAAAGAGGCTGCCAGAAAGAAAAAGAAACCAGCAGAGCTGGATGAGGAGGTAGGGGAAGCCCCGGAGGGGATGGGCATCACGGATACTCCCATCCGTCCTCCATCTCGCCCCCCGGGACCGTCGTTGCAACTGATAAAGGATAAACGGCGTGCCTCCGCACGTCGAAATCCTCTCCAGATCCGCGCGACGACCGTCGGACCCGTCTCGAACCCACGCAACAACCGTCGGACCTACTCAACAGCCCGAAACAGGCAAAAACTCTCTGCTCTCCATCATCGGCAGCATCATCTTCCTCCATGCTCCGAATGCAACGGCACAACGCAACGTGAAGAAGGGGCGAGGAAAGATTGTTAGGGAAAATCCTAAGCGGTGGAGAGGAAAGGATGCCCTTCAGTCTTTTTATAGGCTAAGGGAGGCTACTTGCCTTAAATGACTCCCCCCTCGAAAACACGCCAAAGGAATTTTCCCCTCTGAACGGTCACCTCAAACCCCTCGTTTCCCGCCTCAGCGGGATACACGAAGCGGCCAGGCATTCAAAGCGTGAGGAAACGGAAAGACACCCTATCAGGGGCCTGTCCAACCAGCATGCGAAAATCACGCAGGACGTATCGACAATTTCCAACTACTGCAGATACGCTAATCGAACCACGGCAAGGAAGGCAAGAAGCAAGTAAGTCATTTATTGCCTTGCAAAAAGAAAATCTTTCTTTTTCAGAAAAGGGAAAGAGACAAACAAAGAAAGAGGCAAAATAGAGCGATACATCAGGCCTCGGTCCCACTTTGAAGCTCGAAACAGAAGGCACGGGTGTTTCGCCCCCGGCACCCTCGGTGACGGCCGGCCCTGGCACTGACCCCGCCTGCGCGGGAACTGCCTCGGCTGCGAGCCCTCCCGAGACAGCCAGAGTTGGTGACCCCACCGGAGAAGAGCTCTCTGGATCTTACCCGCCCGACATAGAGGAGCTAGAAGATGACTCGTCCGAGTCATAGCACTGGCCAAGGGGGAAGTTGACCCCGGGGTCTTGTTCGTTGGCGTAGGCAACTGGCCGATGATAACCCTACTTGAACCCCTTGCGGATGCCTCGGCGGAGGGCCGCCTCATAGTAGGGGAGGGTAGCTTCCTGCAGGTCGGCCTGGTAGGCCTCCGAGCCCCTGTATTGCTCAATCGCCTCCGCTCCGACCGGCCCCATCCTCTCAGCAAGCTTGGTCAACTTCCGTTCCCTTCGGCCGCGCGCCCCTCGGCCGCGCCTGATCGTTTCTCCACCTCGGCCGACCTTCGGTCGGCCCCAGTCGCCCATGCCTCAGCCTCGACCGATCGCTCCTCCGCCTTAGCTCGGTCGGCCTCGGCCTCCAAGCGCTGGCGCTCCGCTTCCTCCGCCCGGTCCACCAGCTCGGCGCGCTCAGCCTCCCAACGGCCGTCCAGCTCGAGATGTTGAAGGTGCTCCTCCTCAAGGAGTTTGTTTTTTCTCTCGAGCGATTCCCGGGCCTTGGCTAGCTGCTCGGTCAGCGCTCCGACCTCCAGACGGCTCGATCGCAATGACTCCCTAGTCGCAGAGAACTCCCGGCGGAGCCCCTCATGCTCCTCATTGAGCCGAGCTAGCTTCCTCTCACACCCCCCGAGGGTCCAAGCGAGGTTCGACCGCTCTAACTCCGTCCGGGCATAAGTCTCCGCCATCGTGGCCCCCATCTAGGCCATGACCAGGCCGCCCTCCATGATGACGTCGAGGACCCCGGCCTGGGAGTGACGCTTGTCTCCGCCTTTTATCCTCGCGGACACCTCGCGGACACCTCGCGGCAGAGCTTGTACAGATTGCTCGAGATACCAAGCCTTTCCAGCGCCACCGGCATGGGAACCCCTTCCGCGCCCGACGCCTCGCCAGAAGGTCCGGATCGAGATGCGGGTTCAGCCGCTCCGTGCACTACGGTCGGCTGGGGTTGCAACGCCCCTGCGGGCGAACCCCTGGCCTCGATCGGCGCTGCGAGCTCGGTCGACCCGTGCACCACGGACGTTTGGGGCTGTGACGCCTCCGCAGGCGAACCCCCAACCTCAACCGTCTCGGCCCGCACATCGCCGCCCGAGACATCGCCTACCTCGACCGGCCCCCCGGTCTTGGCCACGGCTGTTTCTGCTTCGGCCCCCTCTGTTCCCACCGAGGGGAGAGCTGACCCATCGTCACCACCCACCGAGGTGCCCCTAGTCTCCTCGGCCCTCTCTCACTCGGCAGATGGGGGAGCCGGCCCAGTTGGGTCGGCCTTATCTTGCCCCCGAGAGGGGAGCGCCGCCGAGCTAGAGTCGGCCCCGGCAGTGAGGAGGAGACCGGCCTTCTTGGCCCGCTTTCTGGCCTTCACGGCCTCCCGCAACCTTCCCTCCATGGGATCCTTGAGCTTCGCGCCACCCGGCCGTGAAGTCCCCTCGAGAGCCACCCCCTTGCCCTTGTCCCGGGGTTGGGAGCGACCCACAGGGACGCCCGGCTCATCCACCGTCGAGTCGTCGCCAAGGTCAATGACCTCAGCGGCCTCCTCCAGAGGCTCCCGCCTGGTGTCTACAACAAAGAAGAAGGCGCAATCAAGAAGAGAAGGATGACCTCCACATCTGAGGAGGATCTAAGTGGTGGTACCTGACGGCTTCAGCCGCGTAAGAAGACACCGCTCGATATTCTCCGGCGTCACCAGCTCCTCGGTAGACTGACGATTCTTCAGCAAGCGAGTGGCATACTCCTCCACATCTGAAGGGAACTCCTCCTGCCGGGGGGGGGGGGATATTCGGGTGGAAGTTGGGCATCACCTGACAGCTCCTGGTGTCCTCCACCGAATCCATCTTCACCCAGAAAAATTGGGCCTTCCACCCCTTATGCGAGGAGTCCTTCGCCGCCAGCGAGATGCAGCTCCTGTTCCTCCTCGTCTGGATGAAGTAAAACCCTTTCTCCGTCGACGGATGCGCCTTTAGCTCGAAGAAAAAGTGGAAAAGATCCAAGGAAGGAGGAACCCCGCACTGACGGCAGAGGATTCGAAAGGTAGAGAGGAGGAGGTATGAGTTGGCCACCAACTGGATAGGCGCCAACTGGAAAAAATTGAGGAGCGTAAGGACGAAGGGCTCGAAGGAGACGCGAAACCCGCTCTTCCACGCCAGAAGAAAGGTGCAAATGTGGTCCGTGCGATCATCCAGGCTCATCTCATACGGGGCAACAGCGGCAAAGCTATACTTATGAGGCAACCGAAACTGATGCTCCAGCCTCTTCACCTCGGTTTCTCCCAACTCGCTGCGATTGGGGACCGGTGCCCTCACCACCGGTTCATCGCCCCATCCTTCGGCGTCCAAACGCTGATCCGCCATGGGTTCCGAGGAAGAATTGGAAGAAGTGCTCTCAGAGGACCTCAAAGATTCCGGAGGAGGAAGCTGCCAGACCGCCTCCGCGGTTATCCTCGCCAACTCCTCGAACGTCGCCACAATTTTCTGCTCCTCCGTTGTGTACTCACGGTGCATCAAGGAGTCCCAAAAACCAAGAAGCGAAGGAAAGCTAAAACCCTAGCAACGGAAAGAGTATGGAATGACAACAAGCGCCCAACGCCTATAAACCCATGTGGGAGGCGGCGCGTCGTTCTGACCTCCGAAAAAAGGGGGCCCCTTCGTTTCAAATCCGTCAGGATCGCAATTATTACAGGCCTTGGTGACCACGGCATGTGGCTTCATAACACCAGCAGCTCTCCACCCACCTGAGCCACGCCGGTCTGCAACCCTCAAAGGCTACTCACCCGAGCCTCTTTTGGCTCGGGAGTAGGAGGGGGACAAGTGGAGAGGGAGATTTCTGCAGCCCATGCAAAGAGCAGCCAAACAAGGTCCATCATGACCCAACGAGGCCATGCTCGTCCAAGTGATAGCCCACAGGGCCCACTTAGGACAGAAATCCCAATAATAAAAAAAAACCACTCGGGGACATAACCTTCCTAGGCGGCCTCTAGGCTCGGAAGGCCCGAGCGTCGGTCAGGTCACAGGAAAGGTCCATGCCCGAGCCATCTCTCCGCCCGGGAGAAGAAGGCGCATGCTGACCGATCCGACTCATCTTCCGCCGAGCTAAGCCTATCGCCCGGAGAGGGCTGGCCCCTTTGAGCTCGGAACGGCCGACGATTGCTTATCCAGGCAACCGTTAAGAGTCCTCTGTGAGCAGGTGAAGGCAAGGGACTCCAGCTCCCCAAGGCGATAACGCTCCCACGACGAGGCGATAAAGACCCACGTCTAGGACGTAACGCCCCTAGGTCCGCTACAAAGCCTATTAGGAAGCCATCACTATGCATGAGTTGGATCTTCGGATCAAAATCTCCGTCTTGTACCAAAATTCAGAAATTCAATATGTTTGACTTATGAGGAAACATGCTTTTCAATAAAATCATTTTGCCCTTGATTTGCATAACTTTCAAGATTCAATCTGAAAATCTCATTTGCTTCATCAAGGCAAAATTTTTGAATTATGAAATTGCTTGATCAAATGCAACAATTGGTATTGAGTGTTGACCATGGCTCAATTTAAAGTTCATTGACCTTGTGTGGATGCTTTGCATGAATGACAAGTTGCTTGAATTGCTCAAACTGAAAATTCATTTCATGCAATACTATTTTGAATGATCATGGTTGAATGTTTGGGTTGTAAGGAAAATGACTCTTCATGATGAAATCTGAAATAAAATGCTCATGGTTCATTGTTAAATTCATTGAAAATTCATCTCATGCATTTACCTGTTTCATGCTTTCTTAAATGTTCAAGTCCCTGTAAAAACTGAAAACTTACATAAAAAGAATGCATTGGCATATTTGCATACCACTCATAGATCATGCATACACTGTGAATATGAGTCTCATGCATATGCTTCTACATACTTTGCATATTTGTGTGCGTTAATGCCATGATTTTTTGGTATATCAAATAGCGTTTGTGGAATGGTGGATTATGTCCACTTGGAAACACTCCCTATGCATGAGTAGAGTTTTCGGACTCACACCTCCGCCACTTACCGAAAGGTAACTTGTGTGAGCATATTTCCATAACCGTGCTTGTTTGCATGTACTTATCTTATAAAACATTTCTTGGAAAATTCTAAGGCCTCACCTCCTTGCTAAATAACAATACAATGATTTTATTCATATGTGATACATGTCATATATTAAGGGAGAGGATTTATTTCCGACCGTGCATACATTTAGGGGGAGTCATAGCCATGTCTTGTCAAATTCATTTTATACATGCAAAACAAAAGTTTACCCCCACACTCTTGCACACAATGAATTTAATGACTTTACTTGGTAAGGATTTAAGAAATTCCTTCCAACACTTTAAAGAGAACTTGAATCTCTACATAGACATTAAAGAGTAATTGTGAGAAAAAAGCTGCCTACCCCATAAAAATTCAATAAGTGGAATGTGGATCCGAGAAACCGGGAATCCCCCCTGAAACAAAGGAGGAAACTCATGTCTAAAGGAGAAACAAAAATCCACATGTGTGACGAATCCAAGTGGCCGGGAATCCCTATTGAGACATATGAGGAAACTCGCGCCGAAAGGTGAAGTCCATTAAAAGAAACAAAATAGGGGTTGTGCGAAGCTACCGAAAGTCGAGAATCTAAAATGAAAGTGTAGAGAGGAGATTACCTTCTAGTGTTCTTTAGAAAATCTAAAAATCCATATATTTTGAAGCTCATTATTCATTGCATCACTTTTCACATGGACATTTTTGTGATGTATGTATTCTATGAATCTGTTCACATTCATGGTTTATGTAGTACTTCTAGTTGTGTATGCACAAATCTCTTAGTTGTGCTTCATGTCTTACATTCTTGAATTTGAATCACATGCTCATTTCTTAACACGTGCCTCATTTAGGGGGAGTTACTATATGTAATATTTGTGTGCATGACGATTGTGCTTGTGTGCTTGCATGTTCATGCATTCCCCTTTGGTCTAATTCTGAGCATAAACCTTGCATTTGAAAGATGAAGCTCATCGTGTGCATATTTTCATGTATGGCATTTTCAGCATGCATATAGTTCATACATGAAATCATCTTGAGCAATTCATACTTTTCAACAATTGGTATAGTTCATTTTGAAATGCATCATTTTGAACACATCATGTTGCATGAATGCTGAAATGAGTTCTTCCAACTTTTGGTATCATATCTTTGGGCCAACTCTTCAAGAATTGAAATTGCAAATCATTAGGCCTTTAATTTGACCAGCATTTGGTATCATATTTTTGGGCCTTTGATTAGCATCACTTGGTAGTTGCATTGATATCATATCTTTTGGCCTAACACGTTCATGTCATGTCACATAACTCATATCTTTTTGTAGATGACAAAAAGGGGGAGAATGTTTGTGTGTGCTCAATTCTTTATGAATGATGTTATTTGGGGGAGAATTGGTGAATTGGGGTATGTGCTCAATGTTGATCTTAATGCCTAAAGTCTGATCTCTCATAAAGATGTTTGCAAATCTATATTATCACACACATCGTTTTGTCATCATCAAAAAGGGGGAGATTGTTGCATCCCCTAGTTGGTGTTTGGTTTCAATGATATCAAAATGATTGTGTTTGTGTGTGTATGTGTTTCATTGAGCAACATGTGTATATCGTGATTGATGAGTTGAAAGATGGCTTCAAGGTTCATTCTTGAAAGTCATATGAATCTTTGGTGTTTAAGGAACTAATGCTATATTTATCATAGTTCGCAAGATCAAATCCATGGCTCATATTTTGGAACTCAAAGGAGTGCATCAATGAAGTTCTTCTTTAAAAAGGGAGTTACCTTTCTCATTGTATTGCATTGACTCCTTCTATGATTCATATATTTCATCAAATAAGGTTTCAAGTCTTGATTGGGGTATTTCCTTGCATTTTTCTCACAAGGCTTTTGGGCTAAAAATACACTTAGCCTATTTACTTAAATCTTGATAAATGTGATTTTATATCAATATTCCTCGTGAGATAATGCTTCATGAATGTTTGTTTTTCTTCAACAAGAATGTCATTTGAATGAATGTGGTTCCATGATATTATGCATGCTTTGCATTTGGCATGATTGTTAACACTTGTGTAATGAAGCATTTTGATGTTGAAGATTTGGTTGATTCAAGAAAGTGATTGAATGGTTGAGCCCCCATGTCATTATATTTGATTAAGTGAGATATTCATGTTCATCATATCAAAATCTTGTCATATGGTGAATGTGTTTTTGATGGTTGAATTGAGAAGTCAAATACATGCTTGAATGTGTTCAATGATGTATTTTTATGTGAACTAGTTCAAAGAGTTAATGCTTGGTTCATGAATTTTGATTCTCATCTAACCTCCTGCTTTTTCATGTTTTCAGGATGAAAATTCATGGTTAATAATCATGGGATTATGGTAATATTTAATCATTTATTTCCCCTTGAATTCTTGGAGGTTTGAAGTGTTTTTGTAACCCTCTCTGGCAGGGGTTGACCCTTGGGGTCGACCTTTACAGTTTCTAGTAGAACAGAAGCTATTTTTTGTTGTCTGCCTACAGGGGTCAACCCATGGGGTCGACCCCTGAGTGTTGGAATTATTTTCAGCCCCGACCGCCCTCTGGTTGCCCGAGGGTTGACCCATGGGGTCGACCACTTCCAGAACGGGATTTTCGGGAGCGTCCGAAACCCAATGAAAACCCTTCTAAACTTTACCAAACTATCCCCCATTGGTTCCTAAACATATTAGGGGGTTTCTAACATGTATTGGGAGGGTTTTATGTGTCTTTTGTCCACTCCTCTATATATATAAATGTGAACTCCGAATTTAGGAGACAAGAACCCTAATGCTTGTGTTTTCTATCTTGTAGGGGAAGAAAGGGGAGAAAGCAAGGAGGAGCTCTTGGAAGGAGGATATCATCTACATCCATGAAGATTTGGAGCTCGTGATAGAAGAGAAAAGAGAGCGGATCGACGAGAGGATCAAGAGGACGCAAGAATCATCTTCATTCGGCTTCCCTCCAACTTGAGGTTCAAGGATTATCTTCATCCGGCTATTGGAGTTCGAGGAAGATTATTTCTACATGCTTTCTATGTTGTTCTTGATATGCTCCATGATCTATATCTTGAGTTTAGCATGATTAGAATATTTGTATTTATCTTCTGAGCATTAGAGATATTCGTGTGTGGAACAGTCTGCGTACGGTTGTGGTTATAGTGTGCCGCGGTTGTTGCGATTTTTATGTGTGTGTCTTGATCTGTGGTAGGATCATGTTGGAGATCGCGTCTCCATGTGTGTATGTGTGCGGGTGTCGTCCCGTGTGTGTTTGGAGTGTCGTCTCCGTGTTGGAGATTTTTTCCTGAGTAAAGCCTCAGCGGTTTGGTGAGGGGTGGACGTAGGGAGCCCGTCGTGGTCCCAAACCACCTTAAAAACTCTTGTATTATGGTTTACTTTGTGGTTGTGCTTAATAACTTAATCTGTTTATCTTGATCGTGTGTGAACGGTGAGATTGAGAGAACTAAGTTTACATTGCTTAGTTTAATTTCTCCAATCTCGTCAATATTGATAATTCCGTTGCGTAAGCATTTTAATTTACCATCGATCGTGGGGGACAATTCAACCCCCCCTTCTTCTCTACTCGCCTACCCGGGGACCAACAACCTTCAAGAGATGGTCACTGCCTATCTGATTCATAGGTAATTCTTATTTGCTGGTAGGGTCACTGCCTCTCCGATTCATAGGTATTGATATTTGCTGGTAGTTCTTAAGTGTGTAAATACAGATGGACCACAGTTTGATTTCCTTTTTGTCATGAAGGGAACTTTCATTTCAACCCAAAGAAAATGTACCCACATTGAAGACAACCAGAAAGCACAACCAAAAGCGAAGAGCACCTCCAAACCAACACTGGCTCAAGTCCCAGATCTGCAGATAAAATCACACGAAAATATAATAACAATCCCCAACATAGTTGGTCATTGTAATACCCCAAGATTTTGTAAATAATATTTCTGAATTTTCTAGAAATATATTCATATTTTCTAAGATTTTTCTAGAAATAAAAAGAATTAATTCAAGGCTAATGGGCTATTAAATGAATTATAGTTAATTAAATCTAATTATTAAAACCTGATATTTATTTAAAATGAATCTAATCTTTTAAATATGCCCAAATGACCCAAAACGAAGCCCACAAGACTTAGAATATGATAATTTCGGATAAATTACCATTTATCGGACTTTTAAGGGATAAATAGGCTAATAATAGGAGATCAAAAGAGTTTGAAACTGTTCAAATTCGGCGCCCAACAATAGAAACGGTCTATTGGGCGACCGCATGGGAACTAAAAACGGTCTAGACTAGACCGCTAAGCGCTGCATATTCCGTGAATAGAAGAAGGCATGAAAAGATGGAAACTTTGGCAACCTAATCACTTGGGATCGATGCAATCTATTAGCTAGAAGGTTCTAAGATAGATTTAGATCGATTTTAAGACCTAATGAGGACTCTATGTTCGTTCGAATCCATGGAAACCCTAGCTAACCCTATAAATAGACTCCAAAACCAACATGCGCGACCCTTACTTTGGCTCGTGTGGAACTAAGGTACGGAGGATGAATTAGAGGTATGTTCTTTAGAAGCTTTTGTTCATAATACTAAGGTCTAACTACTCTCAAAATTTCATTCTAGGAGATCAAGCCTACAGAAAGTTAGAGGCATCTAAAGTCGCTGGTTCGACACAAGAATCTCAGAAAATTGTGCGATTGGGCTAGATTGATCAGCAAGATAGAAGCCCTAAACGAGGTAATTAGATAGGGATTCTTTAGAGTTACTTGTTTCTTTTAGTACTCTCTTCTTACCCTCCAAATTTCGTGGTATTAGGTGAAGGGGATCAGAAGTTAGAAGGCCACGAAGTTACTGATTCAGTTCAGGATAAGCAAGAACTAGGGTCAACTTTCAACCCTTAATTCGTTGTTTAAAGATACGACCGGAGGTAGGTTATCTCATGAACGGCTTAAACATGATGTTAGGAATAAAAGTCCTCTTTTTACAGTCAATTTCATGCTTTCTACACGGAGAAATCGATGTTTTATCTTGACTATGCATATAAGGTTAACATAGCATGCATGAACCCCACCTTTAAATAAGATAATGGTAATTCTAGTTTAATTCCCTCAAACTCATGCATCTCTATGCCTGAATGTGGTGTTGTTAGGCCATATTTACATGTTGCCACATTTTACTATGCATCTATTGACCCAAGATTAGTATATATTTCGGTTCTATTATCGTTTACATTAGACAGGCAGAACCGGTCGACTTCCGACCGCCTGAGTTCCATAAGCGGCCCAATGATAGATCGCTTAGCTTAGTGAAACGGCCAGCACGAGACCGTTTAAGTTCCTGAGTTATGAATTAATGTTAATCTAAAACATAATGCAGAACAACCCTAATTATCTGATGATAAGCCTAGTTAATTAGGTCTTGACCCTGTTTGAAGTGCTGTTTTCATACACTGGGCTATATTCATCGTTCATCTTAGCAGATTTTATGTTCTTTATATACTTGGAACTTAATTTAAATTTAAGTTAATTTCACGCCAAACTATATACTCCTGTATTAAATGCATATTTCAAGTGATAGATGAACTGGATTCACTAGTGGTTTATCGATGTTTTACATGTTCTTTCTTATCTATGAGTCATTTTCTTAAGTACATGGCACATATCCCGGTATGATGTCATTAGTTACACTATGCACTTATAGGCACACTCTCTTGGACTTATGAACCTCTCCGCCGGATATTCATTCTGTCGGACTAGAAGATTATGTTTCAAGGCCTCTGTAAGACTCCGCGAGCCTGGAATTCCCACTAGGATGCCGAGTTGGTTGTACCATTAAAACGAATTGTCTAGAAAGTACTTTACCGGTGTTTTATGTGTTCTGGACCTTAGCGGCCCTATGGTTGACCGTCAGATTCTATTAGCGGCCCTTCACTAGACCGCTAAAGGATACCAAGCGGCCATTCACTAGACTGCTAAAGCTCTGGAAGGTTTCCCTGCGTCGACACTTCTTTTTCATGCGTCGACTCTATTTATGAAACGGTCTAGACTCTGACCGCTTTTCTTCATTAAACGGTCCAGTAAACGACCGCTTTATCTTTGAACATGTCTAACCCGAGGTTTAACCTTTGGGGTTAGTTTTCTTGAGTTCCTAGATGATCTTAGGATTATCTGGAGTCCCAAACTGTGTTAAAAAGGTTAACATTAAGTTATGGAATTTAATGAATGTACCGTTATGCTGTCGGACTACCGCCGTAACATAATGTCCTTTTAAATCATTCTTTGAAATCATATCAAATTTTGGTACGTTCTATATCTTGGTTACTTGATCATGAAACTTGTTATTTGGAATTGAATTATTGGCCGACATTATTGTTATATCTCATGAAAGTAGCTAGATTTATAACTTGAAGATGCAAGACCGGGCACGGATTGTGTCCAAGGGCTCCATGCTAGTCCCCTCGACGGATTGTCAAAAATGTGCTATAAACCATGGGATACGATGATACTGGCGTCGCATTACGCTGGGAGTACTTTCTCTTATAAATGAGTGAAATCCACGAGGCTTGTTATGAAATTTACATGCTTGTTAATGCATAGCCTTTACAAGGCTGTGTAAAGTACTTTCTAGTTACATGCTCGTACATTCTTGTTCATGAAAGGCCAAATTTACATCTACATGATAATCTTGCTTGTTCATGGTCTATACTCGCTCACATCTACTTGCTCAGTTATTTCATGATTCTTGGTTATCTTGGTTTATATCGCTTGTTTATCGCATTCTTATTTTTATCTTAATTCTAGAGATAAGACGTTAATCACTTAAATATTACCTTCATGTTGATACGAAGATACCTACTGGGTAAGTGTGCTCATACCTACTTTTTTGTCTATTTCAGGAAGTACTAGTGAATCAGATTTGGATTATGCTAGCAGCGGGTCCGAGAGTGAATGAAGGTTTTCAAGATGAGAGAAGCCTTAGATGATCAAAGTGTCTAGTCTAGTCATATTGTAATTTTGATTTTCTTGAGTCGTAGTGATGAAAGCTGTCAAGAAGTGATCTTATGTAAATTGATTATGGTTATGAAATAAAGTTAGAAATTTGAGAGAAATTACTTGTGCAATTACTTTTGTGTGATTGTCTTACGCTCTAATCTTCTTGCTTGCGAGAGGCTTACCATGCCGGCTGTTCACGCTCCGAAATTCCTTCCGCTGTAATAAAAGCTCAGGGCGTGACAGTTAAAGTGGTATCAGAGCCTAGGTCTAAGGATTTTACTTATTCCTAGGAAAAAGAAGTCATGTCATAGGATTAAGTCCAAAGTTTAAGGACCCATGTCTATGAACCTAAGGAAAGAAATACCGACCCATGAGTGAAATTGGGTAGAACCGAGGTTGAGATAGTTATTTAGAAATTTCCTCTAAGATTAAACGCACCAATTCCATTAGAATTAACAAATTTATTACTCTTCTCAGGTACCTTATTCTTGCAATGACTCATCGTGTCGATTGGAATGGAATGCAACAAACCGTTGCAAGTCTCACACAAGCTTTGTAAACTATGGCCCAAGCTGGCGCGAGGGCAAGAGCTGGTGATCTACATCGTAATTTCTGGAGTTTGAATCCTCCGCGATTTAATGGTTCTTCCAATCCAGACGAAGCGGAGAACTGGATTGACGAGATGAATCGTATCTTCGAGGTCATGCAATGTGCCGACCAAGAGAAGGTTCGCCTTGCTACATTCCAGCTTAACAAAGATGCACGTACATGGTGGAAGTCTGTACTTACACCACCTGCAGACGCACCACACACTTGGGAAGGATTTCTCACGCTCTTTCGAGCTAAATATTTCTCCGAGCATGTCAAGGAGAGGAAGGCGGTAGAGTTCGCTTCATTGCGTCAAGGTATGATGACGGTGGCCGAGTACGAATTACAATTTTCTCGTCTGGCACCCTATGCTCGGCATCTAGTGAGCATGGATCTTCTTAAAGCATATCGCTTTATGGACGGGCTGCGACCCATTTTCATACAGCAACTTGGCTCACAGAATATTCAGACCTATGCCGAAATAGTCCAACGAGCTCATCTGTGTGAAAGGACCTTGGAAAAGGTTGAGAAACTTAAAGGTAAAGGGGAGGAGTCTAGCCGAAAGTCAGATCGGCGAGGAAGAAAAGAGGAAAAATTCAGCATCACCTACAAGTCCCGGGATAACAACAAGAAGAGATCCCGAAGTGGTAACGGGAGCGGAAGCCACAAGAATAAAAAGATAAAGGAAGAAGAGAAGGCTCTTACAACTGCTTGCTCATTCTGCGAAAAATTCGGTCATTCGGCCGAATAATGTTGGAAGCGCTTAGGTGCATGCTTAAGATGTGGAAGTCGGGAGCACCGCATGTCAGATTGCCCCCTTATGAAAGATTAGTCTTCCAGCGGTGGACGAAAGTGACAAGCTCGTCTCAACGCTGTTCTAGATGACGAGGAAGCGCCCAATGATTTTGGGCTTATTAAAGGTACTATTCATATTTATTCCCATCCCGCATTCGTGTTATTTGATATTGGTGCTACTCATTACTTTGTATCAACTACTTTTGCAAAAGCCTTGCCAGTTTCAGCGGTTCCTTTACCATCAGACCTAGCTATTACCACACCCTTAGCTCCCGGAACTAAGCTTACAACTTATTACCCCAATAGTAAGATAATTGTAGAAGGGCATAATCTTCTTGCTAATCTCGTATGTCTTGACATGAAAGGCTACGATGCCACATTAGGAGTTGATTGGATGGTAGACCCTGATGCCTACATAAATTGCCGAAATAGGATAATCTCTTTTTGAAAATCAGGTCTTCTGCGATTTTCCTTCCTTGGTATCAAATACCGGAAACACCCCGCCATTATTTCATCCCTTTACGCCTGCAAACTCATTTCGTGCGGATGTAAAGCTTTACTTGCCTCCGTAATAGTTATCGAGTCTAAAGAAATCCAGATAAACGAAATCCCTGTAGTTCAGGAGTTTCCTAATATCTTTCCTTCGGAGTTACCCGGTTTACCGCCCGAGAGAGAGGTTAACTTCACCATTGAACTCACACCCAGAGCAGCACATGTGTCAATAGCTCCTTACATGATGTCTCCCACAGAATTGAAGGAATTAAAGAAGCAACTTCAGGAGCTGCTAGAAAAAGGCTTCATACGACCTAGTACATCCCCTTGGGGTGCGCCAGTCTTATTTGTCAAGAAGAAGGACGGTTCCCTCAGATTATACATTGACTACCGGCAGTTGAATCAACTCACCATCAAGAACAAATACCCACTGCCGCATATTGATGAGCTGTTTGACAAACTTTCTGGTGCGGAGTACTTCTCCAAGATCGATCTCAGGTCAGGCTATCATCAACTGAGGGTCAAAGATGAAGACATTCACAAGACGGCTTTCCGAAGCCGATACAGACATTATGAATTTGTTGTTATGCCGTTCGGTTTAACTAATGCACATGTTGCATTCATGCAACTGATGAATAATGTGTTTCGGCCTTATCTTGACCAATTTGGGTCGTATTCATTGACGATATCCTCATCTATTCAAAGACAAAGGAGGAATATGAGGAACATCTAAGGGTTGCCTTGCAAACCTTGTGGGAACACCAACTTTATGCGAAATTAAACAAATGTAAATTTTGGCTTAAGGAGGTCTCTTTCCTTGGCCATATCATTTCTAAAGAAGACATTGCAGTAGATCCTTCTAAGGTTGAAGCTATTAAGAACTGGAGCCGACCGAACACGGTATCTGAAGTTCGGAGTTTCATTGGCTTGGCTGGTTACTATAAGATATTTATCAAAGATTTCTTCAAGATTGCGGCTCCTTTGACCAGACTCACTAGAAAGGAAAATCCTTTTGAGTGGACGAAGGAATGTGAAGAAATTTTCTTGGCTCTTAAGAAGCATCTCACCACAGCACTTGTATTGGCGTTGCCTGTTGAAGGTGGCGGATTTGAAGTATACACTGATGCATCTGGCATTGGTCTAGGGTGTGTGCTCATACAAAATAACAAGGTCATTTGCTACGCTTCAAGACAATTAAAGAAACATGAGGAAAATTATCATATTCATGACCTAGAACTGACTGCTGTGGTATTCGCTTTGAAGATTTGGTGCCATAACATTTATGGAGAGAAATTTATTGTATATTCAGATCACAAGAGCCTGAAATATCTATTTTCTCAAAAGGAGTTGAATATGAGGTAAAGACGATGGTTGGAGTATCTCAAGGACTTTGATTTTGCTATTCAATATCACCATGGGAAGGCAAACGTTGTTGCCGATGCGCTCAGCAGGAAACCAATAGGGAAGTTATCCAGTCTGAAAGGTATGTCCAATCTTATTTCTAAATTTGCTCAGTTGAATTTAGATATTGATCTGAAGACAGAAGATTACTTTACAGCCAATATTAGAATACAACCAACATTGATTGAAGATCTAGTAAAGTTACAAGAAAATGATCCAGTATTGTTGGGGATTAAGGTTGATATGGAGCAACGACCGGATTTCTCTGTTGCAAATGATGGAAGATTATTGTTTCGAGGTCGTATTTGTATCCCGGATCATGTTGATACTAAGAAGATGGTCTTAGATGAAACTCATAAATCTAAGTATACCGTTCACCCTGGTGCTACCAAGATGTACCAAGATCTTAAAAGAAATTATTGGTGGCCCAATATGAAGAGAGAGATAGCAGACTACGTGTCACGTTGCCTTACTTGTCAGCAAATTAAGACAGAACATCAAAAGCATGCTGGAAAACTACATCCCTTGGAAATTCCGGAATGGAAGTGAGAGAGTATAGGGATGAATTTTATCATGGGACTGCCTAAATAAAGAGGTGGACATGATGGAGTATGGGTAGTCATAGACCGTTTAACAAAATCGGCTCATTTTCTACCTATTAAAAGCTGATGGCCTGTAGATATCCTAGCTACTTTATATGTAAAGGAGATTGTTAAATTACATGGTGTCTCTGTCACCATTGTTTCTGATCGAGATCCTCGATTTACTTCACAATTTTGGAAAGTGCTACAACACTCTCTAGGAACCCGATTGAATTGCAGCACTATTTTTCATCCACAAACTGATGACCAGACAGAAAGAACTAATCAAGTAGTAGAAGATATGCTCAGGGCTTGTGCTCTCAATTTTGGAGGAAATTGGCATGACCACTTGTCTCTAGTGGAATTTGCATACAACAATGGCTACCAAGCCAGTATACAGATGGCACCATTCAAGGCACTGTATGGTAGAAGCTGTCGTTCACCTATATGTTGGAATGAAGTAGGAGAAAGATAATTTCTCGGGCCCGATATTATAAGAGATACTACCGAGAAGATAAAGCTTATTCGGGAGAGACTCCAGATGGCCCAAGACAGGCAGAAATCACATGCTGATAATAGAAGGCGCAACCTAGAATTTGAAGTGGGAGATCATGTGTTTCTCAAGGTTTCTCCGGGTCGAGGTATTCAAAGATTTGGTATTAAAAGCAAGCTCACTCCAAGATTCATTGACCCCTTTGAAATTCTTGAAAGGGTTGGTAAAGTTGTATATCGAATAGCTTTGCCCCCTCAACTAGTCGGAGTTCATGATGTGTTTCATGTATCAATGCTTAAAAAGTATGTCTCCGATCCATTTCATTTCATAACTTATGACAACCTAGAGATTAAGAAGGATTTGACGTATGAGCAAAAGCCAATCAGAATACTTGAACGGGAAGTACGTCAACTTCAGAATAAGACTATTCCAATGGTCAAAGTCCAATTGACCAGCCTATGGTCACATGAAGCAACATGGAAAACTGAAGAAGCTATGCGCAAGAGATTTCCCGAGCTATTCAACTGTAAGTACACTCTCCGTAAATTTCGTATATTGAATTTGGAGATCAAATTCTCTTAAGTGGGGGAGGGTGTAATATCCCAAGATTTTATAAATAATATTTTTAAATTTTCTAGAAATATATTCAGATTTTCTAAGATTTTTATAGAAATAAAAAGAATTAATTCAAGGCTAATGGGCTATTAAATGAAGTATAGTTAATTAAATCTAATTATTAAGTCATGATATTTATTTAAAATGAATCTAATCTTTTAAATAGGCCCAAATGACCCAAAACCAAGCCCACAAGACTTAGAATATGATAATTTTGGATAAATTACCATTTATCGGACTTTTAAGGGATAAATAGGCTAATAATAGGAGATAATATCAAAAGAGTTCGAAACTGTTCAAATTCGGCGCCCAACAATAGAAACGGTCTATCGGGCGACCGCATGGGAACTAAAAACGGTCTAGCCTAGACCACTAAGCGCTGCGGATTCCGTGAATAGAAGAAGGCATGAAAAGATGAAAACTTTGGCATCCTAATCACTTGGGATCGATGCAATCTATTAGCTAGAAGGTTCTAAGATAGATTTAGATCGATTTTAAGACCTAATGAGGACTCTATGTTCGTTCTAATCCATGGAAACCCTAGCTAACCCTATAAATAGACCCCAGAACCAACATGCGCGACCCTTACTTTGGCTCGTGTGGAACTAAGGTAAGGAGGATGAATTAGAGGTATGTTCTTTAGAAGCTTTTGTTCATAATACTAAGGTCTAACTACTCTCAAAATTTCATTCTAGGAGATCAAGCCTACAGAAAGTTAGAGGCGTCTAAAGTCACTGGTTCGGCACAAGAATCTCAAAAAATTGTGTAACCGGGCCAGATTGATCAGCAAGATAGAAGCCCTAAACGAGGTAACTAGATAGGGGTTCTTTAGAGTTATTTGTTCCTTTTAGTACCCTCTTCTTACCCTCCAAATTTCGTGATACTAGGCGAAGGGGATCAGAAGTTAGAAGGCCACGAAGTTGTTGATTCAGTTCAGGATAAGCAAGAACTAGGGTCAACTTTCAATCCTTAATTCATTGTTTAAAGATAAGACCGGAGGTAGGTTATCTCATGAACGGCTTAAACATGATGTTAGGAATAAAAGTCCTCTTTTTGCAGTCAATTTCATGCTTTCTACACGGATTAATCGATGTTTTATCTTGACTATGCATATAGGGTTAACATAGTATGGATGAACCCTACCTTTAAAAAAGATAATGGTAATTCTAGTTTAATTCCCTCAAACTCATGCATCTCTATGCCTGAATATGGTGTTGTTAGGCCATATTTACTTGTTGCCACGTTTTACTGTGCATCTATTGACCCTAGATTAGTATATATTTCGGTTCTATTGTCCTTTACATTAGACAGGCAGAACTGGTCGACTTCCGACCGCCTGAGTTCCATAATCGGCCCAACGACAGACCGCTTAGCTCAGTGAAACGGCCATCACGAGACCGTTTAAGTTCCTGAGTTCTGAATTAATGTTAATTCAAAACATAATGCAGAACAACCCTAATTATCTGATGATACGCCTAGTTAATTAGGTCTTGACCCTGTTTGAAGTGTTGTTTTCGTATACTGGGTTATATTCATTGTTCATCTTAGCAGATTTCATGTTCTTTATATACTTGGAACTTAATTTAAATTTAAGTTAATTTCACGCCAAACTATATACTCCTGTATTAAATGCATATTTCAAGTGATAGATGAACTGGATTCACTAGTGGTTTATCGCTGTTTTACAAGTTCTTTCTTATCTACAAGTCATTTTCTTAAGTACATGGCACATATCCCGGTATGATGTCATTAGTTATACTATGCACTTATAGGCACACTCTCTTGGACTTATGAACCTCTCCGCCGGATATTCCTTCTATCGGACTAGGGGATTATGTTTCAAGGCCTCCGTAAGACTCCGCGAGCCTGGGATTCCCACTAGGATATCGAGCTGATTTTACCATTAAAACCAATTATCTAGAAAGCACTTTACCGGTGTTTTATGTGTTCTGGACCTTAGCGGCCCTATGGTTGACTGCCAGATTATTAGTGGCCCTTCACTAGACCGCTAAAGGATACCAAGCGGCCATTCACTAGACCGCTAAAGCTCCGGAAGGTTTCCCTGCGTCGACACTTCTTTTTCATGCGTCGACTCTATTTATGAAACGGTCTAGACTCTGACCGCTTATCTTCATTAAACGGTCCAGTAAACGACCGCTTTATCTCTGAACTTGTCTAACCCGAGGTTTGACCTTCGGGGTTAGTTTTCTTGAGTTCCTAGATGATCTTAGAATTATCTGGAGTCCCAAACTATGTTAAAAAGGTTAACATTAAGTTATGGAATTTAATGAATGTACCGTTATGCTGCCGGACTGCCGCCGTAGCATAATGTCCTTTTAAATCATTCTTTGAAATCATATCAAATTTTGGTACGTTCTATATCTTGGTTACTTGATCATGAAACTTGTTATTTGGAATTGAATTATTGGCCGACATTATTGTTATATCTCGTGAAAGTAGCTGGATTTATAACTTGAAGATGCAAGACCGGGCACGGATTGTGTCCAAGGACTCCATGGTAGTCCCCTCGACGGATTGTCGGAAACGTGCTATAAATCATGGGGTACGATGATACTGGCGTCGTATTATGCTGGGAGTACTTTCTCTTATAAATGAGTGAAATCCACAAGACTTGTTATGAAATTTACATGCTTGTTAATGCATAGCCTTTACAAGGTTGTGTAAAGTACTTTCTAGTTACATGCTCGTACATTCTTGTTCATGAAAGGTCAAATTTACATCTACATGATAATCTTGTTTGTTCATGGTCTATACTCGCTCACATCTACTTGCTCAGTTATTTCATGATTCTTGGTTATCTTGGTTTATATCGCTTGTTTATCGCATTCTTATTTTTATCTTAATTCTAGACCTAAGACGTTAATCACTTAAATATTATCTTCATGTTGATACGAAGATACCTACCAGACAAGTGTGCTCATACCTATTTTCTTGTCTATTTCAGGAAGTACTAGTGAATCGGATTCGGATTATGCTAGCAGCGGATCCGAGAGTGAATGAAGGTTTTCAAGATGAGAGAAACCTTAGATGATCAAAGTGTCTAGTCTAGTCATATTGTAATTTTGATTTTCTTGAGTCGTAGTGATGAAAATTGTCAAGAAGTGATCTTATGTAAATTGATTATGGTTATGAAATAAAGTTAAAAATTTGAGAGAAATTACTTGTGCAATTACTTTTGTGTGATTGTCTTGCGCTCTGATCTCCTTGCTTGTGAGTGACTTAACATGCCAGCTGTTCACGTTCCGAAATTTATTCCGCTGTAATAAAAACTCGAGACGTGACAGCCATGGCCAAAGAAGATGGTGTCACAGAAATATTTCTTTGATAGGGAAATTACACCTGTAACCGGTAGATCGATCGTGGGAAGAAATGTTGTTCCATGGCCTCTCTTTCAGAGCGTGGGAAGAAATGTTGCTTAATTTAAATCCCGCGTTTAGACAACAATTATGCAGAGAACAATTTATTAGCATGCAGATGTTTATGGGGAAAACAGCTCCATATTCACTTGTCCGTCGAACCTCTTTCTTTGGGTTGCAAGGTACATTGGCCACTATTATCAGTGTCTGACACTATTATTTTCTACTAAATAAGGAGTGAAGGGCTCAGACTTGAAAAATAACTGTTATTTTCTACTTGAGATTTTACTGCTTTCACCTTATCTTGATTGCATTCTCCTATGATTACAAACTAGTACGAAGTCTGCACAATATAATAATGTAATGAAAAAATGTGACAGAAATGGCAGTCAGCTATCATTACGATTCGAATTATCCTTTTAGAGCTAGGCATCGGTCGAATGAATTATATAAACTACAGTTAAATGATATGTTGTCAAATTAATCCTCATCCAACAAATCACATTTTTCATATATCCACGAACCTCCCTCTGACCGGAAGAGACCTTATGACTTGAGAAGGTGTTTGCATTCTCCAAAAGTTTCTCGGAGAATATTTTCCAAACTGATTTACATATGATCTGCAAACGCAGAAAGAAGTTTCTTATTAGTAAAATATTTCCCAGAATATTTCCCCACCCCTCTCCCCGGGGAAATAGTTCCCAAGAAATATTTTACATCCACTCTCCCCCACTTCTCTATCTCTCTCTACTCATTTCCCACTCTTTTTCCTCTCTGTCTTCTCCCACGTGAAAACAGAAAAAAACATGTTTTTGTTTTCCAGTCATTTTCCCACAAAATATGTAAACACGTCTTTTTTCTTTCCGGTAAATAGTTCCTGCACCTTTTCTTTTCCCACTTTCCAGTGGAATGTTTTCCATTATTCTTGATTTTCAAGGAAAACTTGATAATGCAAATATTCCCCCTAGTGCCTTCTCTGAATTTCCGAGTAAGGATAGCCAACGAAAACAATGCTGTTTGATGCAGAAAAGCGGGCTAACTGCAAACCTGATTTTGGATGATAACAAAAGAAACCCATGCCGTTTGATGCAGAGATATTAGTGGACGAAATCCAATATTGCATTAAGACCAGAATAGGAGTGTTATTGCAACAGAAGCGTCAAAATGGCGATGGAAACCAGCTCGTTCAGATGCTGTTAGCAGTGGTGCATATTGGTAAGGAGATTTCATAAAATTCAATCCATGATGGAAGAGGGAATAAGATGTAGGTACCTCTTTAAGCTTATTGAGGACTTGCAACAACCTTTTGGGAGACGAACAGCCTCACAACTGAGCATCACTTTTTTCTATAATCTGTTGTTCAAATTAACTCAAGCCAATAGAACTAGCTTGAACTAGAGCCCTTTCCTCCTCAGCACTGTCTTATACCCAGCTTTGGTGGGCTTTCCCCAAGGGGACACCGACGGCCGGCCTCCCTTGGTGCGCCCCTCACCTCCTCGATCCATGCGGATGATCCACCGGGTTCATCGCGACACCACGAACGACGGGGCGCCAGCCTCGCCACCTGGTCTCTCCTGCTTTCTTGAGCTTGCGCAATCCATGGTTGGGATTGGAAGCTACACCAATCGTCGACCGGCACCGCGAATCTACCCGCTTCTCAACACCAGATGGAAGACGAAGGAGGCACTGTGCACCTGGCTCCTTCACCACCTTAGCACAAGTCCCCGCAGCTCGAGCCAGCTTTGCACCTTCACCCGGATGGCATTCTATGTCATGAACAAATGTGCCCATCCGATGAATATTGACTAATGGCATACAGTTCCCCACTTGGGAATTCGGGTCAAGATGAATCCCATGTCTGTAAGGAGCGAAGCTTGAGGAAGCAGCCTGACCATCACCGGCATTGATATTCTGGAAAGATTGAAAGGAGGCACCTTTGGAGTGCTTGGAGATATCCCAGTTCATCACTGTGCTACCCGGCTCCAACTGATGGCTAGCCAATATATACGAGTAGAGATGGAATTTACCTGCTTGTGGGCGTTCGATCACATTACCCGGCATTACCCCCTGCATCCCAACAAAAGCAAAAAAAATATAAATTATCTGGATCAAATAGAGTGGGTATCTTTCAAATGCACTGGTCGGAAAACAGATTGTGAAGTAGGACCACCTTGGCACCAAGCTTGCTCACATCCGGACTTTTTGTATAACCAGTGGCCATGTCCGTGGCCCAACGCCTGAGCAGCAAGCCCAGAGCTCCGGATGCATCTGAAACCAAGCATGGTCACAGCAACGGCCATGGCGGGAACCAGGATGGGCAAAGCAGCAGTAAAATTTGATTTGATTGCAAAGCTCTTACCTTTGGCGCCGGCGTGCGAGTTAACGCTGGAGATCAGATGTCTCAAACCCACTTTTCCGCACACCGTCGATGGATTCCACATGTTCCATCCTAATCAAGACGGGCCCGAATGTGAACACAAATGGATGAGACAAAGCTTAGAGGCAAGTTCTCTCTGGTTTCAATCTCCGATCCCGAACCCGAACAACGAATCACCTCCTTGAGAGCGGGTCCGCGCTGGGATCTCGAACTCCCAGCGTCTGGGGTGGGGAACACGAGCCCTCCTGTTGGCGGCACAGCAAGGGAACAGGTGGAGCAGGGAGGAAAACAAGATGTGGCCGGCGGCTAGCAGGCGGACTGAGCCTTCAGTCCGGCGGGTGAGGGCCGACGGGTCCGGCGACGGCGCGAGGGATGAGGGCCTGCTCGTACGAGATAGAGATTAGAGAGGACTCAGAGGAGCAGTGCAAGCCGGGAGGGAGAGAGTAAGAGCAGGTGAGAGGGACGACGGGTCCGGCTGGCAGCGGTGGCGCCGACGTTGGATTGGAGGTGGACGCCGGATGCCGGACGATGAGGATAAGCCGTCGGGGAAAGCGGTGGAACCCTCGTGCCCCTGCTCCTTCCCTCTCCGGCGGAACCCTCGTCCCTCTCCGGCGCTCTCCTGCTGTCGCCGTCTGCCATTTTCGGGGATATACTCAAAAGCCCTTCCAGGCGGCTCCCATCGTCTCCTCGCCTGCCGACTGAAGCGCTCATTCTGCATCCAAGAGAAAGGTACACAATCTGTACCGAGGTAAGAGCATTTCTTCTTTATTTTTTCATTCATATAATATCTTGACTCACCATATGTATTGCTCCTCCCCTATCATGTTTTTAGCATTCCTTGATATGCAGCAAATACCTATTGTCTGTGGTGTTTATTGGTTGTTAATCTATCATCCAATGTGTTTTTATGGGCGGGTGTCACTATAAGCAGAACATCAGAGTTATTTAATCTCTTAGAATCTGCAGATTTCCATCCTTCACAGGGAATGCCGCTATACATAGCTGGATTGTATGCTTTTGCTAATTGTCAGAGCCTTAATTTCTACTCTTTGTGTTTATATATATATATGTATATATATACACTCCGGAAGAATATCCCCATCATCAAATTATCCACTTTTTCTTTGTAGTCCAAGATTAGATATGGAATTATGAGATTTTTTACTTTTAATCTCTACAAATACAGCTATTACATTTCAATCCTTCGAATACAACTATTTGTTAAAAAGTCCCTACAATCTTCTAACTCATTAATCTATCATCAAATGTGTTTTTTAATCTATCATCAAATACATACACACACACACAAACATGAGTTATGTATTGACTGTTAGCATTGGCTGTTACCATAATACATCCTTCTATACGTTGTACCCCTGAAACCTATCAAACGTCCTTAGAAACACCATCGCCATTGTATCTTTTTTGGCTGCTCATTTTATGGAAGGGTTGTAAAAAAAATTTATTAAAGTTGTACATTATCATATTGGCTGTCACACACTGTACACACAGACACACACCTTGGCTGTCTCCACTGCATGTGATTTTTATTGGCTGTTAACCTGTCATCAAATGTGTTTGTTTGGAATTTAATATTCTCTCACACAATTTCATTTTCAATCCCATCTATGAAATTATTTGACAATTATGTAGGTTGCTCCTTCCCTCCCTTGGTGTGTTACTTGCTCCTCACCTCCCTCGGTGTGTTACCTGCTCCTTTCCCCTCAGGTAACCTAGTAGCATGTGACTGTAGTTGATTTTTACAGGGCATTTGTCAACCATATCTTTATACTTGTTTATGTTGTTCATATCTAATAATAGGGCAGTGCATCTACATATTATTGTTAATATGCCCTCAGCTTTTGTGTGTTATTGATGAAATTATGTTTTCTTAAAAGTATGAGTGGATCAAAGGATGGTAAAAGTAGGGTGGCCAATTGGAGCAATGAGGCAGACTTGTGTTTTGTCGATCTGCTTGTCAAGCACCGTGTCAGAAATGACGGTTTTGCCAATGGAAACTTTACAAAGGAGGCATGGAGAGATACGGTGAAAAAATTCAATGAAATGACAAAGTTAAGATATTCATTGGAAAATTTGGAAAATTATTTTAAAAATTTGAAGAAGAGGTACTATTTAATTATGGTTATAAAGAACCGTTCAGGTTGGGGTTGGGATGAGGAGAAAAAAATGCCAGTCCTAGGTGCAGAGGAAACTTGGGATGATCTTGCTGCGGTAGGTAACTATTGATTTGCACGTTGAATTCTTGATTTTACCTATTATTATATTAATAACATCTTGGCATAAATATCAGATCAACAAGGAGTACAGAGCAATTCAAGGAAAGCCTTTCATAGTGTTTGACCAAATGGATTTGATTTACGCCACTTCCATGTCAAGAGGTGACTTGGCTGCCAGTAATGAAGGCACATCCTATCTTGACACGTGCTAGTGATGGAGATGAGGAACAATGGGTTGACCACGATGAATCAGGGTTGGATTTTAATGTCAACTCTATCTTGAATGACTCTGAAACACCTGAAAATATTCACCAACCGTCACAAATGTCAACTCCGAATACAGAGGCAACCATGGATCCTCCCGCTGCACCCACAAACGTTCCCTCTAGTAATGTTACTAGGAAGAGGAGATGAGCTTCACAGGATAACGACGAATCGATTGACAAGTTAGTAGCCCTAGGTCATGAGAGGTTAACATTGGCCCGAGAGATGCTCCAATTACAGAAGACACAAGCCACGCCGTCAATGAATTAATTAGGCTGTTGGCATACTTATCAAGTTGCCTGGACTTCCTGAGCAAGATTTGTATAGAGCTATTGATGTTGTTAGATCTGTCGAGGATCGTTCCATCTTCGTAGCCCTGCCAGAAGACTTGCGGCTTGGTTGGATATTAAGTCGCCTAGGCTACTACTAATACCTTCATATCCTTTTTTCCAATTCTTAATTAAATGTGCAGTTTTCAATATTGTTATTTACTATTGTCATTTTCTCATGTAATTAGATGCTTCTAAATATTTTACATGCCTCATTTTCATTAATTGCCTTATCACATGTTCATGTGTTGTTTAATGTTCTTTTATTTAATCATGTATAGGAAATTCAGTTTTTGCATTAGCTATGAATTCAGAACCCGTTGAGACTGGTCCTTCACTTGACCTCCTTATGAAGTTTTTGCAAGAGGAAGAGGAATATTGGGAGGAAGTTGAACATGTTGTTGCCTTTCAAATGTTATCTTCCCACACACCTATACCTAAGACTCCAATGCACATAGATGTTGGTCGAGGTCATAGGTGGGTTAAAGAGTTAATGGCTGGTCATGTGGACAGATCATACTCTAGTTTTCGTGTGCATCCTCATCTTTTCTTAATATTAAGAGATACATTGATGAAAAGAGGTATACTGAATGATACAAAGAATATGTCGGCCACTGAGTAATTAGCTATCTTCCTTCTAGAGGTTAGCTATGGGATTGGTAATATGTTACTCAGAGAATGGTTCCAATATTCAGGAGAGACGATTAGTCAACATTTCAACAATGTACTCATGGCAATGTTATCTATACGTCACGACTATATTAAGATGCCCACTGCTGATGATCTCCCGCATCAAAAAATTCGCCATGACCCAAAGTTCTACCCTTTCTTTAAGGTGATGTGCAATATATTCATGTTATCAACTATCTATGTCTTAGTTAATTTCCTCTCTCATATGCTTTATTAATTCTTGTTCGTGAAATTTGTCCTATGTGATTAGAATGCACTGGGTGCAATTGATGGTACGCATATCTCTACAAAAGTGCCAATAGTTGATCACCCTCGTTATCGAAATCGAAAAGGTGAAACATCTCAGAATGTCATGGGGTGTGTCAATTTTGATCTATTATTTAGTCATGTCGTTGTGGGCTGGGAAGGATCAACTGCAGACATGAAGGTCTTGAGGTGGGCTATCGAGAAAGGTGGATTTACTGTACCAGAAGGTAAATGTGTGTGAGTTGATATACTTACATTATTTAACATGCTCATCATTCCACACTTTCCTTGTCGTAGGGAAATATTTCTTGATCAATGCAAGGTACGCAAATACCCCCCATTTCTTGGCACCATATCGTAGCATAAGATATCAATCTATCGGAGTACAGGTCTGATAGGACTAGGCTTACACACAGAGACGAGAAAGGCTTGTTTAACCATAGGCACGCTCAACTACGCAATTGTGTTGAGCGTGCCTTCGGTGTCCTAAAGTCACGTTTCACAATTCTAGTGAAGCGTCGCAGTTATCCAATGAAGACACAAGCTAGGATTGCAATGGCCTGTTGTGTACTCCATAACTTCATTAGAAAGGAGCAAGGGCTTGATCAAATTTTGCAACATGCGGAAGATGACGTCAATGTGGCCGGAGATGAGGAGGTAGATGAAGAAGATAATGTTAATAGGAGGGAAGTTACTAGAGGGGAGAGACTTCGAGACCGCATGGCCACTCGACTATGGGTCCACCATAACACACGAGGGTACTTACTAAAGGCTCCTACTTTGGTTGAACAACTGCCTCATGTTATTGATTGCATCATTGAAGTTTGCATTTAACCTACATCTTCCACTTTGCAGGCATCGTCAAATGGAAGCCGAAAATGATGGTTGACATTCTTCCCATGCAATTGTGAAATAGATCATTTAAAATATTTTGTACTTGGACAATTTACATGTTGTAATAATGTCTAGATCATTTATAATGTTTTGTACTTGGATAATTTACATGTTGTAATAATGTCATTACACACTACTCTGGCACTTTAATTCTTTGTACACTTTTAACGATGTCGGTTTAATATGTTCCTCTCATTTCCTTAACTATTTCATAGATTTGGGGTGTTCTTGGTCTGACGAACATGGGATACACTTTAACTATATACTCCGTTGACATATTCAACACTCACATAATTTTTTGAAGCAGCCTGGCTCACATGACACTTACAAAGGGGCTTCAGGCTGCTACACTGCACATAGATTAGATGTTTATTTTTGTTTGCACACTTTAGACTTGGTCTTTTATCTGTTATCATAGATGTAGTGTGTTCACATTTGCTCGTATATCTGTACCTAACGTATTTGTTCTATTATCTATACTTAACTTATTTGATTTTACAGGTTGACTATTATTGTCCCTAACATGATAGGCAATGATAATGGGAAGGAGCAAACATGTGATGAGGAGTACTGTGGGGGCATCTCATTCCATATCCCTGTTTGTACTTCACACATATAGTAAGTTTGGCGGCCTAAGGTCTACCCCTTCTTATGATGGGATTTACTGCAGGTGATATGGAATGCGACTGTAGCATTTATACTTCTAGGAATCTAAATGAATGATGTCCATCTGAGCCCAATACCATCACCCATTACAAATCACTATATTCAATGTGCATAATTATGTTTCAGGGTATCGTGAAAATGGATTCAAAATATATGGGTGATGGTAAATATGATCGTATTCAATGTGAATGTGGCAATGGGGAATGTCTTATCAAGTTATCTCGTAGGAGTAGTAATCCACAACGTCCCTATTATTGCTGCCCACTTGGGATATGTTATTCTTACTTAGCAATATATATGCATGTGTGTTTTTGTTATCTATGTCATTTTCTCTTATATACATGCTCACAGCTTGGGAATGATAAGACATGTCGATTCTTCATGTAGGTGGATGAATTATTAATATGTCCCTGTGGCAAAGGCCCATGTAGAAGGCGTACCTCAAATACGAGTAAGAATAAAAGGAAAGTATTTTATGTATGTCCAGAATCTAAGGTATGTGTGTGACCATCATTTTCATTAGTGTTATTATTTATGCCTTCCTTATCAACTGTACATTATCTTATTTTATATGTTATGTATGTGCAGGCTGGGAAGTCCTCATTGGGTTGTCGGTTCTTCAAGTGGGTGGAAAAAATGTCAACGGTATATATCCTTTCTCATATCTTTTGTTAGATTGTGGTGAATGTGAATGTGTTGTGAATGCATGAGTTTCTATGATTTTAAAATAGCCGAGTGTGTGCTGTGATGCCGCATGAGTTTCCCGTATTTTATCACAGTCGAGTGTGTGCTGTGATGTCGTATGAGTTTCTATGATTTTAAAATGGCCGAGTGTGTGCTGTGATGCCGCATGAGTTTCCCGTATTTTATCACAGTCGAGTGTGTGCTGTGAATGCACGAGCTAGTTTCTTTTAATTTAAAACAGCCGAGTGTGTGCTGTGAAATTTATAGTGAGTTGTATGTCATATCTCTTTTCACAATTGAAGAGTTGCTATGCTTTTTAAATATGTTCCTCTCATTTCCTTAACTTTTAAGATTATTTTATTAAAATTTAAATTTGGTGGTGCTATTGTCAAACAACATGTGGATACTAAATAACAGTTAAATTTGTATGTCCAGCGAAGAGAGGCGTTCTGTATTCTGTCTGTGCAAGGTTAGAATAGTTGCACAGACCTCATATGCTAGAAAGCAAGAGAGGCATCAACCTTATATCCTGACTAACAAAAGGTGCACCGACCTGAATATCATGTGCACCGACTTGAAAGTTCTTTTCTTACTCACTCCTCTCTTCCCTTTAAGACTCCACAATTCGTCACCTCTTTGGCAGGTATCATGAGAAAGGATTTTTCACACAACTATCTCGATACTCTTTTATTTATGGGATGGTGTAATTAAGAAGACTTTCTTCTCTCATATTATTTCTAGCATCCATAAGAAGTTGCAAACTTGGAATTCTAGCTTGCTAGCTTCCTCTCTATATATATATGGGTGGCCAACTAATTACCCATATTAAGCATGTCTTATTCTCTATTTTCATTTACACACTGTCTACTATTGCTCTCCCAAAAGGTGGCCTTATTGATATATCAGTTGCATGGCCAATTTTTTGGGTGGTTTTCACATGCAATCTCCCAGGAAACACTGATTATATATCCTACCATAATGCTTGTGCTCCTGTCATCCAAGATAGTCTAGGGATATGCAAATTTCTCTTCATCTTAAACTATGTCATAGGGCTATTTCTTTTTTGTCCACTTGGGCTTCTTCCTTCGTACATAAATATTTTGACAATAATCACTTGCCTCACTCCCTTTTTAGATATGTAAACGCCTCCAACAGGGCTCTTTGGCGGAATGCTCGAGATATTGTATATACTCATTTCAAGGTTATCTTTGGTATTTGTTCTTCCTCTTTCTAGATGGATCCTTACCTTTTGGATCACCCTCCCCGGCAGGTCTTGCCCTCTCATGTACTAGACTCATATGCTGGAAAGCAAGAGAGGCATCAACCTTATATCCTGACTAACAAAAGGTGCACCGACCTGAATAGCATGTGCACCGACTTGAAAGTGAATGTGCTTGGACTTGGTTGAAGTGCTCGGACTTGATAGAGCAATCTAACATATATGCTCGGACTTGGTAGGGCACGCCAGCATATGTGCTCAGACTTACAAAGCATGTGCTCAGACATTGATAGAGCTATTGTTCAGACTTGTATGCATGCATGTGCTCAGACTTGGCTAACTTGGAGTTCACGTGCTCAGACCTATGTGGGGGGGTTAGTGAATACATATTTTGTATGTGTGATAGTGGGCAGAGATGTGTGTGTGTGTGTGTGTGTGTGTATGTGTGTTCAGCCGATGTGTGTGTGTGACAGTGTCCAGAGATGTGTGTGTGTGTGGTTGTCATGGTTCAGAATTAAATGTGCGTGTGTGGGGGGGCGATTTAATTGAGACATATTATGTGTGTGTATGTGTGTGTGTCCAGTGGTGATCATAGTCGAGTGTGCGTGTGTGTCTGTGCATGCAGTGGAGACAGCCAGGGTGTTGTTGGCACTCAAAATATCACTCGCGGCAATCAAGCCTCAAAGACGAATGACACGGCCCACTGAAGCACAGAAGCCGATAAATATCAACATATTGAAGACTTCTCAAGCTGCCAGAGCCTCGAGTCACCCGGGATGAACACCAGGGACTTCGCCTCAGGAAAAGTCGAGATGAATCCACAACCAACCGGCAGTGCAACCAAGCCTGCCCAATGAACCGGCATTGACTCCGTCGTGCCGCATACACTACACCCGTAGTCCGACCAAGGACGACGGCCTATCCGGTGGCCTGCCACCTCATGAAAGACTCTCCTGAGATGGAAGAACTCCCTTGGCTCTTCAGAATAGAGGACCGAGGGCTCTGTCGGCGGAAGATCCGGGCTACCCGGCACGGGTACGGCTTCTCTCCAAGTTCGGCCCATTAGTGGCCGAATGATCGCCCGGCTTGGGCGGAACTATCTCGGGTGTCACCCCACCCTCCAAGAAGCTTCGAGCACAAAACAGGCCGAGCCAACAGCACGAATCATAGTGCCGAGGGCCGTGTCAGCGGAAAACCCGCGTGTTCAAGCAAAAGACGTTCGAGGCTCCGAGAAGGGCCATACGTCATCCTGAGAGCTTTGACGAGGCATCCCGTTGAGGTTTCAAAGAACTGTGGCAAGATGAATGTTTACGGCGATACCCAGAATCATCTCCGGACTCACCGGCTAGCCCATGACGAGTGGGGATGCTAATACGGCGTGCCCTAAACCGGCACGCCCCCTTTATCCGGCGCCCTCTTATTCCGGCGCGCAAAAAGCTTCATAGGCCCCTCTCCCCAACGCGCCATTCTCCACGCTGGATAACCCCCGAATGTTCCTGCATAAAAGGCCATTCGAAACAGAATGAAAAGGAACATGATGTTTTCTAAAGAAGAAGAATTAGAAGAAAAGAGAGAGAGTCGGGGAGCCAATCACCTTCGAGGGAGAAAGGGTTTCCTTGCGAGAGAAGTAGAGTTCTCACCGGGCGTTCCCCCCTTGCCGTCGTCTTCCTCTCCGCCTGGAGCCCTCCGGAGCTAGAGAAGTAGAAGAAGAGCCCGATACTCTGGTTTTGCCGGTGAAGTCTAGGTGGGTTCCGCGGATTGCTTCTCGAAGACCCCTCCTCTGTTTCCCCTTTCTGCTGTCGTGTAAGTGAGGGGGAGGGAGGGGCGATGATACAAGCCCATCCTCCTTCCCCCCTATCATCTGTTCATCTGTTCGTTCTTTCCCTGTACGTCCCCTGTAACCCTTCTTTTTTTGATTTGAAATCAATGAAGCGGCCGCCGAGCAACAACGCCGGCGTGCTGAATGTTTATAACATACCTGATCTTTTGTCTCCCATCAGTGGAATTAATGATGATTATGTCTTTGATGCTTTTCCTGCTGCTTCCTTAGTCTGCATGCCCGATCACTCTGTGTGTGCGATTGCTGAGTTATGCTTTGCGGAATCGAACATGCCCGGAGCCATATGGGCTACATTAATATCGTCCCCCTCCTCGGGATTCTTCCTTTCGAATGCAAGGGCCGTGCCTTACCATGTGCATATTGTTGGTTTGTGGTTGGGGGCACGCTCGTGTGTGCACCTCTGTCGGTTTCCTGTTCCGAGGTTGACCCCATCGACACCCCTCTGCACTTCTTCATAGTCCAGAGTGAACAGGGTCATCTCTACAATCCCGCATCCATTATATGCTAACGATTCTCATGTTCCGTATCTTAATTGGTGCAGTACGCAATGCTAACCCATTAACCCCGTGAGCATTAATCTGCCAACCCTATGAGCATTAATCTGTTTACTGTAGTACCCCAGGTAATCTTAAGAGCAAAATAAAAATAAAATTTGAAATAAAGATGAGAAAAAGAGAAGATAAATATGGATTATTGTTGTAAATCAAGTCTAATAACTTATCATAAATAATTAGAATTTAGATAAGTTTTATGTAAATCAATAAAAGGGAAAGAGGGAAGAATAAAATAATGATGTGTATAAATATATTTGGTTAGATCACATGTAAAGTTAAAGAAAATCAATTAATTGTGAAAGTATAATTTTTTATATAATAATACTCACACCCTTAATGTAATCTTAAATTACCATTTAATTAATAAATGTTAATGATGTTGTTTATTGGAAGGTTTATATGTTAATGGCACCTTTATTCTCTTAAAATGATATAAAATATATAAATAAAATAAGGAGCAAAATTATAATATAAATACTCACATTTAAATTAGTCAATCAACCATGTTATTTATCAAACATTTTCATTATTTATAGAACATCTAAAAGTATTCAAGATAATAGTAAAGGAGAACCTTATATTTTTATTAGTTTAATAATGAGATGTTCAATAATACAATTAAAGTAAAGAATGTCATGAAATTATTTACACAATGTATGCTATTAAAGTGGGAAGAAGTATTTTAAAATAATTTCTCATATTTAAATCTCAAAGAGTTAATTATTAAAAACTCAGGTGTTATATTTTAATTATAGAACATGTTCAATAGATCATAGAGATATATGTATATTTAAGTTATATGGAAGACTTGAAGATCAAAGGTAATAATTAACCCATCTGAATCTCAGTGGATAATTAACGATGTTTTGACTAAAGATTTTATTAATTATAGATAGCTCTAATTTAAGGAAGCATTCATAGATATTTAAGAAAATAAATAGAACCCGAGTGATAATAAATAAATATCAGATTTCTAAACTGAGAGATAACAAGTATTATTTAATCCATTAAGAATATATTTAAAGAAATAAATAAAGTTAAAACTCATGAAGTAAGAAAAGACAAGTTATAAATTAATAAATAGATTTTTTATATGTATTAAGAGTTAAATAAATAATAACTCGGTCGGTAATAATAGCGGATTATGTGTTGTAATAATTAATTAGGTCCATTGTGCGGTATGTATTTTGAAAAGATGAAATAATAAGATTTTAAATGAACTTTAGTTAATTGATCGACCCTACGAATGAATATATATAAGATTTTAAATTAATGTTATTTAGGTACTAATCACAGTAGTAGAAATGATAACAAAATATAAATAATACGCTCATGAATAATAATAAGAAATAATATAATAGTATTTATAATAAATAATGTAAGCTTGTATGATCGTAATAATGTTAATTAATAGATTAGAATGAGACTCTTAATTCATTTAAATCTCTTAGGTTAACGGGTCGTTAGAATATTAGTTGTTTTGGCTAACTAGATTAGCCCATCGGCACCCTAACTTTTGGAGGAGTCCGGTTGAGTTGGTTATAGGTTTATTAGACAATTAGTCTAATTAGATAATCACTTAATTAAATAATTATTATTTTAAGTATCATAATTCAAATAAAATAAGGAAGGTAAATTATTATTAAATAATTAAATCTAGTCAACTATTTAATTTATTAAGAGTTAAAGATTTAAATTAATCCTATTAGTCTTGGTTTAAAATAAAAAAATTATTAATATGGTTACCATATATAATATTAAAACCTAAAGCCTCTTTCACTTAATCCTAAACTAAATAGGGAAGTTTGGTCGACGGTTTGGGAAGGCCAGCTAGATAGATTATGTTCATTAACACCCTAGCATCTAAAAGATATCATTTGAGTTGGTTAGAATTTGATTGGAATTAGGATAGAGATTTAAATTGATAATTATTTAATTAGATTATTATTATGTTAAGTGTCTTAATCTAAATAAAATAATTGGGATAAGATAATATTAAGTAATTAAATCTAGTTACCTATGTAATTTGTTAAGAGATAAATAGGGTTTTGTTAATCCTAGCTAATTAGTTTTAAGACGGCGACGGTGGTTTATGGGTGAGGCTTGCATTAGTTTGATATTGATAGGGAGGGTTGTACGTGGGTTAATTTTAGATAGATTAGAATTATTAAGGTGGATAGTATATCTATATACATATATATATATATATATATATATATATATATATATCACCTCTTTTGGCCCTTATACGTGAATCACCTAAAATCTTATTCATAAAAACCCTAAATTAAATAGTGCTAGTTGGTGGCGGCAAGCTGGGAGCTATCGTGGGAGGGGGGTTGGTTTAGTTTATCACCCCCATTAGTGCAAGGTAATTAGGACTCTAGCTTGTGTTAACACTATAAATATATCATCCTTAGTGTCTCTTGCGATTTTCCCAACCCTAAACATCAGAGCCTTGCGCTGCAGTCAAACCCAATCGATACCCATCGTGAGGTGTGAGGGTTCTTCGTGGGGTGTTGGCTTATTTGGGGAGAGCATGTTCGTGTTGTTCGTGTGAGCAGAATTGAAGGCTTCATCAGTAAGGCGTGGAGAAAGAGGAGATAGTTTAATATTATTTGATGTGCTTTGTTCGTGATGATTAGAAGAAGGTTTAGATCGTGAGAAAATTTCTCCACTCTTAAGGTAGGTTTTCTCACTCAAGCTCCAAGTATAAAATCTGAACTTTAATCTCTCTATTTCTAAAAATCTGATCGCCTATTTCCATTCAAAACGAGCCTCTGTTTTGTAAATCCTAAACATGTGAATTCTGAAGTTCAAAACCAAGCAATAACATAACCCTTTAATCCCCTGCTAACTGTTCTTCCTAAACCTGGGAATTATAAGTTTAATCCCACAAAACTTGGATTTTTAAATCCCTATTCAAACTTGCGTTTTTAATCTCTATTAAATCTGGTTTTGATTCATTTTTAAACCTGCGATAATAGAGCTTAAAACCTGCTATTCTAATCCCTGTGTAACCTGGTATTGATCCCTATTAAAGCTACCATTTTTATTCCTTTTATACATGGATTCTGATCCCTTTTTTTTAGCTAGTTTTTTGGACCCTTTTTAAACCGGTAAACTCCAAGTTTTAAACCTACAAACAAGTCCCTGTTCCATTACTTTTAAAACCTGCCATGTGAAATCTTTTAAACCTTACAATTTTTATCCTTTTTAACCCTCCGAAATTGATCATTTCAAAGCTGAGCATATTAGTTCAAAAATCTTGCCATACGTTGCCAGCAAACTTGAAGTTACTATTTCTGGTATCTTGCCATATGTTGCCTACAAATCTGATTTTTTTATGGCTGATTTCTTACCATATGCTGCCTGCAAATTTGGGTTGTTAATCCCTACAAACCTACTGAGTTCCATGCATACAAATCTGATTTTTGAAACTCTATAAACCTGGCTTTTAAACTTGCAAACCTACTTATCTTCAAACTCTGCGAAACATGGTTTTTGAGCCCTGCAAGACTTGAATTTTTTTAAACTTGAAACCTTAACTTTTTAATTCCTACGTCTATTTAAAAAAAAGAGAGATAACTAAACCATTCTTTAATCAATCTACAAATCCATGCTTAGTTCCATTGATTTTCCTGAACTCTTTCATTTCAATCTTTTGCATATGATTCATGCACTCTACTTGTTCTCCTTCATAATTACTTGAACATGACTTCCTTGAAGTCTACTTGGCCATTAAAATGTGATTGTCTAGTATTTACTTGGGATCATTGATCCATAACCTCAATGCCAACGCATCATTAAGGGCTCGGTCTGGTCTTGGGAGGAGTGCCCGAAAGTACTAGTGCCCATGGGAGTTGTAATGACAAGGTGTGACATTGCACCGAAGTACTTGCTTGCTAGTTTGATCTAGACAATTCACACGATACTTGTTACTTGCTATTTATATAAGATTGATTGCTTGACTTGTTACATGACATGCTTGACTTGCTACTTGATATTCTTGACCCGAAAGGGTAAACACATATCTAGATTTTTTTAAATTCAATTGTTATATGGCCAATCTATAGTTATGTTCACTTGTACCCATTCTTCATTTGTTATATGCACCTTTCTTTTTATATCGGAACATGTGGGGCAAAGTGCTATTATTATACTTCTTTGACATCTATTATACTCTTTGACATCTATTGTCCTCATGATTACATCCTTATACTTGATTTTATTCTATCTCTTTCCTATCTTAAATGGACTGTTAAAAGACATTAATCACTTAAATTTGCTCGTGTTGAGATGTAATTCCTACTGGGCTTTATGCTCATATAGTGTTAATTAATATTTTTCAGGTTGTCTCAAGGATACCTAGCGGGAATGGCATGAGTGTGGAGTGCTCCAAGATGTCTTAGTGATCTTCTAATTTCTTAGTTTAGAATTGAGAGTAATTTGTTATGAGAGGTGTCTTGTAATTATGAAGAGTTAGTATTATGAAATTGTCTATTGTGTAACTGGAGAGTTTTGATACGAAGTTGAATTTTTATAGTTGAGATTTTTATATCAGGTGATGTAATTAGAATTTCTAGTCTTGATTGAGTGAGGGGTTTTCTCCCCTTTCGTGCTCTGATATTCTGCGTTAGGGCATGACATTTACCCTCTTATCCCATACATGGTCCATGATCGTCAGGTTTCATTGTTTCCCAGAACGGTAGTTTCAATATTCCGGGGAGGGGGAAACATACCCCATTGACATCTCAGAATCACCATTCGGTCAAAGGGCCCCCATCTACGAGTGATGAGGGTCCCTAGGGGTCATAAGGTGAATATCAATAGGGCTCAGCCCGATATCAAACCCACTGTCCCCAGGGACGTTTGTGGTGGTCATGGGTTGCATGCGCCTCGTAGGCTAGTCCTCGGGGCCTCTCATCACTATTGGCCGTCCCTTTATCGGATTGGGAGTTGACCATGGGCCGTGTACCCCCTTGTAGGCCAGTCCTCGGGGACCTCACCCCCTGTTAGTCACCTTATCCGCTTACTCTAACCCATGGAGCTATGGTGCCCCTTGCAGGCTCGTCCTCGGGGTATCATATCCGATCAGGATTTGCTAGCTGCCTCCATGCAGACCGGCGATTTAGGGGCTTACTCCACAAGTGGGTATGACCCCGTTTCTCCCCTGCAACTCTTCAGGGACGGGGGAGATGCTGCCCAATTTTCGGCAGAGCTTTAAACGAATAAGATCACACTTCTGTGAATTGACTTCAATAAAACACTTGTTCTGAGGTAAAGAACCCTAGTGCTCGAGTATGAACCTCGCCCTAGTTCATGACTTTGCTCCTGGAGAGCCCTGGACTCTAATTCAACAGGCAATCAATCCAATTAAACCTCAAGACCCTCAACAACATCTTAATAAACTAAAATAGTTTCATAATTCCTCAAAAATCAACTAAAACGGTGCGATCCTAATCCGGCGCGCCTTAATACGGCGCGGTACCCCCCCCCCCCGCGCCGGATTAACGATAGACTCATAATTTTACAATTTCAATTGGTTTGCTCCCGGCGCGCCCTAACCCGGCGCGCCCTAATGCCACCGCGCCGTTTTAATGCTTGCCATGGCCGCGCCGGATTAAGACCATTTTCCTACGTTTGGCCACACCGGGGAAACTTATCCCTACGCGCAGTCGCATCGGTTTTGAATCGTTGTGCCGTTCTAGTTACTCACTCACCTCCAGAGTGATCTTCGCCTCCTATGGTCGAGATTAATGGCCCTAAGTGATAAATTGAATAAGAAAGGGCTATTCAAGTCCAAACTTTCTTGTTATCATGCTTTTACTACCATGTCCGATAGCACTCTGCTTTCGTTACTATGGTTATGCTACCACTTTCGTTCCCCCTTAGGGGAGGCTAATAAATTTGCTTGATCACTGATCATTATTATAACTCTACTGCCATGCTTAGCATAATCATGAACATCATGCGTGCATGCCTACATAGAGCCTCTGGTATATCAAATGGCACTGACGGAAGCCCGGGTTACGCCCGACCGGAAGTCTTTGCTATGCGCGATGGTGGTCCTCGGACCTACGCCCTCTGCCATGTATTAAGGGTCTTCAATTTAATGAACCATGCTTCTCTTGCATGATAGATAGAAACATCTCGTGTGACCTCGTCATGTTCACACCTTCGCATCTTCATTCCGGCCTCGACAGCCCACTATCTCGGCAATTAATCAAAGGTTTTCCCTCCTCGTGGGGGATGTAATTAACGCCACAGTCTTTATGGTGTGGCGGACTGTTGGTCCCGACCGAATCTTACTCTCGCCCGTGTATGGGTCAGAATAAGCGCATAATAAACTCGTCACGTACGTGACTGGCACGCCCGCGGAGTCAATCAGTCAGTTAATTACCGGTTAGTTAATTGGTTGATCGACGCGTAAATAAACCAAATAAGCCTAATAAAAAAATATATAATTTTTAATAAAAAGAAAATAAGATCAATAAATCTCATCGAAACAGTCTGGCACGTCCGGTGGGACCAGTGTCACCTTTCATCTCTTTGCCGAGATACTTGGGTCTCGAGGCCCTCCCAAAAGTTGCTAATTGTCAGCTTGTTGGTCTATTCAGGCAAACGATGACGACAACAACTGGACTGACTGGCGTCGGCTTTGGCCCTTCAATCGTGGCCGGTCACGCGCAAGGGTACCTGGCGGTGCCCACGGTGTTCGGCAGCTTCCCTGCCGCTGTCGGCTTCCCCAACTTCTTGGGGTTGGCCTTCGTAGATATGCTGGAGGTTGAACCCTCGGAGCCCGTCGAGGGAGCTGCAAAGAATGTGGAGCCTCTGAAGGCTCTATGCTGCAACGACTCGCCCCAGAGTCCGACTCTGGTCGCCAGCTGCCTGATGCACCATGCCGTCCGTGGGGTCCGCCCCGATGCTGTTAGTAAAAACTCTGGAGGACGTCAGTGCAAACAACTCCGGAGAGGTACTGCCATGGTTACCGGATCTCTATCACAATCCGGTAAATCCATGATGGTAGGTGGCGTACGCATCTTCCTCGACGGGCACGACACACGGATAGTCCCGGACCGGGTCGTCCCCGCCGTCCCCATCTACAACTCATACCAAGCCCTCGCTAGAAGGAGGGCGGAAAGAGAAGAAGCCGGCTACTACGGCTGAGAGAAGTTGGCCCCCAGGTCAAGGAAGTTTAAACAGGTGTGGGTCCCCAAGAGGGTCCAACCTATCCACCAAGCTGCACCTGCCCGTCGCCGCCCTGCCCGCGACGGAGCGGAAGGAAGGGAGGAAAGGGGCCTGGCCCCGAGAGAAGAAGAAGGGGTTGCGGACCCTCAGCGCCGCGAAAGCTTCTGGGCCTGCGTCCGCCAAGCCAACGTCCCTGCTGTGGGACGAAGATTCCAGCAACCTGCCGATAGAGTTCGGCTAGCTTATATCCCTCCTGCGGGAGGTCGACAACTGTCCCCCGTGCTGCAGCAAGATCGGGGTCGAGAAGAGATGACCAATTTGGTCAAGAACTATTTCCGAGGGCTAGGCAACCCCTCACTTGGTCAGCAGGGGCTGATGCAAGCAGCCGCAGCCAGTGAAGACTTCTGCCTACCAATGGCAGTTGAAGAAGATGAAAGAGAAAAGATGATGATGTCGTCAGTCGACGACAATGACTATGTTGACGGCTTTGAGATCGAAGCTGATAAAGTCACCCCTAGACGGGAGGATATAAGAAGGACTTCTGTGTTCGAGAGGTTGACCTTCCCGGATCGGGCTAAGAGAAGGGTCCATCGACAGAGAAGAAGGATGCAGGTCTTCACCTGCAACATGGTCGGTATACTCGGCTGATACAGGGGACTTCCTGAAGACCCCCGCGAGTTGGCTCAATTGGCCGCAAGGCCGGGGCCAAATACTCGAAGAACAGAAGCCGCAAGGCAGCTCCTGGCGACAGCTAGAGAAAAATAACCCCTGGTCTCCCACCAGTGGGATGAGGAAGCTGCTATTCTAACTGCCAATGTGGTAACGGCGGAAGAAGAAGATGACGTCCTCCTCGACATCCTGCCCGAGGGTCCGTCCGGGGAAGTAACAGAAGCCATTCCCAGCACGGAAACTATGGACCCATCGGTCTTGATACTACTTCAAAGATATCGGCAAGAGATAGACTTGCTGAAGAAACAGCTGATGGAGAAGACTGAACAGTCATCAGCTTCCAAGCAGCCCGAAGTCCAAGGTGAATCATCCCGGGGAGCGATTCATCATGTCGAGCCTCTGCCACTCTACACCTTGCCTCAGTCGTCAGAGCCAAGCATGGCGACAACTCAGCAGCGGCCACCACAGTCGCAGCCGTTGATGCCGCCGGTGCTCCCTCAAGTGCACCAGGCACCCCCACTGATGCGTCCTCCACAGGCGAACACTCTGGTCACCCCATACCTACAGCCGGCACACTTCTATCCGGACCCAGTCGACCCCACGATCATGAACCGGATGATGGTGGAGAGGATGATCAAGCTGAAGCTCGCAGAAAGAAGTGAAGGCGACTACGTCGCATTTGATGCCTATCGGGTGCCATACCCGCAACACCATGCTGCCAAGCGACTTCCCCCAGGAATCAACAAGCCGCCCAAGTTTGACAAGTTCAATGGGAAGGGATCCCCGAAGGAACACATCGCATATTATATGACTGTCATGGGTGATCTGGCCACCGATGAGTCATACCTGTTAAAGTTTTTCGGGTCCTCACTGACGGGGCTCGCATTTGAATGGTACTCCAGCCTCCCGACCGGGTCAATCAACGACTGGTCGGATATGCAGAGGAAGTTCAGGGAAAGATTCCATGTTACGGAGAGGGAGGTTACAGTGGCCGAACTCTACTCGACAAGGCAAAGGGCAGATGAGACAACCCTTGACTATATTAAGAGGTGGAGGAACCTCGGAATGAGATGCAAGCGACCCCCGCATCAGGAGGACGATGTGCAAATATGCAAACAGAACCTCAGGAGGGAGGTTCTAGAAAAGATGATCGGAATGGAAATACGGTCGTTTGACCGACTAAACAATATCGTGGCCGAGGTGGAAGCCTTTCTGGCCAGACCTACTCCTGCATCAACTGCCAGCACAACCCAGAAGGGCAAGACAGTGGAACGGCGTCCGGCACCTAAAGAAGCAAACGCTCTTGATATCAAGGCGTTCGAACAACAGAAGGATAAAGGCATGAAGGCAGTCGCCCCACAGCCTGCAAAAGCCCAGAAGGCAAAGAAGGTCCCACGCTACGGGACAAGATGAAGAAAGCCTACTCCTTTCCGAAGGACAAAACCAGGATTTTGTTCGACTGGGTAACGGAGTATGGCGTGGTCACCCTATCAGAGCCGAAGAAGCCGGAGGACCTGAAGAAGAAGGACAGTCCAAGATTCTGCCCCTACCACCAGATGCTGGGGCATCCAATCGAAGACTACTATGTTTTCAAAGACATCATCGAAGGGATGGTGAAGAAAAATGAAATAGAATTGGGAGAGTACAAAGTGGACCCTCCTCAACCACATGAAGCCCCTCTTAGAAGAGCAGGAGTCAACATGATCTCCCTATATCAGGCATTGCTTGAGGAGATCTCTGAAGCAAGTACGCGGAGCACATATGAAACTCATTTCTTGGGGCCCGCAAAGGGACAGCAGGGATGGCAGCAAGCCCCTGCGAAGCACAAAAGGAAGAAAGCACCCTGCCCGAAAGTGGGGGCACATATCTATGGGGTTACACCACGACCCGCTCTGCCGGTGGCAGCACCTGCATGGACCACTCCACCTGTAGCCATCAGGATACCTACACACAATCGGGGGAGACAAACTCCGCTGTCGGTGGTCAAGGAAATCAATCCTGGGGTCCGCCGACTACAAAACCTTATCGAAGGGCTAGACGAGTACGTGCAGCCCGAATTGAGGCCTTTGCTGGTGCGGGACCATGTCCCATGACAAGAACTGAAGCAACTTTCACTCGAGCAAAGGGAGGAAGCTGAAGCAGCACCCGATAAGGAGGGTAGTATGTTCTGGGGGCAGGCACCTGCTGAAGCAAGAAAGAGGAAGAAACAAAAGAAGAAGAAAGGAAAGGCCGCTAAGATCGATAAAGTGCAGGTTGTCTCCTTTAATACTCTATCAGCACTCTTCAACCTGCCCAGAGAGGAGGAAGAAGAGGAAATTTGCTTCACACCCCATGCTGGGGAAGGCAAGGCCGAGACCGCAACTGCTGCACATGCCACCCAGTCAGGCCAGAAATGGGGGTGCCAGCCGCCGCCCAACCACATCATATTCAGGGGAGAGCAGCCCTACAAGACACCTCCCCCGAAGGTCAAAGGGGTCCAGATCCCTCCTCTGCCATGATTATATAACAAGAGTGGGGGCAAGACAGTCCCTTCATTCCTTGAATTTATGAAGATGACTAAGGGGAAGCAGCCATGCCAGGAGGCTAACCCTGCGCCTAGGGATGTTCACCCGCAGCCAACATAATCTGCCCCCCATCGACCCTTCACATTTATGATTGAAGCCGGCGATGCGCATATCCCCGACTTTCTCGAGATGCACGTTGAAGTGGTGCCTCTCGTATATTCTATAGGACAGGATGTTGACCGCTGCACCGGGATCAACCAGAATCCTGTTCAGCTCCCTTCCATTCAGGTGCCCCTTCATATACAGCGGCCTGTTGTGGCTGATGGTAGGTAACAGCATATCCTCTGGAGTGAAGGTCATGCTAGCTTCCGGCATTGCTTCAGCCAAGCATGTCTCAAAATGAGCAGGCGTCTGTAGAGCAGTGATGATCGCCTGTCGAGTTTCTTCACTCAAAGAGAGGATCTCCCAGATTGTAAATCGAGCAGGGAGCTTCTTGAGTAGCTTCATTATTCGGCTCCCAGCTCGGACATTGGAAAGCTTCATCTCTTCAGCCCACCTGGGCTTGAGAGAGTCCTGAGTTGCGGCCCCTGACGGACCTGCTTCATCTGCTTCGGACTCGACGCCTTTCTGGCTGGTATCGGATCCTTGGCGCTCTTCACTAGCTGCTACAGGGCAAGCTCCATTTGTATTTGGAGAGTTCACACTCACCTTGGATGATTTCACTACGACGGTGTAGTTCCATGTCATCGACTCCCGCACCTCGTACAAAGCACTGCTCGGCCGCCCATGGCTACATGAGAATATGGTGGTGCCCTCCACGCTCTACCAATGTATCAAATACAGTCTCCAGGGGAAGGAGGAGAGAATATTTGCTGACCTCCACCGTTCGAGAAATTTGAATGTCACTTGGCAGACGCCAACCTATATGCGGGGCCTTCTCAGAAGACCTCTGAAGCTAAGACCCCTACGGGGGCATCAAGAGGCGCATCCGGCGACGATTGGTATCCACCACCGTCGCGCGGATATGTCAAGCCCAAGGTGGTCTCCCATATCACGGCATCCGGGGACGTGGGCAGAATAGCACCTCTAGCATTATACGCCGAAGCTAATGAAGTGCAGGTCGATCGGCAGCACAATTACATTGGAGTCCCGGACGACCTCACCAAGTCGATTCTCGGCCTTGATAACCCCACTATCGAGCCTTTTAAAACTTGGGAGGTGACACAGGAAGATGGATCCAACAGCTTGTTCTATACGACTGAAGAGCATCCTACTCGGGAAGACACATATTGCTGCCTCCCCGAAGATATAGACAATCCGTCAGTCCCCGTCAAGGGTCTGGCATTCACAACCAGTCGAATGGCCAGGATGTTTCAGAAGCAGCACGTCCCCTCCGATCAGTCTCAAAAGCGCAAGGAAGCTTTCCAGAAAATGTGGTATCCCGCAAGTCTAGATAAGGAAATGAGACGTGTCTCTCAGCACCCAGGGTTGGGCTTCACCCTGGAAGAATATTACTACAGTGGGCGATACGAGGTAGACACTATCTTCGCCTTCTACCCTGCTGAAGATAGCCCACCGGGGGTAACTTTTGATGAATACCCAGCGGGAGCTGAATATGCTAACACGACTCAGTCCGGAAATCAAGAAGCGGAGACCGTGATTCTGTGCTGATGATGGGAACAGGTCTGTCCAAGAGAGACGGTCCTTCAGGCCGAATTTGATACTGCTAGTAGCAGCGAAGCCGAAGATGTTGAAGAGACCGGGACCTCTCCCTCCAGCAGAGTCCTACTGATATTGACCTCGGCACATCTCATGCCAATCGGGGAAGCCTCAGCCGACTCCGACCAAGAGGTATATGCTACCAAGGAAGGGAGTGCTACTTCTATTAAAGATACAACTACCTCAGAAGGTGAGATCTCCTTACCCTCTGCTACAAGGCTGGGATGCTGTCCCAGCCCAACGACAAGCAGCCATCAGTCTGTCACAGCTGCAACCCCAACTACAAGGGCTGAAGCTGCTCTCTCGCCCTTGGAGACTGCAACGGTAGTGGATTTGCTGAAAGAGCAATATGCACGGCTGCTATTAAATGAAACAGCGGACTCCCGAGAAGCTCTGGTGATGTCAAATGAGGAAGTCGAGGTCCTCGACCCTAAAGATGGTATTCCAGATTTCATCGACCTCCAACCGGCACCTCCGGAGATAGAAGACGGAGGCCAAGCTACAGTCGACGAGCTGATAGAAGTCAACTTGGGAAGTGAGGAAGACCTTAGGCCTACCTTTCTCAGTGCCCAATTGTCGTCAGAAGAACGGGAGCTGTACATCCAGCTGCTGCAAGAGTACCGGGATTACTTTGCCTAGATGTACAAAGAAATGCCAGGTCTGAGCCCCGCAGTTTCGTAACATGAGCTGGCAATTAACCCTGAAGCCGAGCCGGTGAAGCAACCGCCGCGGCGCATGAGGCCGGAGCTCATCACTCAAATTTGTACAGAAGTCGACAAGCTCATTGACATGGGATTTGTCGAAGAAAATCAGTACACCACGTGGTTGGCGAATATCATCCCCGTGAAGAAGAAGAATGGACAGATCCGGATGTGTTGACTTCCGAGATCTGAATAAAGCATGCCCCAAGGATGACTTTTCGGTCCCAATAACGGAAGTCATGATTGATGCTACAACCGGCCATGAGGCCTTGTCATTTATGGACGGGTCGTTCGGCTACAATCAGATATGGATCGTGGAGCATGACTGGGTCCACACCACCTTCCGAATCCCTAAAGGCATCTATCACTATAAGAGGATGCCATTCGGACTAAAGAATGCTGGAGCAACTTATCAGCGCGTAATGACCAGAATATTTGATGAGTTGCTCTACCACAAGGTCGAATGTACATAGATGATCTGGTGGTCAAGACCAGAAGAAGATAAGACCATCTGCAAGACCTCCGAATTATTTTTCAGAGGCTGAGGCAGCATGAATTGAAGATGAACCCTTTGAAATGCGTGTTCAGAGTGTCGAGCGGGAAGTTCTTGGGTTTCATCATCAGATATCGGGGAATTGAGATAGACCCCGCAAAGATCAGAGCAATTCAGGAGCTGCCTGCGCCAAGGAACCTCTCTGAGCTGAGATCACTATAGGGCCGCTTGGCATATATCCGGCGTTTCATTTCCAATTTGGCAGGGCGATGCCAGCCTTTCCACAAATTGATGATGAAGGATGTTCCCTTCTACTGGGATGAAGATTGCTAGACAGCCTTTGACAAGCTGAAAGACTATCTGAAGACTCCTCCAGTGCTGGGCACACCGGTGAAAGGACGGCCGCTAATATTATATATAGCGGCCACACACAACTCTCTAGGGGCAATGCTGTCCCAAGATAATGAAGAAGGGAAAGAACAAGCCCTCTACTACCTCAGTCAGAGACTGGTCAGGACTGAGGATAAGTATACTTATATCGAGAAAACCTATCTGGCACTGGTCTTCGCGATCAAGAAGCTTCGACACTATATGTTGTCGCATGAAATTCGCCTGGTATCCAAGGAGGACCCGCTGAAATATATTATGTCCCAGCCAGCACTCAAGGGTCGCTTAGGCAAATGGGCGGTCATCCTTATGGAGTTTGATATCTCCTATGTGCCGCGAAAGGCTGTTAAAGGTCAAGCTATCGTAGATGTTGATTTGTTTTGCTTCTCTTCTTCTTTTTGTTTTATGTGCAATAAATATGATAGGCAAAAATCAAAGATCTCAATCAACCCAAGGACATGCGAACCATGAACCTAGGCAACCAGAACAAGCTCTAGCATGGGCATGCTATCTCAATCATCAAACTGAACTAAGGAAATAAAGAAAAAACACACGCCGGGGTGTGGAGAAAAAGCAAATAAAAACACACCGCAAGGGTGGAGCAAGGAAAGAGAATAAGAGATATGAGAGAGAAAGAGAAAGCTAATGCCCAATACCAAGAAAGAACGTGATCGCCACCAAAGTAGAAACAAGCCAAAGACCTGAAAATACCTTGGAAATAGGTGGATGAAGCACCCGCCCACGGGAGAGAGAAAATCAGGGAAATCTTCAGATCAACGGAATGTAACGGCCGAAAGCCCACGCATCACTGGGAAGTGACGGTCTCTCGATGAACCGCTATATGAATCTGACGCGCCTGCACAAGACCGTCAAATAACCTGCAGTAATAGCTTGTAGATTCTATTAACTCCAACTCTTCCAGCCGGCCAGAAGACTTGGGCCTCGTGTGGTGAACCTGTAAACCTGTCAAAGAACGTGAAAACACAAGAAAATAGACCCAAATTAGCCTTTTAAACAATATAGCATCAATTCTTCAATAAACTCAATAGCATGTAAAAGGAAAGGAAAGTACCGGGGAGGTTTTGGTTTTTTAACCCCTCTGGGCGTTTTAAAAAGATAAGAGGATGTTTAGATGATGAAAAACCAGGGAGAACGTGGAAAAAGAAGAGGGATAATGCTTTTGATGAAAAGGAGATGAGGAAGAACACAATATGTAATGATGAACTTTGAAAATGAATGGAACGAATACTCCCTTCACCGCGAAGCAGATGAACGTGAAAGATAATTCTCCTTGGTCAGATGTGACTCCAGAATGCGGCAGCACTTCGACGCGAACTCCAGATCTTCCTCTCTCGAGCCATGAAGTTAAGGGTGCTATTTATAGACCCTCAAACTCTCCAGTCGAGCAGAGGATAATCCAGCAAGATAAAAGGATAACTTTTAGCAAATCCTTGAAGATAATATCGCCAAGAGTCCATAGAAACAAACAGAAGGTTCTGAGGATCAAATTTGGAAGAGAAATCAATAATTCAAGCTCTTATCTCGACCACGAAGTAGCATAGAAAAGGCCTGAACTGCCAGGACTCTCTGTTGTATGTAACGGCTACTCGACAGACCGCCACATGAAAATAACGCACCATGGAACATCCGTTACATTCAACCTTATCTCAAAAGAGATAAGATCAACAGGAAGAAGATCAAACAAGTTGGACTCTCGAATGAAAGTAACGGCCAAGGCTGGACGCATTGGAATAAATAACGGCTGCACGACAGATCGTTAGATTCAACTTTTAGCAAATCCTTGAAGATAATATCGCCAAGAGTCCATAGAAACAAACAGAAGGTTCTGAGGATCAGATTTGGAAGAGAAATCAATAATTCAAGCTCTTATCTCGACCACGGAGTAGCATAGAAAAGGCCTGAACTACCAGGACTCTCTGTTGTATGTAACGGCTACTCGACAGACCGCCACATGAAAATAACGTGCCATGGAATGTCCGTTACATTCAACCTTATCTCAAAAGAGATAAGATCAGCAGGAAGAAGTTCAAACAAGTTGGACTCTCGAAGGAAAGTAACGGCCAAGGCTGGACGCGTTGGAATAAATAACGGCTGCACGACAGACCGTTAGATTCAACGGATAAGCAAGAGGATAAGCTTTAGAACAAAGGCCTCAAACTTTAGGACTCTTCAATAAGTAACGGCCCAGGGATCATGCGTTATATGGAAGTAACGCACCTAGGGAGGACCGTTATTAACAATGAGGACAAAAAAAGGTGCAAAGCTTGCTAAGCTCGTCGAATAAAAGGCCACAATAAACCACACTCCAACCAAGGAGAAGACCCAAGAAACAGGCTTCAAACTGATCAAGGAGACTCGATAAAGAGTGAACAACTCGGAGCATCATATGGATAAGCAAGGGGATGACCCAACTTATTGGTCAGAAAACGGGTGTCAACAGATGCCCCTCCTTAACACCCTCTTTGCAGGGGAGCGAGTGGAGGTGAAGCAGAAATGAAAATGGAACATGGAGATGAAGCGGAGCGAAGCGAAAAAGTGGGCGTTAAGGTAAACGACACCCGTGCTTTACCAACAAGTGATAGGAACTTTCCGGAAAACTTCGAACTGATCACAAGGGAAAAAAGCCAACCAAAGGATGCATGTCTGGAGGAACTAACAACTAAGGAAAGGAAACACGGCTAGCCGCCGGAGGCAACGGAAAGGAAAGAGAACTGACTAAACTCCAGACAGGAATCATCAGCCAACCAAATCGAGCGACGAGATCAAAGGGAACCTTCTAATTCAGAGTGGAATAATTCTCCTCATTCGAGCTCAAGAATACAACTCTTCACCAACATCGAGATACCTTGAACAGATGAAGCACATGAATGCTCAAAAGATGCGTATGATGCATGCTGGTCTAAAGAAAAAGAAATCTTTAAAACGAATGCAAAGAAAGATAAAATATCAAGATACTCAAGAATAATATTGCTAAGCTGGAGAAACCAGGGTCAGGACACCATCTGCAACCACGGCGTGCAAGATAGAACCATCGTCCCCAAAATTTTCCAACCTAACAGCCTATCCAACGATTAAACATGTGAACTTAGATCATCATCATTTTTTTAAGGGGAACATCAGATCCTGGAACACACGAATGACCAGCCGGTTCTCAAGATAATATATCATAGGTAACATATAGTAATGCATTAATGGATTAAGGGAAAGAGATACAATACCTGACTTACCTGCCTGATGAACGGCAAAGCGTGTTATTATTCATAACTTCATTCAGGAGAAAGAGGTTAGCCAATAATTGATATGAGTATAAATCAAGGCATAACCATTCATACGTGTTAGAAGCATTAATAATATGTGCCATGGCAGAAAATGCAATCATTTAAACATCAAATAGACTATTTCATTCATCAAGAAACTTGCAAGTTTGTAACGGTCTACTTAGAGGGCGTCACATAAAGTAACGGCCAGGAAAAAACCGTCATAAACTAAGCGGTTCACATTCTCTAATGAAACAGTTCAAATTCATGTAACGGTCTGAATAGTACGCGTCAGAGAGTGTAACGGTCAGACGACAGACCGTCACATTTCCTGAGCGTTCAAAAAAAACAAACCGAACAGCCCATGGCCTTATTCAACACTCAATCGCCCTCAAACGCCCACACACCCCAACCCGAGAAGACCACCGGCGACCACCCACGACCACCGACGAAATGGCCGGCGACGATCCTCCACCACCGCTGAAGAAGAGGGAGAGAGGGAAGAAGAAGGCCATCCGATGCCTCCACCGCCGAATAGAACGAGAGGAGGTGCCAAGGCCCATGGAAGAAGAAACTAGGGCGAGGGGGCCAACAACAGAGGAAAGAGAGGTTCCCACGGCCGAGGAGGACCAAGGGGAAATCCCCATGGACGAGGGAGAGCCCAAGGAACAAGAAAAGAAGAGGAAGAGGGGCCAAGACCGAGAGGTAGGCCGCCCACCCTAATCTTCCAATTTTTAATTTTTATAGTTTTTTACGTGTATGCATGTGGGAATGGGGGTAGAAAATGGGTCTACGAACCCATTAGGATTGATTGTAGGCCCTTTTGGCCAAAGTGGGAGAGCCATGGAATAGAAAGGAAAAAACACCCTCTAGCAGGGAATGTGACGGTCCTTCCAGTGACCGTCACATATCTAATGCCCCACCCCTAGTGCGTTAGAGTCATGTGACGCCCCACTCCAGGGCCGTTACATCGACCAGAGGCTAGAACTATTTTTTAGGTTTTCAATTATTCAGTTTTTGTTTTGTTTTCATTTTATGAATGCTATGTAATGATTTTATGATGCATTTGACTGACTTATGATCTAAATGAATGCAGGGAAAAAGGCGAACGAGGATCTCCTGGCTCCAGATCCGGGCGGTGTACCAGGCACTGCCCGATTATCAGAGAGAGAGATTGGCTGGGATGGGATTCGCCGAGGTGCTGAGCATCGAGGTGACCAGGATGGACACGCCTCTGCTATACGCCTTGCACGAGAGATGGGATCCGATTAGCAGGGCATTCATCTTCCTGTGGGGTCATATGATCCCCACTCTAGAAGACATGGCAAGGATTGCCGGGCTGCGAGTCCATGGAGCCACAGTGACAGGATGGACTTACAAGAACTACCGGGAGATGGCCCAGGAGCTGCTGGAGCTGGATTTGATCAGACCGGGGCAGACGTCATCCCAGCTCTCGAGATCAGTACTACAGGAGAGCTTAGGACTGAGAGGAATAGCGATAGCTGTGGGTGAGCTACCAGAGGAGCATCTGGGTAGAGTGATAGACCAGGTGCGCCCATGAGTGGCGGCAGAGGCGGGACCGGAGGGAGATCGCACCCTGAGGCGGTTCCTGATGCTTTTGTTCGGGAAGCTGCTGTTCGCGACTCGAGCAGATGTGATCAGCCGCAGGCTGCTGCCGATGATCGAGGATTTGGGCAGAGTTGGAAAGTACGCTTGGGGAGCGGCAGTGCTAGCCTTCCTGTTCGAGTCCCTCATCACGACGGACCGACAGACGATGCTGGGCGGCTTCTCACCTTCTCTACAGGTAAATGCAATTTAAATGCTTTCTACTATGATTTATGCAAATGTTTTTATGCAATTGACTGACTTGACTTCTAAATGCAGTTCTGGAGCTACATGTACCTCCCAGGCATCGGACGGGGCACGCTACTCCACGCCGATCGTCTCCCGATCGCCAGATGATGGGTGGTCGCGAGGGACCCGGGGTTGATCATTAGATTGACCTGGGTGATCTAGGACGATTTGGATTCCTTCCCGCATACGGCGGTAAGCCCGAACTCAAAATGCTTTTTAAATGATTTAAATGCTTTTATATGCTTCTAAATGATGAACTTATATGTTGATGAATGGACTACCATGCTTCTAGGTGAGGTGGACCCCGTACAGAGGCGAGAGTTACGAGGGACAGCCATGGGTGGAGGCATCCCTTTCGTACCGGGGACGAGACATATGGTTGCACGGCATCCATATCATCGAGCCTCTTCATTATCGGCTGATTCTGAGGACTCGGGGACTACACCAGCCTGAGGTGACTTTCCCACGCCGTAGTGACGACCACCCGGGGAAATCAGCGAAGGGAATCAGCGGTGACATAGACTGGTGCGCCCGGAAAGCAAAGTACGTCCATGACTGGAACAAGCGGGGCAGAGTAGTGAAAGAGCGGGATGAGAGCGATGAGGCTTATTTGAAGGCCTTTGCTCGACTGTACGGGGACCGGGTGTACCGAGGTACCCGATGACCGGTATGCAATTCTAAACTCAAAACTCTGAATGCCTTTTATAAAAAAATTTATCCTATATGCACTGACTCACATGCCTCTAAAAATGCAGCTAGACCCTGAGGGAAGGATAGCCGAGCTCGAGGGGCTACTCCACGCCACCGTCCAGCAGCAGGACGAGTACCGGACTGCCTTGGAGCTCCTGGTAAGATTCCCAGAACCTTGGACTTAAAATAATTATGCTTTATGATGCTAATGATGCAAATGTGATTGACTGACCATGACTTCTAAATGCAGCGGGCTGAGAGAGCCCAAAGAGAGGGACCGGATGCCCCATCGTCATCCTCACATCCTGCCGGAGGCAGGCCTGAGCGAGACACCGAGTTTGCTCGAGCAGTTGCTCGGGCCGAGGAGGCGGAGGCCACCCTCGCGGAGCGGGTAAGATGCTAAATGCTATACTCAAATGCTTATGCTTTTATGCAATTTAGATGCTTATGTGACTAACTAGGTGAAATGCGAACTACAGGCGAGAGAGCTAGCCGTAGCAGTGGCCGAGGCAAGGCTGGCTCGAACGGAGGCAGAGCGTCTCCAGGCAGAGATAGAGAGGAGCCGGGCTGAGACTGAGAGAGCCCGAGCAGAGACAGATCTTGTGCGGGCAGAGATGGCCCGATTGAGAGCGAAGACCCCGCGACGTCCGGATGATGCAGAGGTGAAGCGACTTAGGGCTGATGCTGTGCGCCTAAGAGGTGAGCGAGACCAACTCCGAGTGCAGACTTTCGAGATGAAGGGCGCGATCGGGGCCTTGAAGGATGCACTCTGTCTCCTTGGGAAGAAGTCGGGGACGAGCAGTCGGAGCCAGAGCGCGGCCCCTAGCAGCGGGTTTCGAGGGTACTTCACTAGTTCTTCCGACCATCGGAGGAACGAAGAGGCGGACCAGAGACGACAGTAGGAGGGAGAGCACAGTGCCATGGGACCATCAGCCAAGCAGCCGGAGGGCACAGGGGATAGTGATGGTGGCCCGGGAGACAAGCCGGCCGAGTGATGCATTTTTTTTCTTTTGTTTTTTTACTTGTACATGACTCATATGAAATGAAAATGAGAATGAAAAGTTCTTTTTGGTTTTTTGTTTGTGAATGCGTGAATGAATGGATGCGTATATGAATGTAAACAAATGAGCATGAATGAAGGCAAGAATGAATGTGAGAATGTGTGATTGGTAATGTAGGAAATGTATGTGGATGCGCTAAAGAATGGATTTAAAGAGCGGATGAAATGTGAACGATGGGGATGAGGTAATGTGTGGATGTACAGGATGAACGGAATGGGAAGCCTGTAGGACCTTCAGGTCTACACGGAGGTAGATAGAAATAGCACAAGTCACACTAGCAGACAATGTAACGGTCTATACCCAAACCGTTAGGATCAAGTAACGCATCGGGTGGAGGCCGTTAGAAAGGACAGTGCCCAACTTTGCAGAACTGAGCAGCAGGAAGAGTAATGGCTCAGAGATGGTGCGTTATATACAAGTAACGGCCAAATGCTAGACCATTAGAGATGGCAGAGCAATGTTGAACTATGAACGTACTGACTGTACTCAGTGTATAGACCTTGCCCAAGCGATGTGTAGACTTCGAGTCCAGACGTCCAGATGATGTCTAGACTTCATGCACACAGCAGCAAGGATGTATGGACTTGGACAAGGGATGTACAGACTTGGGGCTTGTGCTCACGTTGGGTAATGTATAGACTTGAATCAAGAATGTACAGACTTGAAGCAGTGTGGACGTATAGACTTGGGATGAAGACTGTACAGACTTGGAGAATGTATGGTCTTTGAATGAAGACTATATAGACTTGGAGAATGTATGAACTTTGAATGAAGAATGTACAGACTTGAACGACGTGTAGACTTTGGACGAAGGCTGTACGGACTTGGGGGAAGGTATGGGAATGTATAGACTTCAACAAATGGATGGACTTCAACGAATGGATGGACTTGCACCTGATGTATGGACTTCAAAGTGAATGGGATGTATAGACTTCAACAAATGTGGGACGTATAGACTTCAAAGAATGGGATGTACAGACTTCAAAGAATGGGATGTATAGACTTCAAAGAATGTGGGATGTATAGACTTGGGTGAAGATGTGGAAGAATGTGTAGACTTCGAAAATGATGTATGAACTTGAAGTTGATGTACAGAGTTGAAGCTGATGTATGGACTTGAACGAATGTACAGACTTCAACATGATAAATGAATGCAGACTGGGATGATGAAGGGGATGTATAGACTTAACCAAATATGCAGAAAATATGACGGTTCAGGCGCAGTGCGTCGGAGGCAAATAACGGCCATGAGCAAGACCGTTAAGAATGATTGACCAAGCAGAGGCCAAAACTGATCAGCAGAGAATGTAACGGCTCAGATAGAACGCATCACAAGAATATAACGGTCTAATGCTAGACCGTTAAGCTTGACAGAACAGGTTTGATCAAATTAAACCCACAGAAAATGTGACGGCCCAGATCTGGCGCGTCAGAGGAAAGTGACGGTCTAGCGACAGACCGTTAGATAACGAATTGTACTCCAAGACGGATTGAGCCGCAAGGGTCAAAACCCGAGATAGGAAGCCTTAAATCCGTTCTAGACTCCTCCCAGACTTAAGATAAAGCCTTCCAATCTAAATATTATCTCTTTAAAGCCGAAACCAAACCTTTAGAACTTGGAAACTTAGCCAAAATCGCATCTTTCTGAATTCTCTGCTAGAAGGCTGAAAAACCCCTCCTAAGGTCAGGAAAATAAGATGAAGAGAAGCTTCGAGGTGATAGCTATGGAGGAGAAAGTCTACACCGGACCCAAAGCTGCAAGAAAGGAGTACGGAGAGCTACAAAGGCTGACCTCAATTCCCAAGCACCTAAGCTCCAATACTCAAAGAGTGGTAAGCTTCCATGACCTAACCAAGTTCAGAAATTGCTGCACTTCATCTTCTTCCTCATGATCTTCTTCTTTTCTTAGCCCCTCCCCGGTCCAAGATGCTATTCTATTCTGAAGTGGGTGGCTCCCATGGTAAAGGCACTCCCTTTAGAGGTTACATCGATTCTCAAAGCATGGCACCTCCAACCTCTCTTGGTTTTAGGTAAGAATTTCCAGAAATTGACATTATATTGGCCTAGTATTTCAGCCCTCATAGAGTTGTGACATCCACAAACACACACCTTCATCTTCCCTTCCTTCGAAGCAACAGTCCTATTGGAGGAGGTAGAAACCTATCTAGCCCTTCCTAAGACTAAGGTGGGGGATGAAGACCGAGTTTGCTACACGATTGAGCCTATCGACCCGTCCTTGATCTTGAGCGATTTTATCCATAATCCAAAGGACGTGAGGACCATGATCAGCCCACACCACATTCACTTGATACCCTTAGCATAGTGGATAGTCTCTCATTGTAAAAACAAGTGGGAGAGACACGAAGCAATAGCCAAGGCGGTGGCGGTTTGCTTATGTGGAGTCTTCCTTTTCACTACAACCGACCACCTTTTAGATACCCAAAATCTCAGCATTATTAGTGGGTTGTGGCGTGGAATGTCCATCTCTCAAGCGATCCTCTCATACCTCTATGAAGGACTCAGCTCGGCTTGCTTAGGAGGACCTTTGTTCGGTTCCATGATACTCCTTGAGTGTTGGATGGGAGTGAGAATCAAATTCCAACCAAAGGAAGATATTAGTTCTGCTAGCCGGATCTTCGGGAGCCACCCTCTCTTCTTCATTGGAGGGGCATCTGAATTTTCTTCACAGGTTGAATGTAAGACGGCGGACAAGAAAACTCGGGATAAATGGCGCCTCTTCTTCAACACCCTTCCAATGGAGAAATTCATCATGCGACCCAGGATCCTTCGGAGCACTCTTCTTAGAATACCGCGGCGTCAAGGCCTGGACCTCCAACTAGTGGGAAACACCACCATGGCGATCTACAACCCACACCGGTGCCATCTTCAGATCGGGCTTCCTCGAACCAAAGTTTCTGCATTATCACACTACCCTCCCCTTCTACCTAGGAAGATGGGGACCGAGGAAGATGAAAGAGCAGTACGGAACGCGCTGACCATGTGGGAGATCAGCAAGGTGCGCCCGTGGCAAGAAGAAGTAGAAGAGAACGACGAAGCACGCCGTGGCTACCTGAAAGAGTTGAGGAAGATCCGCCCTTTTACAGATAAGAGGCTGAATGTAGTTTGATTTTCTTTTTATGAATGATGTGACTTGACAATCGGAATTGGAATTTTTATCAATCTCATGTTTCATTAAGTTCACTTGAATAAGATGGGATTGCCTCAGTTGAATGGATGTGCATTTCGTGGATTGATCGGCTAGCATGACCAGCAGAACAGAGCTTCCGGAGAAAGTAACGGATCCGAGCAGGGCCATTAGAAAGATATAGCGGTGAGGCTACAGACCGTCATAGTGTATGCGCTGAGGACTAAATCCTCTAGAGGAAGTAACGGTCCAACGATGGACCGTTAGGAGTAGTAACGGTCGTGCCCCAGGCCGTTAGAGAGAGAGCTACTGAGAGAGTCAAAGTGAAGGCCTGAAGAGATGTAACGGGCTAGCATGGACCGTTAAACAAATGTGACGGCCCGTACCTGGCGCATCACAGCCTTGAACCAACATAGTCGTGAGATTTTAGCTTTGTTCTTGGTCCTGCGTTCTGCACATACTTAAACATGGAGCAAGTTAGATCTGTTCTTAGACTCAACCCCTTGCCTCGAAGCGAGTTAGATAATGACCATTTCTTGATATTTGGTCAAGGGGTGGAGCCTTATTAAATAGGCGGAAAAAAACATAATAGAAATAATGCGATGCATGCGATGCATATGATGGTTTTTTTTGGATATTGGAAAGAATATCTGAATTTTTGTGAGTTTTGGAAACATTTGATGTTTTTGGATTTTTGAAATATGTGGTCTTTTGGATTTTCGAAGTATATATGATGTTTTTGGATTTTGAAATATGTGTTGTTTTTGGATTTTGAAATATATATGATGTTTTTGGATTTTGAAATATATGTTGTTTTTTTGGATTTTGAAAACCAGTGCTTTCCCTTAGCAACGCGAGCCCTCCGCATCGTATTGAGAGTCCCGAGGTTGGCGTGCAATGAGGTGACAACCCCTGACCAAGGCCCAGATTTTTCATGACGGTGTTTCTACCAGGGCCATACCCAGGGTACTAGTTTCAAATCTGAAAAAAGGAAAAAAAGAACACGGGGGTAAGCTTAGGCCAGACTTTAGAAGTTTTTAGGACTTGAGTTCCTCTCCAGACAATCCATTAGAAATTTGGTCTTTTGCGCCGGGGCTTTGTGTCCGTCATCGAACCTTAGTCCACTCTAGGCATGAGTGCGATCGGGCTCATTCGTCCCGCGAGGAACTGTACTGCCACTCTTGTCATGCCTAGATTTCTTATTCTTTCTTGCTTTTGAATCATATTCAATAGTCCTTCGAGATGATACTTTTGATTTTTGTCGTAGAGATTAATCCTTTCGCTTTCTTTTTCTTGCTCTTTTGCTTGTGGCGTTAGGTCATAACGGACTGCCCCTATTTGAGACCTCCTCTCGTCAGGGTGCCTGGATTAGTTGCCGCCTCCTTATTTACTTCTTGCCCCTGGATTCAGCCAAAGGAAGAAACGGACAGGGATGTAGACTTTCCCCCAAAGCATGGCCAAGGAGAAACGGTGTCTTTTAAAGCGGGAAACCTGACCAGTGATGTCGTGTAGTGTGTGATTGCCTTTACTCGGGACCCTTTTTTAGAGAAATAGGAGAAACATCTTGTTGCCCGGGGTGGCACTGATTAGACTCTAAGGAAAGAACCGCTTAAGGTACAACCCATTCCATGGGTGAGAGAGATCCTCACCGTCCGCATTTACTAAGTGATAAGCATTCCCTGGATAAGCTTCTTTTACGACAAACGGCCCTTCCCAGTTAGGTTGCAATTTAGACCTAGGACCTGCAGACCGAATGAATTTACGTTTCAAAACCATATCACCTTTTTGAAATTTGTGCTTGATTACCTTCTTTTGAAAATAACGCGAAACCCTCTTTTGATAAATAAAAACGTGATCGGCCGCGTTCATCCTCTTCTCATCTAAGAGTTCCAACTGGACCAGCAACGCCTCTCGACGTTCATCTAGATTAAGTTCTTTATCGAGCTACACTCTAAGGGAAGGGATCAAGATCTCATATGGGAGCACCGCCTCCATCCCATAGGTAAGGGCATAGGGAGTTTGTCCCATAGGAGTACGGACGGAGGTGCGGTAAGCCCACAGAGCTTCCACTAATTTTTCTGGCCAATCGGAAAACTTATGAGATTCGCATGTTTTCTTGATGATTTTAAGAAGGGTTTTATTAGTGGCCTCGGCTTGAACGTTGCCTTGTGGATAATATGGAGATGAATGATGCAATGCAATATTGAACTTCTTACATAGGTCCTTGAGCTCTTGAGATACAAACTGAGGTCCGTTGTCGGTGATGATGCTGCTTGGCACTCCGAACCGCGAGATGATATTCTTCATGATAAAGCGGCACACCGTTGAAGCTTTGATCTCTGCGTACGCCTCGGCTTCGGCCCATTTGGTGAAGTACTCAATGGCGGTAAGGATAAAGGATTTTTGCTTGATCTGAGAATTAGGATCACCGAGCGGGCCGACAACGTCGAAAGCCCACATAGAGAATGGCCAAGGAGCAGAGAGAGGGTGGAGAGATGAAGCTAGAGCATGGATTTTATCAGCATGGAGTTGGCACTTAAGACACCTCCGGACATAGAGGGAGAAATCTTCCTCTAGAGTGGGCCAGTAGTAGCCCTGCCTAAGGATTTTCTTCGCTAGAGCCTAGCCATTGACATGACCTCCACACTCACTAGAATGGGCCGCTTCAGCCACTTTCCAAGCCTCATTATCATCCAAGCATCTCATGAGCATTCCATTAGTAGCGCGCCTATATAGTTCTCCTGCAACAATAGTATACCTTGAGGCGGCTCTCCTTATTGACTTGCGCTGCTCGGCGTTTGCCCCTTCTGGGAATGATCCTTCTTTGCAAAACAACTCGATTTCGTGATACCAAGGCAATTCTTCTTCATCCAGAATCTCTTCTAACTCCATTAGAGATACTTCCTTGAGATCTTCCTTCTCAGCCCTCGCCTCTACAGCTTTCCTAAGGTTGATGAACCAAGGGTCCTGAAGAGAGGGCGCGCCCAATCTCTAAACGACGATAGTCTCAGTGTTCCGACTGAGAGGAAAATATAGAGAGGAAGCAAGAGATGCTAGAGCGTCGGCTAGAATGTTATGAGACCTAGGAGTATGGATATAGATCAGCTTACGGAATTGCCTAGCCAGGAGCGTGACCAAATCTTGATAAGGCTTGAGCTTGGGGTCACGAGTGTGGTAAGTAGACAGAACTTGCCACAGGACGAGCTGAGAGTCTCCTATGATATTCAAGTACCGCGCACCTAGGAGATAGGCGTGCTTCAATCCAGCCAGGAGAGCCTCGTACTCAGCGATGTTGTTGGTAGCAGGAAATCGAAGTTGATAAGCAAATAGAATAGTTACTCCTTCGGGAGTAAGCAGAACAACGCCGATCCCTCGGCCTTGAGAATTGAGTGCACCATCGAAGTGCAGAGACCAAAGGGATGGTGAGAGAGAATTGAGAGATGCTCATCAGGGAAATCGTCCTGAATAGAATCAGTGTGAGGAATAGGAAGATGGGCAAGATGCTCAGCGATGGCGTATCCTTTGACCGCCTTCTGAACGACGAATGTGATCTCAAATTGAGAGAGGAAGCTCTGCCAGCGAGCTAACCTACTAGAAAGGACGGGCTTTTCTAAGAGATAGCGAATCGGGTCCATTCTAGAGATCAACCTAACTGGGTGGGCAAGAAAATAGTGTTTAAGCTTCTGAGCTACCCACACTAAGGCGGCACAAGTCTTCTCCATAGCAGTGTATCTGGACTCAGCTGGGTTGAATAACCGAGAGAGGTAATACGCAGCCCGCTCTTTCCCTTCATCGTCTACTTGTGCTAATACCGCCCCTAGGGAGTCTTCGATAACCGAGATGTATAGGATTAGGGGTTTCCCAGGGACAGGAGGTTGCAAAATCGGGGGATTAGATAGATATTCCTTTAAGTCCTCGTAGGCCTTTTGATAATCTTCATTCCATTCAAACTTAACCCCCGCTTTAAGCAATTCATAAAATGGACGGCACCTTTGAGAATGTTGGGATATGAATCTTCTAATGAATTGCAATCGACCGATCAATCCTCAAAGTTCCGTAATGTTCTTAGGCGGAGGCATGTCCATGACGGCCTCTGCTTTGTTAGGATCAATCTGGATCCCCCGTTTGCTCACTATGAAACCTAACAGCTTCCTGAAGAGACTCAGAATACACACTTCTTCGGATTCATTTTAAGCTTGTACTCCCTGGATCTTTGCAGCACCTTAGCCAGAATAGAGGGGTGTTCTTCTTTGGTTCTTGACTTCACCAAAATGTCATCCACGTAAGCTTCCATATAGATATGCATCATGTCGTGGAAGATGGCCATCATCGCCCTTTGATAGGTGGCACCTGCATTCTTCAGACCGAACGGCATAACCACATAACAATATGTGCCCCAGGGCGTGGTGAAGGAGGTTTTCTCTTGATCTTCTGGAGCGAGACGGATCTGATTATATCCTGAGTAACCATCCATAAATGACAACGATTCGTACCCGGCGGTACTATCAACCAAGACATCAATGTGAGGCAGCGGGAAATCATCCTTGGGACATGCTTTATTGAGATCCTTGAAATCGATGCAAATACGCACCTTGCCATCCTTCTTGATGACAGGGACTATGTTTGCCACCCACTGAGGATATAGAACAACTCTAATGAATCTGGCCTTATATAACTTGTCAACTTCTTCTTTAATCCTTAAGGCCATGTGGGGGTAAAATCTCCTTGACCATTATTTCATAGGTGTTGCCCCTGGTTTAAGCACGAGTCGATGTTCCACTAAAGAGGGGTCAAGACCTGGCATGTCCTCATAAGACCAGGCGAAGGAATCGCTATACTCCCTTAGAACCTTGATCAAATCTTCTTCTACTTGTGGAGGGAGATTAGCGGCAATAACGATGGGCCTGGGGTCTTCTTCAGTTCCCAGATTGATTTCTTTCGTAGGTTCATCCACTGCAGACGATGGCTCGTCGAATTTCTTAAGTGCTTGTGCGTACAGATCAGCAGTGTCATCTACGTTGCTGTCCTCATTAACCGGATCTTTCTCATCCAGGATTTCATAGACGCCGAGTCCGTCATCGCTCCACACCCCTTCTATTTCCTCTTCCTCTTCAATCATGATTGCCGCAGCAACAAATTCTGGACATTTCAAAAGGACATGACAATGCTGAGCTAGGTCTTGCAAGAACCTATCAGGAACAGATTAGGGAGGACGTCCAAACGGGCGCGGCTCAGAGGAGGAAGGGTTGGATGACCTAGAACAAGACCCTACTTCCTTAGACCTAACTAATTCTACTACCCTAGACTCGATGGACCCTAATCCTAACCTAGGAGAAAGGGGACCTAGTGGAAGGGAAGGAGCAGGGGACTCGTGCCCCTGGGATGAGGATGGAGACAGGGTAGCATAATCTTCCACTGAAATCTCCGTTTCGAATTTGACGTTTTTTTTTTGGAGATCAGCAGAGACTACACAGCAAGATGGAGGAGGCGGGAGCTGCATAGGGAATAGCTTGGGGAAAATACAGTCAAAGAAGGGATCGGAAGATGAGAACCACATCTCGTGGAGTTGGGCATTGGGAGGAGGAGGAGTGAATAGAGTGGATAGATCAATGGGCGGGCAATGCCCGCAAGCGCAAGGAACAAATAGAATTTCGGGCGGATCAACGAAGGATGGATTTACCATGATAGGAGGAAGACGGGGTAAGAAATCCCATTGCTGGATGAGAGAATGAAAGCGGGAGGGAGACCAAGAAAAGACAATCGGCGAGCTCCCCTCCTCCCGTGGATCATCGACTGGCCGCTTCTTCGGCCTCCATTGCATGAGCCGAACCTCTTGCTTCTTCTGGTAGTCTTCTTCATGAAACAACCCCTGAAGGGCCTGACCATAATCAAGCATATCATCTTCTGGCCTCTTCAGTGCTGGCGGTCGACTGGCAATCGGACATACTGTATTTCTCCCTGCTGAAGCTGGCTGCAGAGCTAATGTGCCGGGCTGGAGAGGCCCTCGGACGAAGTGTTGACGGTAGTCCCAGGTGAGTGGCCCAGAATCACCCATCATAGATAATGTGGTTTCTTTGTAGCCAAGACCTCTCCTTCCCATCTTTCTCCCCTTGGGTATGGGCTTGGTCATTCCTTGTAATTGTGCACCGAGGCCTCTCCCCGGTTGGTAGCCCGGTTTCAGTATAATGTTCCAGCCTTTTGAGTCTCAGATCTGGGGCTTCATCTTGATGTTAACTAGAGTAGTGATGGGCCTAGGAGGTGTATAAGACCAAGGGAAGTTCAAATCCAACACTGATATGACGGGTCGACTGCTTGGCCAAAGTGTAGGAAGAATCTGTTCTGAAATGGCCTTAACCGATTGAACCGTGGACAAGCTCGACTTTGACGACCCTCCCTTGGAAAGGGAATTTGATGCACTGATGGGCGGTGGAGGGTACGGCACCGAGTGTATCAATCCATGGATGACCCAAGATCGCCTTAAACATGGGGTCAATGTCCAGCACATAGAACTCCACGGGCATAGTAAGGGGCCCGAGCTCCGCTTGAATAGTGACTACCCCGTGGCATGCTCTCCTCGAGTTGTCATATGCTGCTATAGTGGTGGGGGTAGGTCGTAACAATTCTTCCGATATATTGCAAGCTCGGAGAGTACTGAGTGGGCATACATCAATTGAAGCCCCTGTGTCAACCAGTGCTGCCTCAATGCTGACCTTATTCAGAATAATTGTAATGCAGAGCGGCATCTGCCGAGCTCCTGGAGGTGCTAGCTCGGTTTCTGAGAATGTAATTGCCGGACCTTTAGAAATAGTTGCTAGCGCTGTTGGTAAGCTGTCAACTGCCATGTCCTCACTAACCATCACCTTTTGTAAGAAATCCCTGAGAGCGTCCTGGTGCAGGGTGGACCTTTTGATAAGTTCCAGAACTGATATTTTGGCAAGCACTCGGTCCAGATGATGTAGTAAGTCATACTGAGTTCCTGGTAGAGGCTCGGCTTCTTCTTGTTCGGCCGTTGGTTGAGAGGACTGGGGATTGGAGGTGGTGGGGTAATTCCGATGGAACAACTTCCCGCTTCTTAGGGCGCAATTTGCCGCGGCGTCGGGAGATGATATTATTGGCCCGGTAGGGTGGATGAGTGGAATAGACTGCGTAGAGAGGTGATTTGGTGGTAGGTAATGTTGGGGTTAACAAGAGATTGTGGCTGGATGAGTGGCGTGGGATGAGCGGAAGGTGGGGTGATGATGGGGGATGGTGCGGATGGTGGGAGGATGAGTGTAGGCAGGGTGACAGGCGGATGATTGGATGAGGGGATGGTTATGACCGTAGCGGGGGTAACTAATGGTGGGTATGATGGCACTGTGGGTGGTGGTGGATTTGCTGGTGCGGGTGTGAATGGAAGGACAAGCGGAGAGGGTGTTGGGTGTGTAGGGAGGATAAATGAAGGAGTGAGGGGGTTTATGGACGCGGGATTTTTATTCCTCTAATTCAATTTTGTTCTTATTTATTTATTAATTTAGTTTATTAGGCATGCCAGTCACATGTGTGACGATTTCATTGTGCGCTCGACTTGACTTGGTCAGTCGATTGTGAAGTCCGAGTCAAGACCAAAAGTCCACCATATCATAAAGGCTATGACGTTAATTACGCCCTTCCTAAGAAGGACAACCCTTGATTAAACGCCAAAATAGGAGGCCACTCGGGGCGGTAATAAAAGAAAAATAACAGTGCATGATATTGAAGATATTATTATTCTGAGAAGGTAATTGAGCGAACAATAGGTTATTAAATCAGCATGACCCCCCCTGTGTAGGTCGTGTCAGGTGGAGACAGGACACCGTCCACGCAGCGGCGGGGCGGAGCCTGGACAGTCATCGGGGACATATCCCCTTTCATGTTCCTCATCCAACCAAAGGCCTCGCAGTATTCGTATTCCCCGAAAAATCGAGCCAGACGGGAGGTGTATGATGTGCACTTCCCGGGACTTATCGGGGTTAAAACATCTATCGACATTTTCGGCAACATCTCCCCATAATATGGATTATGCCCAGGAGAGAATAGGCTATCACCCACGGAGTGCCGGGATGAAAGCCAAGAAAAGGAGGGAGCGAACCCCCCCACACTGTACATGTATGCCCTGGGGCAATGTTCGATTCTTCCCTTATAGGAGTCGGTGACACTCGTGCAGTGGCAGAGCTCACCTTAGCTAAAGGGGTTGCTCATAAACCCGGTACGGATCAGTGGAAAATAAGGGAGTCTGACTCCCTTTGATTTTATCCTCGGGACAGTTCTGGTGACTCATGGACATCCCCAGGTGGGTTTGATAGAGACGTCAGAGGCTCATTGGGTGACAAGGCAGCCTCTGGGCACAGATTTGAATGGGTATATGAGTTCCCGGCGTAAAGACCACCGCGCCGAGAAGGGTTCTTTGCAAGGCACTATTTGGGGCACCGGGAAGCTGGCGTTAGTGGAGTTCTCGGCGCAGGCAAGCAGGAAAGCAAAGGGGTCTTACGGCGCCAAGGCAGAAGGGTGAAGGTGTTAGGCTCCCGGCGCAGGCAAGGAGGCCAAGTAATTAGGGCTCTCGGCGCCAGAAGGATGCCAGAGGGTGAGGGTTCTCGACGGGTTCAACATGGAGGGTTCCCGGCGCGACGGGGAAGAGGCCAGGAAGTAGGCTCTCGGTGCAAGGGCCAAATGGCCAAAGGAGGTTGTCGGCGCGAAGAGGAATTGCTCAAGGGGGGTTTCCCGGCACGCAGGGGAGAAGGCCAGAGGATGAGCTTCCCGGCGCGATGGCAAAGCAGCCAGGGGGGATTTCCCGGCGCGGCCAAGATGAAAAGGTTCCCGGCGCGAAGGTCAGAAGGCCAGGGGTGATTCTTGGCACCTGAAGGATAGCGCCGAGAACTATTCATCTATTTTACTGTATGCGGGGCCGAGAGGTGTGAGGGCGTCGGGATGAGAAACAGAGCTTTACGGTACCCTGTTCTTGGGTCTGTTGAGGATTCAGGGGGTTTCCTGGTGATTCAGGCCAAGATAGACGGGCCTTGGGAAATCAAAAGAGCTCAATTCATCAGACTGCAACTGACTTTGGCTTGGATTTCAAAGGGAAGGCCAGAAGCGGAGAGTGATTTGGGGGAAACACGGTTTAGGGTATCTCTGTCACCAACGTTCATAATGATCCGTGAGGATGATTTTGGTATACTCTTCATCATCTGGGGGCCAAGAGATGACTGTCTCTGGCCCCGGGGATGACTTCGGCAGAGCCGATGAGCATGAATGTAACATCTAAAACCGAGCAGTGGTTGCTATACATCTACGCTTTGCTTCAGAGGCCAAGGGATAGTCTGTCCCTGGCTCGGAAGTAAGCACGAGCAACGTTCGAGAACCAGACGAATAAGCAGGCGATCAATCGAACTGGGGAGGGGAATAGCATGCTACTGGATCTAAGAAGAAATAGAAAACATGGGGAGATAGCAATAGTGTTTCGGAGAAATAGACAGCAGGCCTCAACGGGAGCCTGTAGTTTTCATTCATTCGAACATCACGATTACATTCGCACATCAGGGGCAATACATAAAAGAAGGTATAGGGAGACTATGCTTTTCCGTAGCGGAGTAAAATCGGTTGTGATATCACCACATACATCAGAAGGGGGAAGGAGTAAAAGTAATCGAAAATTAAAAGAATGAACTACGGAAAATGGGGAGGGGAGGGCGGAGCATTGACTCCTCTCCCTCCCCGTTGCCCACCTTCGATCAGGCTTCAAACTCCTTTCTTCTTTTTCCCTTCCGCCTCTTCCTATCTCAGATCAGATTGTAGGCTCCACTCTCCTCTCCTTGTTTTTGTGGCTATCTATTCTTCTTCTCCGCCCTTTTTTGCTATCTGTCTTTTTTCTTCGTTGCCTCTCTCATGTGTGTCCTCTTCTCGTGTGTCTTCTTCGAATGAGGGGGTTTTATATCCCTCCTTGGTATCCTATCGGCAGGCCCGTCCCGGCACGCCTCAATCGTAGGCGGACCTCCCGGCGCGTGGGACTTCAGCTTCTCGGCGCCACTTTTGGGCTTCGACAAGGGGATCCCGGCGCCGCTTTTATAGGCCCATTTAGGGATTTTAAGACCTCACATAGACTTCGGCCTTTATTGGTCCTTCAAATGTATCAGAACCCGAGAAGGCCCTCCACTAGTGACACAGTTTCATCAGTCGGTAGACTAGGGTTTCATCGGCATTGCCATCTGAATGATGACAAAGTCGGACATCATCTCATTGGTATCATCACCGGAACGGTGACAAGACCGGACATCAGCTTTAGCCTGGAAAGACTTCAGCCAGGTGACTGCTATTTCATCAGTGCCGTCGTCTAACTGACAATGGCATCGGACATCAGCTTGGCCGGGAAAAGGCTTCAGCCGGGTAGATGGTTGGCAAACTTCATCATTGATCTTTCACTATTGGTCTGATCTTCCTTTCAATTCTGTTTCTGCCCTTGCTCATTTTCAAGGTGTCAACAAATGCCCCCCACCTGCGGGCGGCGTAAGCGCAGAATAAGCGGCACGGGGTCTGCAGGTGCCTTTCATCATTCGAGGGTATCTTCCTCCATTTCTCTTTGACATTGTTCTTCGGCTTAATCATGTTGCTGTAGCGATATTATGCACATGTATCTTTCATTTTCATGTTTTTTCATCTCCATATCTTCTGATTTTATTTTCAGCACTTTGGAGCCTTCTTGGCCCTGCCTTGGGCTTCTCGACACGAGGTAGGACCCTTCTCGGCGCGTGTGCTTCTCGGCGCGGCATGTTGTCGGTGCGGGCATCTCGACGCGGGCGTTCTCGGCGCGCCCTTTTCTTCCGGCCAACGAGGGTTCTCGGCGCGCTTTTCTTCACGCCGAGAAGTCCCTCCTTCTTCTTCTTTTTAACCCCCCCGAGGGGTTTTTACCCTCATTTTCATCGGCCCTCTCTCTCTCTTCATCTCGGCGGCGGCGGTGAGCTCCCCCCCTCCGAGAGCCTTGTCGGATTCCCCCCTTTTTGACCCATTCATTCTCGGGTAGGTTCATCATACGGGATTGAATCCCATTTTATGTTCGGGATCACTCCCTCTTGGTGGGTGACTCCCTATTTTTCTTGGGCAGACCCCGGACAAGAGGAGATGCTGTCGAAATTTAACTGGAATTATTTATTTAATCATCACATGCCCATTCATTTTTTCGATGCTTATTTTTCATCTTTTCTTGATTGCAGTCACTGACATGGCTTCCGACTCTTCTGCTGCGGCTTCCATGACTGTGGGAGCGAGTTCATCGGCTCAGCCGGACATATCTCGGGCTTCAGTCAACTGGCTGAATGTGAATAGTCTGAGCTTTGGTTATAACCAAATCGCCACTGTCGACGAGTCCTCTGATTCCGAGACTGACATAGTGCCGTCTTCCGGAGTCTATTCTTCCACTGAAGGTATTGATTTCAGAAGGGCTGCTGACTACCGTCGGACCTGCCGAAGGATCATCATCTGTTGCCATTTATCCGGACCTTCACCATAGGCGGAATGAGGGATTTCCTGCTTGCTCGGTCTGTAGAAGCGGCAATACTTGCTGACAGATACAGCATGAAGGGTTCTGTTTATCACGCCCGAGCTATATATCTCCCGGGTGAGCAGAGGGACTGGAATGCCGTGCTGGGCATTTTTGAATTAGAGCCGGAGAAGAAGATGCTGACCCGGGCTCCAGAGTTTACCCCGACAAGGTGGGACCATGCAGCTGGTCGCGTCCATTGAGAGAAGCCCAACTTTGGACTTTTTCTAGCTCCTTTGAAGTGGGGTTACAGGGATGAGCCATTTATTCTGAACTGTCTGGCCATTCAGTTTAAATATCAGCTAGCTGTCGGCTGGTTTGGAGATGCTAAAGTGACAGACGCCCATCTCTTCAGGGTAGGAGCAGTGGAGTTTACAGAATTTGTCTTGAAGGAATACGCCCCTTTACTGATTAGAGCTGGGGTATATCATAGTGTATTTTCCTCCAGGTTCCGCTATCCCATCTCTCGGGGATTATGTTGCGGCATGCTTGAAGTGTTCTGCCCACAGTTTAATACGTTCTATACAGCAGAAGGCGAGACTTCTCTCGATCTTTGGAGTCTTGCGCAGCTTTCAGGCCTGCCTATAGATGGGGAGCCATACGAGGAGGTCTGTCTAGACGACTCTGTAAAGGACACCTCTGATGGAGAGGGCAGATATTCTTTTGGCTACGCATACCGGTACTTGATGAAGGCTTATCGCACCATCTGTCTGGCCTACAGCAGGGGATCTTCCAAAGGATATCAACCCCTGGAAAAGAGCAGTAGATTGAGAGTCCGCGTAGGACAATGGATACAGACTTCCCTTTCGTGGGACCGACTCCCGGTAAGCAGATCAGGGCCCCTCGTTACAAATCAGCATTGCCGGCTTCACTGCGCCGAGTAGGTGTAGACGGCCCGAACCCAGTAGGGGTTGACCCCATTACTCATTGTGCGGCTTATCTGACCTTCTGGCTGTGCACTTTCGCTCTCCCCCAAGGGGACGAGACGACTATCAGACCGGAGGCTATATATCCGGCCTGTCAGATGGCCTGGGGGATGAGACTGTCTCTGTGCCCGGTGGCTTTGTGTTTAGTTTACAAATCGTTGGGAGATTTGCATAGACATCGGGTTCCCCGTTCCTTACGAACTATAGGTCCATTTCATTTCTTCAATGCTTGGGTTTGCAGCATTTTCCCCGAGCTGGCCCCGAGAACTTTGCAGTCAGACACATTGCTCCCTCGGATGATTGAGTTTGCTAGCGCCGAACCCGGTCTTTTCTCAGAGCAACTATTTAAGATAAGGGGCAGGTTGATAAAAGTGCCTGTAGATGCTCCTGGCAACATTCACTTTTGGAGCTTGGCAGCAGGTTCGGCTCCTTTAGTAGACCCTCAGAGGGAATGCAAAATGGAGGAGGTAGAAGTTTATGTCCATCCTGTTTCGGGGGCCAATGCCACCCGGCCCATATTAGAACCAGAACTGGTAAGGTGGGCTATGGCTATCCGACCCAGTGTATTGGTCTTCAGGAAGGGAGGCTTGCTCATTTTGGAGCCCTATTACCCATTCCATTTTAGCAGAAACTTTGGCTACGATCAGCATATTCCTCCATCAGTTGCTCAGTTTCCTTTGGACAGCCGTGCCAAGCATGGGTCCTCCATTGCCAGTGACGGTCGAATATGGTGGGATTTCTTTCATCGCCGAGAGGGCGTAACTTTCAGGGTCCCGACCGTTTCTAATCGTATTCCCCGTGTCACATCAGAATATATTAAGTGGTGGAATACCTGTACCAATTTCTATAAAGATGGCAGAGGCGCCTTTTGGGATGTGGCCGAGCGCTCTTTCTTAAAGCGGCAATCAGGGCCTGTGTTTGAAATTGATGAGGTTCATCTGAAAAGGCTCTATTCACAGCATCCGAAGGAGGCGGAAACATATATTGCTAGGCGTCGGTCCTTAAAAGAGGAAGGTTCTGAAATACCCACTCCTGTCTTTTCTGAGATCAATGAAGATGCTTTTACAAAGGACCTGAGGCAGTTGGGCCACATAGGGAGTATTCATGTGGAGGTGCAGTATCCATTTCCCCCGGAGGAGCCTCTCCCGACAGCAGCCCCTTGGAGGGGCCCGGTGGACAGATTTCACCCTTATAGGACGTTTGTGCGGAGGGAAGACCGCACCCAGACATATTATCAGCACACTTCTTGGCTTTTTGTACTGCTGAATGTTCACGGGCTGTCAGTAGAGAACCCGATAACTGGCATTCTGAATAAGCCACTTTTTATTTCTTTTCATTATGTCGACGGCTGGTGTATGGATTATCTCGGCCTGTTTCATTGGCTCGACTTCCAAGGACATAAAGACTTGGCTGCCTTGACGAAGAAGTGCCAGGCCATTGGTGACGTATGCTGGCTCGTGAAGGAGGCTGCTTCCCACTCGAAGGAGGTGGCTTATCTGTATTGGCCACTTTCCACCTTCTATGACAGCCCAGCAGGTATGACCCTTCATGTGCGCTCATGGTGTCTTTCTTTTATTGTTATGTTCTGCATCTGTCGACTATGACTGCCTTTCTTGTGCCTTGCACAGATAGACCAGACATAAAACGGCAGGGACTTTACAGGAAGATTATTGCTCAAGCTGAGAAGCCTGCTTACTTTGAAATTCCTGCAGCGGCACCTACGACCACTCTCTTGCCTCCGGGTGAGAAGAGGAAGCCTTCTGTGGTGAAAGTTGCAGTTGTCAAGGCCAAGAGGGCCAAGGTTGTTCGGGTCCAGCAGTCAGCTCCAGTTGTGACGGATGCCGGAACCCCTCTTCCAGACATCCCCTCTTTTGACGAGTTCAGGTCTCAGAGGGAGGCTGCTCAGGAACCTGCCGAGAGTGGCGGTAAATATCTTGCAGATGCAATCTTCATTGTTTTCTTGACTTATCTTTTAAGGCGTCCTTCGAGACTGAGCTTCTCTTTATCTGATACAGCCCCGGAGCAGGTTGCAGTGCCTGTGGAAAGGGACACGAGGCTGCCTTCTCCTACCCCGGCTGGCGAGGAGGAGGGTAAATGTGCTTTCTCATCTTTTCTCTTTATACTTTCGTTGTTGTTCTTTTCCATTATATCCCTCAGGGTTCCCCTTTTGTTGAGGTGACAGTCAGGGAGCATACTGAGGCCATGATAGCAGCGGGAGAGTCGCCTCAGCCACAGGAAAGTGAAAGGACTCAAACAAGACGGAGCCCTATTCCGGCCAGACGCATAATCACCCGGTCTACATCCCGGCATGCTCTAGAGGCGACCTCGCAGCATGTAGCTAGAGTGGAGATATCCTCGGGCAACTCCGAGACCGTCCCTGATAATGAGGAGGAAGTGACTTTCAGCGGCAGTGAGGAGGAAATCCTAAAATTAGAAGCCCTGCCCGTATTTGCAAAAGGCCTCCCGCCTTTTCAGCCTCCTAAACTGTTGATGCTATCTTCTGAGGAGGAATTGCAAGATGAGTTTGTCGGGCTCGACACCGAGGTCAACATAACCCCTCCATTTGTTGCTTCAACTACGGAGCTTTCTCTCCTTTTGTCTCATTTTGAGGATATAGGCCCAACTTTAAAGGTAAGCTTCTTTTTTTTTTGTTGTTCTATTTATTTTCTTTCATCCATTGATGAGGATCATTCTGCTTTGTCCTCAGGACCCTGTCATTACCAGCTCAGACGCGGCCGCAGTCTCTATGGATGTCTCATCTGCAGACTTGGTCATCATCCCTGCTTTACCTTCAACTTTCATGGGAATTTCTGAGGTTATTCGCCCTGTGCCAGTGAGAATACAATCTTCAACTGACTTAACATCACTGGACTTGGGATCATCAGGAGAGATTTCCATCCCTGTCAGGGCCTCAGAGTTTAGAGCCGAAGCAGACCCAGCCAGAAGCTCCGCTTTTATACCAGCCGACGTAATGTCAATTGCGCCCGAGTCAGCAGTCCCTGCCACAGTGGCTATAGAGACTGGATTTCTGCCTCTACAGACTAGGGACCTTTCGCCCCCATTATCAGAAAGAGTAGCTGAAGATGAAGCCCTTATTCAGGAGACTCATGAAGAGATAGCTCCATCATTCATTGGTTCTCCCTCCGCGGATGTTCAAGCCATAGCTCCCGAGACAGCGGTAGAGGAGGAATCTTCAGCTCAACCGGAGAGCACTGAGAGGGACCGGCCAATTCTTCCAGCGGATTTGCCGTCTTCATCCTCTCAGCCGGATGTTGCACTGTGGGCAGACATTGACGGCGAGGTGACTTTCGAAGTAGCTCCAGTTCCTTCTCCTGGCTTCGCTTCATCCGAGAGTTTCGTCTGGCAAAATCTGGACATACTGCGCCAGCTGGTGGAGTCCCAGGTAGGACTGACTTATCTGCGGCTGAAGGAGATAGCCGAGCGTTTCACCGCTGGTCTATAGGCGATAGGTTGTCCCATGGAAATATGGGCCCAGCGGGTTCTATTGTTGTTAAAGTTTATACATCGCCGGGACTTCTTGGAACATATTATGTCTGACAGACTGGCAACTTTGAAGTTGCAAAGGAATGAGTACAAATCTGAGCTGGAGAAGATGGACTCTGTTCTTCAGAAGCGCCAATGCCAACTGCAGTCTCTGGCTCAGCGGGAGCAGTTCGTGCGCAGCCGGATAACCATCCTGGAGGCTGAACTGTTTGACCTCCGGTCTGAACTGCCGCAGATAACAACTTCTCGGCCGCAGCTTGCGGAAGAAGTAGCTCTGTTGGAGGGGCAGGTGGCATCCATTCAGGACGAGTCTGCTCGGCTACAGGAGGAGGAGGCTCGACTTCATGAGCTGGGGGCTGCCCCGCATGTAGGGCTTCTGGCCTTCGAAGACATATTCCGGCGCCCGTGAATATCTGTTTCCCCCTTTTTGTAATACAATTCCCCCTCAGGGGCCCTTCTTGTATTCCCTTTTTTATTCAATGGAAAGGAATCTTTACACCAGTCTCATATGTGGTTTGTTTTTAACTTATCGCACCATCAATATTTCACGGCGATTTGGCAGCGGTTTCAGCGGTCCCTATGGGAATAGCCCGTACCTAGCAGGAGAGCGTCCACCCCTTCAGAGAAAGGATGGGGAACTCACTCCACCGCGTGACGGCCTCCGGGGGGTGCTTTAAACCAAATTCTGGTGGTGGTAGCAAACGTCCTTCTTGGCCATACGTGCCGCAAGGGAGACGGTTTGCAGGAATGTGAACGAAGAGGCTCAGAGCACTATCCGGAACGGGCGAATGGTCCATCCCGGGCAGGTTTCAAAGCTAGTCGGGACAATGTGCCAATCGACCAGTACATGATTTCATCATCGATATTGGGTTTATATCGATGCAAAGGAGTTTTACATGTTTCATCAGAGCAGACGTAAGGTCTAGACTGGGTAGAGGTTATCACAGGTGGGACCTTGAAGGGTACGTGGTTTTCATCAGGACAGACGTAGGGTCTGAACTGGATAGGATCCCATCATTGATCGGGCGAGGTGCCGATCGATCAATAGCTAGTTTCGTCATCGATATTGGGTTTATATCGATGCAAAGAAAGTGTTATAAGTTTCATCAGAATAGACAAAAGGCCTAAATTGGCAGGGTTTTAAATGGACATGGTTTCATCACTGATCGGGCGAGGTGCCAGTCGATCAGTGGTTGGTTTCATCGTCGATATGGGGCTTATATCGACGCAAAGAGTTTCATAGGTTTCATCAGTATAGACGTAAGGTCTAAACCGGACAGAGGATTTCATCATTGATCGGGCGAGGTGCCGGTCGATCAACGGTGGGACGTATGTAGAGGTGTAGGTCTCGTCAGGACAGACGTAAGGTCTATTCCAGTAGGTTTTATGGCGGGTGGGACTTTGCCAAGAAATACGTAGGCTTCATCAGGATAGGCGTAGGGTCTATCCTGGTAGGGTTTTATCGTTGACCGGGCAAGGAGCCGATCAATCAAGGGAAGGTTTAGGAGTTTGATCAGGACAGACGTAAGGTCTGAACTGACCAGGCTTTATCAGAATGATGACGGGTTTTATTGTCGGTGGGACATGTGAAAGAGGGTATGTAGATTTCATCAGGGTAGACGTAAGATCTACCCCGGAAAGGCTTTATCATCGGTGGGGCATAGAGCTAGATGACCGACGGAAGGCCCCATCAGTGAAGGGGAGGTGAAGGCAACGTGCCGGTTGGCATGGAACTTCTGAATTACCACATTACCGACCCAAGCGCCCTTTCAGGTTTTCGCCGGAGCCAACTCCCTCTTGCTTTTGCCCACGCGTCCTTTCGGATTTTCACGTGGCGGGGTACCCGATTTTGCCTGCAGTGCCCTTTCGGGTTTTCACCACAGCTAGGTTTTAGCCATTTTTGCCCTTGTCCAGAATGCCTGAACAAGTCTGGCGGGGTATCTCTATTTTCAACCCCATTTCTATATATGTACTTTTTATCGTTTTCTTTCTCTTTTCTTTTTCATTGTCTTTTCTGGGACCAGAACTTTCATCCTATGGACCATGGCGCCATATGTTTATTGTGAACACACGATCATTGATGTGGGTGTCAACATCAATGCAAAGGGAAGTAGGGTTTCATGATCTATCCAGACGAAAGGTCCGAATTGATTTAGAGGATATAGATAGCAGCTCGGGCACGAGGCCGTTTGCTGAAAATATGAGTTTCATCGTTAATGTGGGGTTTAACATTAACGCAAAGGAATAGAGTTTCATGATCTATCCAGATGGAGGGTCTGAATCGATTCAAAGAGCAGTGATGTGCTATGTCAGAGCAGACGGAAGGCCCACCCTGGATGGATTTTAGCATCGATCAGGCAGCGTGCCAATCGATCGATAGCAGGTTTCATCATTGGTATTGGCACATCCCAATGCAAGGATTTCATATGCTTCATCAGGATAGACGTAGGGTCTAAACTAGGTAGTGTTTTATCATTGATATTAGGCGAGGTGCCAATCGATCAATGGCGGGTTTCATCATCGGTATTGGATTTATACCAATGCAAGGAGTTCATGGATTTCATCAGGATAGACGGAAGGTCTAAACTGGATATGTTTCATCATAGATCGGGTAGTGTGCCAATCGATCAACAGCAGGTTTCATCACGGCGGGCCGTAAAGAGACCTGTAGATCTAGTCGGAATAGACGTAAGGTCTAAGCTGGACAAGGTTTTATCGCTGATCGGGCAGTGTGCCGGTCGATCAGTATAAGGTTTCATCATCAGTATTGGGTTTATACCAATGCAAGGATTTCATAGGTTTCATCGGGATAGACGTAAGGTCTAAACCGGACAGGGTTTCATTGTTGATCGGGCAGTGCGCCAGTCGATCAATGGCAGGTTTCATCACGGTGAGACGTAGGATAGGTTTCATCGAGATAGACGTAGGGCCTAAACCGGGCCAGCTCTACCGTGGTGGGTCTCAGACAAAAACAAGTGGAAGTGTTTTATCAGAACAGACGGAAGGTCTATCCCGAGGTGGGCTTATTATCGAGGGAATTTTTCTTGAGCAATGCATGAAGGCTTCAACAGAATAGACGTAAGGTCCATTCCGGATGGGTTTAATCGTTGATCGGGCAAGGCGCCGGTCGATCGACGAGGAGTTTTATGGTGGGAGGTGAGGCTTTCTTTGGAATCACCACATTACCGACCCAAGCGCCCTTTCGGGTTTTCGCCGGAGCCAGCCCCCTCTTGCTTTTGCCCACGCGCCCTTTCGGATTTTCACGTGGCGGGGTACCCGATTTTTCCTGCAGTGCCCTTTCGGGTTTTCACCACAGCTGGGTTTTGGGCCATTTTTGCACTTGTCCCTAATATAGGAGCAAGTCTGGCGGGGTATCTCTATTTTTAACCCCATTTTTTTTTTACTTTCTTTTTGTTCTTTCTTCTTCCTTCCTCTTTTTTTTTTAGAGGGTGACAGGTCGGAATGCCACCAGCTCAAGATGAGGGTAGCTTGGTTAGGGCGGAGTGCCACTAGACCAAGAAAGGGGTAGCTTGGCTAGGGCGGAGTGCCGCTAGACCAAGGAAAGGGGTAGCTCGGCTAGGGCGGAGTGCCGCTAGACCAAGGAAAGGGTAGCTCGGTTAGGGCGGAGTACCACTAGACCAAGGAAAGGGTAGCTCGGCTAGGGCGGAGTGCCGCTAGACCGGGAAAAGGGTAGCTCGGCTAGGGCGGAGTGCCGCTAGACCAAGGAAAAGGGTGTAGCCTGGCTAGGGCGGAGTGCCGCTAGACCGGGAAAAGGGTGTAGCTCGGCTAGGGCGGAGTACCACTAGACCAGGGAAAGGGTATAGCTTGGCTAGGGCGGAGTACCGCTAGACGAAGAAAGGGTAGGTTGGCTAGGGCGGAGTGCCGCTAGACCAAGAAAGGGTGTAGCTTGGCTAGGGCGGAGTGTCTCTAGACCAAGAAAGGGTAGCTTGGCTAGGGCGGAGTGCCGCTAGACCAAGAAAGGGTGTAGCTTGGCTAGGGCGGAGTGTCGCTAGACCAAGAAATGGGTAGCTCGACTAGGGCGGAGTGCCGCTAGATGAAGAAAGGGTAGCTTGGCTAGGGCGGAGTGCCACTAGACCAGGGAAGGGTAGCTCTGCTAGGGCGGAGTGCCGCTAGACCAAGGAAAGGGGTAGCTTGGTTAGGGCGGAGTGCCGCTAGACCAAGGAAGGGTAGCTCGGCTAGGGTGGAGTGCCGCTAGACCAAGGAAATGGTAGCTTAGTTAGGGCGGAGTGCCACTAGACCAAGGAAGGGTAGCTTGGCTAGGGCGGAGTGCCGCTAGACCAAGGAAGGGTAGCTCGGCTAGGGCGGAGTGCCGCTAGACCAAGGAAAGGGGTAGCTTGGTTACGGCGGAGTGCCGCTAGACCAAGGAAGGGTAGCTCGGCTAGGGCGGAGTGCCGCTAGACCAAGGAAAGGGTAGCTTGGTTAGGGCGGAGTGCCACTAGACCAAGGAAGGGTATCTTGGCTAGGGCGGAGTGCCGCTAGACCAAGAAAGGGTAGCTTGGCTAGGGCGGAGTGCCGCTAGACCAAGAAAGGGTGTAGCTTGGCTAGGACGGAGTGCCGCTAGACCAAGAAATGGGTAGATTTTGCCCGATTACTCGGGGAATGTTGGTTGTGCCGTATGATACAGCTTCAGATGTCTTCCGTTGAGTGGTGAGAATTGGATTTCCCCTCGATGGTTAACAACCACGTAGGCCCCTCCTTCGTAGACCCTCTGTATCACATAAGGACCTTCCCAATTAGCATTCAGCTTCCCCTTTGGGTTGGACGTCATGACTTCTTTTTTCTTGACCATGACGAGGTCACCTTTCTTGAATTCTCATCCTCTTACGAGTTTGTTGAATGCAGTGGCCATGCGGGCCTGATACATTTGGATACTCTTCTGAGCTCGGAGGCGCTTCCCTTCCAATTCAGCCAGTTCTTCTAGTCTTCTTTCTACATTGGTCTGTTCGCCACGGGCCAGGCCATATTGGACTGCCACTCTGAGTGATGGGACTTCCAGCTCTAGCGGAACCACTGCCTCTGAGCCGTATACCAGCGAGTATGGTGAGCACCCTGTAGGTGTCTTGAAGATAGTGCGGTATGCCCACAGAGCTTCATACATTTTCTCTTCCCAGTCCTTCTTATTAGAGCTGACGACCTTGGCCAGCAAGGTGCAGAGAGTCTTCTTAAAAGCTTCTGCCAATCCGTTTTCCTGTGGATTGTAAGGAGTGGAAGTCCTCCATTCGATCTTATACTTCTCAGCAAGCCGATAGACCTTCTGATTTCTGAAATGACTTCCATTGTCAGATATTATTCGGCTGGGGATCCCGAACCGGAAGATAATGTTCTGTTTGATGAATCTGGCGACCAATTCACCAGTCACTTCTCTTAATGCTATAGCCTCCGCCCATCGGGAGAAGTAATCTGTTATGGCCAGTATGTACTTATGTTCGGCCGAGGAAGTCGGCAGTGGCCCGACTACATCAGTTCCCCATTGTGCAAATGGCCAGCTGGGAACTGTAGGGTGCAGAGTTGTAGGAGGCCTTCTAGGCACAGTAGCATGCTCCTGGCATTTCTGGCATGATTTTGCAAATTTACAGTAGTCTTCAAACATGGTGGGCCAATAGTAGCCCAGCTTCTTGATTTCTATCTTCATCTTGGGACCAGCCTGGTGGGCACCTGCTGTCCCAGCATGTGTTTCTTTCATCGCTTGCCAGGCTTCCTCAGTGGACAGACAGCAGAGTAGAATCTTCATGCGTGCATCTGCCATTATTCGGAACAAAATTCCATTCCTGAGCTCATAAGAATCTTTGATTCTTAGGAGTTTCATCTTTTCTTCTCTTTTCTGCGGCAGTTGTTGGTGTAGAAACCACTACAGCAAGTGTTGTCTCCAATCAGACGCTTGTTCTGTGCTGATGGTGGCAACCTCATCTTCTTCGGGGCACTCTTCTAGCATACTAGGGACTTGCCGCCGGTTCATAATGACAATGTTCAGTGTCTTATTTAGTGGGACTGCTAGTGAGCTGGCCAGCTTCGCCAGTGCATCAGCCTGGGCATTGTGTCCACGGCCTACATGCTTGAGCTCAATATGGTATAATTTCACCATGAGGCGCACAGCTTTTTGGTGGTAGGGATTCAGTTCTGGCTTCCGCACTTCGAACTCCCCTTGGATCTGTTTTATTATCAACATCGAATCGCCGAATACTTGAAGCATTTGGATACCCATGTTGAGGCTGATATATATCCCGATTATCATAGCTTCATACTCGGCCTCATTATTGGTGCAGGGCGTGTTTATAGAACAGGAAGTATGCACGACCTCCCCTCCTGGTGATTTCAACACAATACCGGCTCCAGCCCGTATTCTGGTCTTTCCATCGGAGTCTGTCTCTGTTCTGGATGCTCCATCAAAGAATAGTTGCCACATAACTGACTGGGTCTGGCAGGCCTCGAGTGTCTCATCATCGGGTAACTCAGTCCCTAGCATATCATTTTCCGGCACAGGATGCTCTGCGAAGAAATCAGCCACGGCCTGTCCTTTTATCGCCCTCTGGGGTGTATAGATAATATCGAATTCCATCAGGATCACTGCCCATTTGCCCAATCGGCCCTTCAGTACTGGCTGAGTCAATATGTATTTGAGCGGATCTGCCGCAGATATCAATCTGACTTCATGTGACAACATATAGTGTCAGAGCTTTTTGACAGCAAAGACTAGTGCCAAGCAGGTCTTTTCTATGTAGCTGTAGCTTTCTTCAGTTCTAATCAGCCTCCTACTTAGGTAGTACAAGGTTTGTTCTTTGCCTTCTTCATTTATTTGTGCCAGCATTTCCCCCAGGGAACAGTATGTGGCTGCGATATACAGTATCAAGGGCCTGCCCTTAATTGGTGCCCCCAGCACCGGAGGGGTCTTGAGATATTCTTTCAGCTTCTCAAAGGCTTCCTAACAGCCATCGTCCCAGAGGAACGGCACATCTTTCATCATGAGCTTATGAAAGGGGTGGCATCTTCCCGACAGATTTGATATAAATCGTCGGATATAGGCCAGACGCCCTTGCAGAGATCTCAGCTCGGACAGATTCTTTGGTGGAGGGAGCTCCTGGATAGCCTTAATCTTGGATGGGTCAATTTCAATGCCCCTATGACGGACAATAAACCCGAGGAATTTTCCACTGGACACGCCGAAGGCGCACTTTGTAGGATTCATCTTGAGCTCATATTTGCGCAGCCTCTGGAACACTACCCTCAGGTCTTGCAAATGGTCTCTTTTCTTTTAGTTTTTACTACCAAATCATCAATGTAGCACTCTACTTTCTTGAAGAGCAAATCATCAAAGATCTTGGTCATAGCTCTTTGGTAGGTAGCGCCGGCATTCTTGAGGCCAAACGGCATCCTTTTGTAGTGGAATATCCCCTTCGGAGTGCGAAACGCAGTGTGCACTATGTCTTCTTCAGCAATCCAGATCTGGTTATATCCGAATGACCCATCCATAAATGATAGGGCTTCATGACCAGTAGTCGCATCGATCATCACTTCAGTGATTGGCACTGGGAAATCATCTTTCGGGCAGGCCTTATTAAGGTCCCGGAAATCAACACATATTCTGATCTGCCCGTTTTTCTTCTTTACGGACACTATATTGGCTAACCATGTAGTATACTGGTTCTCTTCAACAAAGCCCACATCGATTAGCTTGTCAACCTCTTTGTTAATCTGATTTATTAATTCAGGGCGCATTCTCCTGGAAGGCTACTTTACAGGGCTAGCCTCTGGGTTTATTGCCAATCGGTGCTGCGCCACATCAAAACTCAGTCCCGGCATTTCATCATATGTCCATGCAAAGCAGTCTCGGAATTCTTTCAAGAACTGTATATACTGTTCCCTGGTAGCTGGCTCCAGCAGTGCACTGAGGAATGTCAGTCTTGGCTCATCTACGGTCCCCAGATTTATTTCCACAAGCTCATCGACGGTGGCCTGACCTCTATCTTCGACCTCGGGCGGGGCTTCTTGCAGGTCAATGAAGCCTCCCGGGATATAATCTTCTTCAGTTTCATGATTCTCTGTTTCATCATATTGGTTATCAGCGGGTGCTGGCTCATCATATACGGCCAATATTGTTGGATTCTATTCAGTCTGCCCTGAGGACATTACTGGATCAGCAGGAAACTCAAAGATGGAGTCTTCCGCCCTTAGAGGCTCTTCTGATGCAGACTCCCTTGAGAGATCATCATTCTGTAGAGCCCGGACTTCTTCCAGGGTGCGCTCAAACTCCAGGCATTCCCTCAGCTCTTTGGCTATTTGGTCTACATCCGGGGTTCCCGTATCAAACTTTGCTTCAGCATGGAACAGATCCTCTTTGCAAGGTAGGTCTTCCCAGCACCAATCTTTCTTTGCTTCATCAGACGTCCCCGTCTCCGGCTGACTGTCTGGGGCTTCATTGTTCATTATGGATTGATAAATGATTTCTTCATCTTCCGAGGGGTACTTGTCATATCCCACCTCGGGAGGGTCTTCATGCTGGTAGGAGACAGAGATGACATCCACCTCAGCTTCATAGTATTCTTGAAGGGTATAACCCAATCCCGGGTGCTGAGTGATCTTCCTTAGTTCTTTATTATCCCGGGGCGGATCCCATAGCTCCTGGAACGCCTTCTTCTGGGCAGCAGGCTGCAATGACGGCATTTGCATCTTAGAGAACATCTGCGAAACCCATTGGGTAGTATAGTCCAGGCCTGTAATCGGCACCATCCGATTTGCAGATTCTTCAGGGACCATGCAGTCTTGATCATCGTCTTCGACTGGCTCCCCGGTGTAGAATATGGTAGGAGGCTCGCAGAAGCGAGGGATTTCCATATTCTTCAGTGGTAGCACCGTCTGGTACTCTAGGCTGGCGATGGGTTTGACTAAACTCTGTGGAACCTCCACCTGTGTGTACTTTTCTTCCATTTCTTCATCGATATCATCCGGGTGAATGCTAGGAGGGGTGATCCGAGCAAAGTCACCAGCATAAGAGATGTGAGATACCTCATGCTTTTTAATATATCCCTTTGGTGGCGGTGGAGACCAGTTTCTTGCCTTCGTCACCGGCTTTTTCTAGCTGACCACAGCCTCATTCTCTTCACAATTTTGCGACACCTCGGTGTAGTAGGATGCATCGAGCATATGACACTCAAATACTTCGAAGGGATGTAGATCCGCAAACACCCTCTCTTCTTTTCCTTCATGGCAGTATTTAATGCACTGATGTAGTGTGGACGGCACTATCTGATATTCATGCAGCCACGGTCTCCCCAGCAGGGCCTTATATGTGGTGTTGGAGTCGATTACATAGAATCGTACCACTGTAGTGAGATCCCCCAATGTGAGGTTGAAATCAGCCATCCCAAGGGGCGTCTCACATTTCTGGTTGAATCTCGCAATTTTCATGTCTCTGACCTTGGTAAGCTGAAGATCAAAGTAATATTTTTGGTAGATGCGGTATGGGAGAATGTTCACGGCAGCCCCAGGATCTATCAGTATCTTGCTCAGTGGTTGACAATTCAGGGAGCCCCTCATATACAGCGGTCTGTTATGGCCGGAATTCGGAATCAGCATGTCATCTTCTGTGAATGTGACTGACGGCCCATAATTTACTTCTGTCAAGAGTGCTTCAAATTGTGCCGGTGACTGCAAGGCATCAACAATTGCTTGGCAAGCCTCTTCACTCAGAGAGAGGATCTCCCAGATAGAGAATCTGGTAGGGAGCTTCTTTAGCATTTTCATGATCCTGCTGCCCACCCTGACATTAGACAGTCTCATTTCTTCCGCCCATCGGGGTCATGGAGGTTCATGTGGTGCCCGTGGCCTCTGCTGACCAGTGCTGGCTTCAACCTCTGGACTGATTTCTTGGGGGACTTCTTCTATAGCAACGGCCCCTGGTGCCATCGGAGAGTTATCCTCCTCTTTCTCATTCTGCTTGTAGGCTACAGATGCCGACTGCTGAGGTCTCTTGCCTTTATCTGGGCCAGCCTGTATCGACTGCCCATTTTCCAGACTGGATAGAAATTCCAGAAATGTTGGAATTTGACCACCCTTCTTCTCTTCCTGGTATAAGCTAGCAGGGGGAGGAATCTGGACACCCCGCACCTCTGGTTCAGGAATCTGGTAGGGTTGTTCCCCTCTGAACATAATGTTATGATTAGCTGGTGGTGGGCGCCCCCACCTTCTTCCGGAGCGTGTTGCATGTGCTAAGGTTGAGGCCTCGGCATGGTTGGCCTCTAGCGGGGCATTTGACGTTTCATCCTCATCATTCTCCCCGGGCGAGGTAAAGAGTGCCGACAGGGTGTTACATTGTACTGTCACGGCCCTCTTTCCCTTCTTGGACCTGGGCCGTCTCTTCTTTTTCTGGGCATTTGGCTTTATCGGCCCCTGCCCCCAGAAGGGTTCAGTCTCAACTTTTTCTTGTTTTGCCTCTGACTGCTCTTTAATTTTCAATTCTTCGAGATGTTCCCAGAGTATACAGTCTTTCACCAGCAGGTGCCCGGGCTTTTTCTGTTCATATTCATCGAGCCCATTAATATACTGCTGCAAATGCCTGGCTGCAGGACTTACTTCCTTATGTGCATGTAGGGGGACTTGTCTTCTCCGGTTATGAGTGGGGATCCGGATGACTGGCCCTGTCTCAGCTGTGCGCCATACTGGCTTTACTGGAGGTGGTTCGGGCCTTGGTGTGACACCGCGGATAACTGCTCCATTGGTATTGGCTGCAGGAGTCTTCTTTCTGTTCTTTATGGGTTTCATCTGCCATCTTTCCTAATCCTTCAGTGGGGTGAGGAAGCAAGCTTCATAAGTATGCCTAGTGCATTCCTCGACGGCTTCCTTAGGCAGCTGTTGGTAGATCGAAATCATATTGGCGGCCATTTTTAATGCCGGAGGCTCATGTGGACGAGGTGGCTCTACCTGGTAATCTCCCAGCTGTAGCTCGCCCTTTTTGACCATGCCTTCCATAATATCTTTGAAGACGTAGCAATCTTCAATTGCGTGCCCCAGCGCACGGTGATATGGACAGAACAGTGGATCACCTTTCTTTGCCGCGTCCTCGGGTCTCTTTGGCTCAGGCAATGTTACCTTGTTGAACTTGTATGCCCAGTTGAATAGTGCAGCTGTCTTATCTTTCGGGAAAGAGTACGGCTTTCTCATTTTGTTTCTCAGAGAGACCTTATCTTTTCTTTCTGCTGTGTCTGCTGGTGGGGGAGCTTCATCTTCCCCCTTCTTCCCTTTCTGTTGCTCGAAGGTTCTGAAATCGACGGTGTTAGCCTCAGAGTGCGATGGTCGTCGATCATTAGATTTCCCTTTCGGCACAGTTGGAGCATTGGCCGTCGGACACTTAGACAGGAACGTCTCGACCTCCGCCACTATATTATTCAGCCGATCAAATGTTCTGACATCTGCACCAATCATCTTTTCCAGTACCTCTCTCCTGAGGCTCTGCTTACATATTTGCACTGTATCTTCTTGATGAGGAGGTCTTCTGCATCTCATATCTAAGTTCCTCCACCTTTTGATGTAGTCCAGTACTGTTTCATCTTGCTTTTGCCTGGTTGCATATAGTTCTGCTATTGTAATTTCTCTTTCCGTGACGTGAAATCTGTCGCGGAACTTTCTTTGCATATCAGGCCAATCGGTCACTGACCCAGCCGGCAGGCTTGAATACCATTCAAAGGCTATCCCGGTGAGGGATGAGCCGAAGAACTTAAGCAGATAAGCTTCATCAGCTGCTAGGTCACCCATGATTATGGTGTAGTAAGCTATGTGCTCCCTGGGAGAGCCTTGGCCATTAAATTTCTCAAACTTCGGCGGCTTACTAACGCCTGGCGGTAGTCTCTTAGCAGCATACTGGGGAGGATACGGTACCCTGTACACATCGTAGGTACTAGCATTATCACCAGTCTTTTCAGACAGCTTCATCTCCACAATCTTTTCAATCATCAGCTTCTGGGCTATGGCTGGATCTATGTTTTCCGGGAAGAAGTGAGCTTGTTGCTGACCGTAAGGAGTTGTCATCACAGTTGCGCGCAAGGCTGGCGCGGCAGGCTGCGTCTGAGATACAGAGGGCTGAGCTACCGTCTGCTGCAGAACGGGTTGGCTCGGTGCTTTGCCCTTATTAGCCGGGAGAGGATTAACTGGAATAGCCATTTCGGTTGAGCTGGCAGTCTGCCCCACAGGCTCGGCTTGCTTGGAGACCGGTGTAGCTTCATGCCTCTCATTTAGCTGTCTTCTGAGAGCATTGATCTCTTGTTGATATCTTCTAAACATCATCTGGATCATGGGATCTAGGGTTGACGGGATCTGTAGATCTTCTGAAGTCCCTTCAGCATCATCGACGAAGGGATTATCTTCATCTTCTGATGTCACCTCATTAACTGTCATAGTGGTGATCTTGCGGACTTCATCATCAGTCTCCATCTTATCTTTGGCCGCCTGACTTCTCCTTGTGACGGGACCTGGTCTGGTTGCCAGTCTGAGCAGTTCATCTGGCTGTGTCGGTAACATATCCTGCCCTTTGACAAGCCCGGCCATATTACAGGCAAAGATCTGCATCTTTTCCCTCTGCCTGTAGACTTTCCTTCTCACCTGATCGGGGTATTTGAGCCGGTCAAAGACTGATATTCTTTCTCTAGCTTCTTCCCTATGCAGGTCTTCTTTCCCATACACGGCTCTGTGGCCTTCTTCATAATCATTGGAATCGGAGGAGGAGACTCCGAGCATCACTTCTTGAAGGGTTTCTTCTTCTTCATCATCCATGGTGCCCAAGGCACGGGATAATCTTTGTTGCCCGAGGGCGGAGTTCCCCAGGTAGTGAAAGTAGTCTTGAGCCACTTGTTTCATCTCCTCCTGATTGTGCCTTCGCGGCTCTGGTTGGAGCATCAACCTTTCTTGGCTCTTCTGCTGATAAGCCAGTCTCTCCACCTGAGCAGTCAAGTGCTCGGCTCTGCAGTATTTGAATATATCGGCCTGTCTGGCACAGGCTCTTGGTCTTCTTAGAGTGGCAGCAGCGACTGGTTCGCTTATTCTCATTTCCTCTTCCTCCCTGAACCTTCTACTCCCATCCTGGCAGCGGTTGGCAGCAGCAGCATAATTCTTCCTTTCCCATCTTTTGCCCCCAGCCATGGGGTGGGTGACCGTGAGGTCTTCCTTCTGCTCATATCTTCTGCCCCTCATCCTGGGGCGAATAGTAGTCAGATTTCTTCCTTCATTCTCTTTCTCATCCCTCCTACCCCGAGCCCTGGGGTGAACAGCAATAGCATTTCTTATGTCTTTTCCTTCTCCTCTTCTGCTTCCTGCCCTGAAGCGGGCAACAGTGGTATCAGCAATGTTCTCTTCCTCTTGAGCTGGGACCCAGCTCTGGATTTTCTTCGGCCGCCAGATATGCCTGAACTTGGGTGACTTTGGTGCCAGTGGCTTTCTATCCTCCTCTTTCATGTCGACCCTCCTGGCAGCTAGTACCCGGAACCTGTTGGTAGTAGGCACCATCGGGACGATCGTGTCTGGCTTGACCGCCCTTGGGCAACCACTGAGGTTTACCTGGACATCTCCAATCAGCATTGTCTTTCCTGAGTTGGATATCTGACGACCCGCAGTAGTGGGTCGGGCTCTCCTGTCGGATCTCCTCCTTCTTCCAGCAGCAGAGGATGTGCCCCTTTTCGCCTCGTGATGGACGAAGCAGGCCACGACCTCAGGAGTATCCTGCATCACCTGGCTCATTTTGGGGCTGGTAGCTTGCGGCAATGTCTCGAGAACAGTCTTTTGCTCCTGGTTGTCAATCTCGAGCAAGTCAGTGAAGATGAGGCCCAGGCAGTTGGGCATCCCGACAGCAGGCGGCATCGATCCGAACGAAAGAGGTGCCGCCAGGTAGCCTTCTCGAACATGCACATCGACCGCTTGTTGATCAAAGCATACAGACATGATTCCAGCCGTCATCGTAGATTCCTGAAAATAGAGAAAGCACGGAATCAGAAATTTGAGGGGGGGCCCACTGGGCCTCCTATTTTGGCGTAGAGATGAAGGGAGACTAGGTCCCACTGGGCGTGCCAGACTTATGGATGCGGGATTTTTATTCCTCTAATTCAATTTTGTTTTTATTTATTTATTAATTTGGTTTATTAGGCGTGCCAGTCACATGTGTGACGATTTCATTGTGCGCTCGACTTGACTTGGTCAGTCGATTGTGAAGTCCGAGTCGGGACCAAAAGTCCACCATACCATAAAGGCTATGACGTTAATTACGCCCTTCCTAAGAAGGACAACCCTTGATTAAACGCCAAAATAGGAGGCCCCTCGGGGCGGTAATAAAAGAAAAATAACAGTGCATGATATTGAAGATATTATTATTCTGAGAAGGTAATTGAGCGAACGATAGGTTATTAAATCAGCATGACCCCCCCCCCCCTGTGTAGGTCGTGCCGGGTGGAGACAGGACACCGTCCACACAGCGGCGGGGCGGAGCCTGGACAGTCATCGGGGACATATCCCCTTTCATGTTCCTCATCCAGCCAAAGGCCTCACAATATTCGTATTCCCTGAAAAATCGAGCCAGACGGGAGGTGTATGATGTGCACTTCCCGGGACTTATCGGGGTTAAAACATCTATCGACATTTCGGCAGCATCTCCCCATAATCTGGATTATGCCCAGGAGAGAATAGGCTATCACCCACGGAGTGCCGGGATGAAAGCCGAGAAAAGGAGGGAGCGAACCCCCCCACACTGTACATCTATGCCCTGGGGCAATGTTCGATTCTTCCCTTATAGGAGCCGGTGACACTCGTGCAGTGGCAGAGCTCACCTTAGCTAAAGGGGTTGCTCAAAAACCCGGTACGGATCAGTGGCCAAGTTCGAACCCTTCACCCCTTCCCATCCAGCCAGCCAAGTTCGAACCCTTGCCCCTTCCCATCCAGCCAAGTTCGAACCCTTCACCCCCTTACCCCTTCCTACCATTGCCTTGGCCGACCCCCCCTCACCCTACCACAACCAGCCGCGGCCACCCCCTCTCACCCCTTCTCCCTGCCAGCTCCAACCCTTCCTCCCCCTCATCACCATCCTTCCCGCATTGAAGGACTATTTAACCACTGCTCCAGACTGACCCGTAAGGAAGTACCATATGAATGGAAAGAGGAATGTGAACAAAGCTTCAAAACATTGAAGGAGTGTTTGACCACTGCTCCAGTCTTGGCCCTTCCTATTGAAGGAGAGAAGTACGAGGTATATACCGATGCTTCCGGTATTGGCCTCGGTTGTGTATTAATGCAACATGGAAGAGTTATTGCATACTCTTCTAGACAGTTAAAGAAGCATGAAGAAAACTATCCGGTGCATGACTTGGAGTTGGCCGCGGTAGTATTTGCACTAAAGATCTAGAGACACTACCTCTATGGAGAACAATTCACAGTATTCTCCGATCATAAGAGCCTCAAATATCTGTTCTCTCAGAAGGAGCTTAATATGAGGCAACGTCGATGGCTGGAATATTTAAAAGACATCGATTTCACTATTCAGTATCACCCCGGTAAAGGGAATTCGGTAGCCGATGCCTTAAGTCGAAAGTCGAGAGCCCTTATAGCCAGCTGTATGATACGGGAATGGAAACTATTAGAGGAATTCTCTAGACTAAATATAAGCACGGACCAGAAAGACGGGTGTATTACTCTCTCTCACATGAGTGTGCATCCGGACTTGCTATCCGAAATCAAGAAGATACAAGATGAAGATCCTGGAATGATTGAAATCAGGGAGAAACTGGATCAAAGAACCGGGTTCAAGATAGCAATTGATGGAAGACTAATGTTTCAGGAAAGGACATGTGTTCCGGACTGTCCTGAGTTGAAAAGGAAGATTTTAGAGGAAGCTCACCGCTCTAGGTATACCATTCATCCTGGAGCAACTAAAATGTACAAAGATCTAAAGAGAACTTTCTGGTGGCTGAACATGAAGAGGGAGGTAGCGTGATGGAGTCCTTTGGCACTATCATAAGAGCCTCAAATACCATTCATCCTTTGGCACTCTCATCTCACGTCCGTAGATGGAGTCCCTGTTTCATGATTGTTTCACGTATACACCTCAACTCTTGGTGACATACGAGCCCTCCGTTGGACATTCCGTTCCTTCGGACTGACAAGTTAGTCATCGGGACCTCCGTAAGTCTCCTCGTAGCCTTGGTTTCCCTCAAGGTCGACTGAGCTGGTTGTACCTTAAACACCTTGTACCTTTTGATTGCCACATCTTGTGGTAAACCGGCCCTCTCATGTCGCCATTTTTGTCCATGAGAGAATAATCTTTGCCATTGGAATGATGATATTCCACTAAGCGGTATCTTGGATTGAGTCCCTTATAGATAGGGTCAATCTCTCAGCTTGATACATATCCCTTGATTGGTGACAGGTTTAGTCATCCATTCAAGTTATCACGGCTACCTAATTAAGGTACCGAATCTACCTAGGTTATCGACATATCATGTTTCTCGTTAGTTTTATCATTGACTATCTAATATTCTTCCTTGGAATTCCGTGGAACCTATCCACGAATCTACCTTGATATCCTACATGAGTTTGTTCTTGGAATTCAATGGCTATCACTAAAGTGGTTGTCTAGATAATTACTTGTAACAATGTCTGCGCATATAGGGCCCGATCTGGTCCTGGGAGGAGCACCCGAAAGTACTTGTGCCCATGGGAGTTATATTGATCACGGTGTGACATTGCACCGAAGTACTTGCTTGAATCTACGACAATCCACTATCTATCTCTCTCGCGCGTGCTTGACTTGACATGACTTGCGTGGCCCGGAATGGACAAAGTACTTGCTTGTTAATAGCCATTATCTCATGACATAAATGACTTTATTGATATACTTGGTACTCGTTCTTGAAATCTTGATTACTTGAAATTCCCTATCTTGGATCAATAATACATGTTATTTCCTTTCGTTATCATGTTCAATTCTATAGCGTTTCGTTTTACATGTTTTACATGATTAGACTTGCATTTTCATTTGAAAAAGGTAATTACTTAAACAAAGTGAAAGTTCTTGAGATATAATTCCTACTGAGCATTCGCTCATCAAGTTCTTGTCCCCAAACTTTTCAGGTAATACGGACCATGACTCGGACTCGGATGGGCAGGAGCAAGAGTGACGAGCGTAGAACCTGCAAGCGTCATGCTGCTACTATCATTTATCGTGTCTTGTCGTCCTTAGTTCATTCTTGGAGTCTTGTCATTGGATGATGTGTTATGTCAATGTGTTCGAATTGTTAAGTCTTGGAGTATGTGACTTTATTTATGGGTTTGTTATTATCACTAGTATCAGTGTTTGATTATGTTTCAAAATCTCATCTTATTTGCGCACTCTCTGTTGATGTCGAAATTCTATTTGCTCTGATTGACATGATTGATATAAACTCGTCGCGTTCTCCCGGGTTCCTTCCGCGCTCGGGGCGTGACAGTTTTTGTGGTATCAGAGCCTAGGATTTCAAGTCCTAGGAAACCCAAGTCTAAGGATAGGTCTATCCCAAACTGTGAGGATGGGTAGTGCCATGGGTATAAGTCCTTATAGGGCATCCGACTACAAATTTCAACATGAAACTAATTAAGGTCAACTCTTTGTAGGACTATGGCTGCTGAACGCGCACAATGGCGTGAAATGCAACGAACTGTTCAGGGCCTAACCCAGGCCTTGCAACAGGTGGCTCAAGGTGGGGCGCACCATGGTGCTGGTGACCTACATCGGAGCTTTAGGAATCTCAACCCTCCGAGATTCTCAGGTTCATCAAATCCCGAGGATGCGGAGAATTGGATAAAAGAGATCGAGCGAATCTTCCGCGTCATGCAATGTGCGGATGGTGAAAAGGTGCTTCTGGCCACGTTCCAACTGGAACGGGACGCCCGTGCTTGGTGGGAGTCTGTCGAGGCCACCTTGCTTGAAGATCACGTTACATGGGCAGAATTTGTCGAGCACTTCAATAGCAAGTATTTCTCCGACCGTGTTCAGGAGAAAAAGGCCGCGGAATTTGCTGCCTTGAAGCAACGATCCCTGTCGGTAGCTAACTATGAAGCACAGTTCTCCCGATTATCTAGATATGCACCACACTTAGTGTGCACTGAAAAGATGAAGGCAAGAAGGTTCTTGAACGGGTTACGACCTCAATATATCACCCAGCTCGCTCCCTTAGATATTCAAGTGTAATCAGAGATGGTACGTCGTACTCAGCTGCTAGAAGACGCCACGGAGTTGTCCGACAAAATCCGTGGTAAGGATAGAAGGGAGAATGTCACAAGCCCCAACACTTTTAAACCGTCTTTCAAAAAGCGGACCAATAATGGAGGCGAACCCTCCAAGGAGAAGAAATTCAAGAAGGGCAACAACAAACCTTTCTCCATCACGGCACCGCCAAAGAAGAATTGTAAATATTGTGATAAGCCGGGTCATCAGGCTGCGGAATGTTGGAGAAGGCTCGGAGCATGCCTTCGATGTGGGAGTAAAGAACACCGTATTCCCGATTGTCCGATGATGAACGAGCAAAGTGAGCCGGAGACAAAGGAAGAAAAGCGTCTGGCAAAGAAGCAAGGTCGTTTACAAGCTCTCCAAGAGACAGAACCAACCGAGGGTGGGTTGGTGGAAGGTATTTTGACTGTCTGCTCTAAATCTGCTCAAGTACTGTTTGATACTGGCGCCACACATTCTTTTGTTTCCAAGAAATTTGCTGCTTCATTTTCTATGGAACCTGAATGGATAGACTTGGTAATTTCAACCCCAATAGGGAAGGAGTCTGATGTCACTTTCCATTACCCAAGCTGCAAGGTTATGGTTAGAGGTCACAACTTACCTGCAGATCTAATATGCTTAGATTTGAAAGAGTATGATGTAATTTTAGGGGCCGATTGGCTATCCACCCATCGGGCAACTGTAGACTGCCGAAATGGGAAAGTAACTTTTGTGGATTTCCCTGAGCTAACTTATGTTACTCCCCGGAAGAGATCACCAGTCATCTCTGCTCTTCGAGCCCATAAACTTATCAACAAGGGATGCAAGGCATTCTTAGCATTTGTAACTGCCACGGAGGCTAAGGTAGCTAGACTAGAAGACATTCAAGTGGTTCGATAGTTTCCCGATGTTTTCCCTGAAGACTTGCCTGGTTTGCCACCAGAGAGAGAGGTCTCATTCACTATAGACCTTGTTCCGGGTGCTGGACCTGTTTCTAAAGCACCTTATAGTATGTCCCCCGCGGAATTGAAAGAATTGAAGGAACAGCTTATGGAGCTATTGAAGAAAGGATTTATTAGACCAAGTACTTCCCCATGGGGAGCACCTGTGTTGTTCGTCAAGAAGAAGGATGGGTCAATGAGGTTGTGTATTGATTATCGGCAGCTGAACCACCTTACTATTAAGAATAAATATCCACTGCCGAGGATTGCTGAACTCTTTGATCAGATTTCTGGAGCAAAGTATTTCTCAAAAATTGATCTTCGATCAGGTTATCACCAATTGAGAATCAAGGACGAGGATATTTACAAAACTGCATTCCGAAGCAGGTACGGGCATTATGAATTTACTGTTATGCCTTTTGGACTAACAAATGCCCCTGCAGCTTTTATGCAGCTTATGAATAGCAGCTTTAGACCACATCTGGACAAATTCATTGTTATTTTTATCGATGATATCTTGATATATTCAAAGTCTAAAGAGGAGCATGAAGAGCATTTAAGGATGGCATTGCAAATATTGAGGGATAATCAATTATATGCAAAATTTAGCAAATGCGAGTTTTGGTTGGAAGAAGTGTCCTTCTTAGGACATGTGATTTCAAAAGATGGAATCTCGGTGGATCCCGCAAAGGTTGATGCAGTAAAGAACTGGGAACAACCGACAAATGTAACAGAAATTAGGAGTTTCCTTGGTCTAGCTAGTTATTACCGGCGCTTTATTAAAAACTTCTCAAGAATTACAGTACCCCTCACCAGACTGACCCGTAAGGAAGTACCATATGAATGGAATGAGCAATGTGAACAAAGCTTCAAAACATTGAAGGACTGTTTGACCACTGCTCCAGTCTTGGCCCTTCCTATTGAAGGAGAGAAGTACGAGGTATATACCGATGCTTCCGGTATTGGCCTCGGTTGTGTATTAATGCAACAGGGAAGAGTTATTGCATACTCTTCTAGACAGTTAAAGAAGCATGAAGAAAACTACCCGGTGCATGACTTTGAGTTGGCCGCGGTAGTATTTGCACTAAAGATCTGGAGACACTACCTCTACGGAGAACAATTCACAGTATTCTCCGATCATAAGAGCCTCAAATATCTGTTCTCTCAGAAGGAGCTTAATATGAGGCAACGTCGATGGCTGGAATATTTAAAAGACATCGATTTCACTATTCAGTATCACCCCGGTAAAGGGAATTCGGTAGCCGATGCCTTAAGTCGAAAGTCGAGAGCCCTTATAGCCAGCTGTATGATACGGGAATGGAAACTATTAGAGGAATTCTCTAGACTAAATATAAGCACGGACCAGAAAGACGGGTGTATTACTCTCTCTCACATGAGTGTGCATCCGGACTTGCTATCCGAAATCAAGAAGATACAAGATGAAGATCCTGGAATGATTGAAATCAGGGAGAAACTGGATCAAAGAACCGGGTTCAAGATAGCAATTGATGGAAGACTAATGTTTCAGGAAAGGACATGTGTTCCGGACTGTCCTGAGTTGAAAAGGAAGATTTTAGAGGAAGCTCACCGCTCTAGGTATACCATTCATCCTGGAGCAACTAAAATGTACAAAGATCTAAAGAGAACTTTCTGGTGGCTGAACATGAAGAGGGAGGTAGCAGACTTTGTGTCTCGCTGTCTCACGTGCCAACAAGTGAAAGCGAAACACCAAAGGCCCGCCGGAAAGTTACACCCCCTTGATATTCCCAAATGGAAATGGGAAGGAATTGGTATGGATTTCATCATGGGATTGCCTAAGTCTAGAGGCGGACATGATGGTATTTGGGTAATCATCGATCGACTGACCAAGTCGACGCATTTCTTGCCAATTAAAAGTCGATGGTCGGTTGATGTTTTGGCCGCACTATATATTAAGGAGATCGTGAGATTGCATGGAGTTCCAACATCAATCGTGTCTGACCGAGACCCTTGCTTCACTTCTCATTTCTGGAAGGGTCTACAACACTCGTTGGGGACGAAGCTCAATTTCAGCACTGCTTTCCACCCCCAGACTGATGGTCAGACCGAGAGAACAAACCAAATAGTTGAAGACATGTTACGGGCTTGCATTATTGACTTTGGCGGTGGTTGGCATGATCATTTGCCCCTAACCGAGTTTGCATACAACAATAGCTATCAAGTCAGTATACAGATGGCTCCATTTGAAGCCTTGTACGGCAGGAGTTGCCGATCCCCTATATGCTAGGATGAAGTTGGCGAGAAGCAACTACTGGGGCCAGATATGGTAAGAAACACAACAGAAAAAGTTGAACTTATCCGAGAGAGACTCAAAGTAGCACAATCCCGACAGAAATCTTATGCAGATAATAGAAGAAGGGAATTAGAGTTCCAAGTCGGAGACCATGTTTACCTCAAAGTCTCACCTAGTCGAGGAATAAGAAGATTCGGAGTTAAAGGCAAGCTCACACCGAGATTCATTGGTCCATTCGAAATATTGGAAAGAGTTGGCGAGGTAGCTTATCGTCTTGCTTTGCCTCCACAGCTGTCGGAAGTACACAACGTGTTCCACATTTTCATGCTGAAGAAATATGTGCACGACCCTTTCCACGTCATTGATCATAGCAACTTAGTGATTCAAAGGGACCTCACTTATGAACAAAAGCCAATGAAGATTCTTGATCGGGAAGTCCGAGTCTTAAGAAACAAGACCATTCCCATGGTAAAAGTGCAGTGGAACAAATGCTCGGAGCAAGAAGCTACATGGGAAACTGAGGAATCTATACAAAGGAGATATCCAGAATTATTCTAAACTGTAAGTACTCTATACCCTCCATGTCTCCATTCACGCAATTGAATTTGGGGACCAAATTCTTTTAAGTGGGGGAGGGTGTAACACCCCTGGAAATTTTAAGAAAAATAAAATAGATTCTAAATAAATTTAATCTATATATATGCTAATATGAAGTAAATAAAATAAGAATTTGATAAAGGGAAATTGCCTAAACTTAAATGGGCCTTACACTTTAAAAATATATATATACATATATATATATATATTATAACCAATGGGTCAAAAATAAATAACGCCCCCTCCTAAGTCGCTAATTTAAGTATTGACGCCTCTTTGATAGTCGTTATTTTTATAAATGACGCCTCTTCTTACGGACGTCAATTTTATATTTTTAAATAAGGCAATAGTAAAGGACAACCTTCATTAAGGCGCTAATTAATGAAAATACGCCCTCTCTTAAGGCGCTAATTCATATCGAGAAAATTGAAAATAAAAGAATAAAATAAGTGAAAATAAAAGAATTTATTTGAGATATATACTAATGGAAGAATTTATGTGAGATATATACTAATGGGCCTCACTTGTATAAATATGGATATAAAGGCTTTAAAATCTTAAAAGCTTAAATCACTCAAACCCATAAAATGCATGAGCTTTTCTATCCCAAAGCCCACATCAAGACCACCCACGAAGGTGGGCCTTCACACAAAAGCATACCACCCATGGCATGCATGCTCGTGCGTTGGAATGTTTTAGGGTTTTTGCATGAAGTTTTGGCAGGCGGCGGTAGAAATGGCAGGGAGAAATCCTCGGGCTTAATCGGAGAAGCCTTGCCATCGTTAAGCATTAGAACCCTCTAGAATCTTGCCATCATTCGTTCTATCACCTCGATTAGAATCTTTTCTCATTAAAACTCAACTCCATCAAACGTGAAAGATCCATTTGTTGCTGCTGCCGTTCGACGTCTCCATCCTCTGCATCCTCTTCTTCCCCTTCCTCATCTTCATCCTGCAGAACGTGAAGCCCTGCCTCCAACAGTTTACCTGCAACGAAGAAGGAACAATTTTCTTCTCCCTTTTCCCTGATCATCCTGCAAGGGTAAGGTTTGCGCCTCCTTATCCTTTTGAACGGCCAACTTTCTTCTCAAACCGAAACCCTGTTTCATGCAGGAAGAAACAGAGCACCTCTCTTCAAACAAGATCATCGTCCAATCCATCTCAAAGGTAGGTTATCTCAAGTCTCGTAGCCCAAACAAGCATAAATCATGATCATATTGTAGGTTTTCTCAAGTTTCGTAGCCCAAACAAAAATAAACCATGATTTAGGGTCAATATGATGGACAATAATCATCTTATTTCATGCATTTATATCTTATATATCATATCTATGCTTATCGTTGCGTTCAGTTGAAATTAAAAATTTTTCAGTAAATAACGCCTTTTTTTAGGGCGCTATTTTATTTTGACGCCCATCGAAAAGGTCGTCAATTTCCCATTTGAAATTAACGTCTTCACATCTGTCGTGTGTTCTGGAATTGACGCCTTTGCTAAAGGCGTGTTAATAAAATGAGACGGCAGCTACATCGTCGTTAGTTAATTGAAATAAATAAAAAAAAGGAACGACTAACCAATAGTCGTCAATTTTATATATATATGGTTTATGAGATTTTCGCATTCATAGTCGTTAATGGTTATAGAAGTACCCTTTGGCCATGAAAATTTACTGACATACTATTGGGGTAGAGACGGAGGTACTGAAAGAGGTTGCACCATTTTTCGTGCCCCTATTTCAAGTTTCCCCGTCTCTCATCGAAAAATTATTTTGAACATATAGTTATGTAGAGTTTTTCGAGCCGGTCATTTCGATATATTATAAGCCAAATTCCGACGTCATTTAGTATAGAAACGGGAGGTTTAAAAAATGCAAATTTTTTGAATAACGACCCAAAATAGGTCGTTACTCAAAATGTGACGTCCTTATTACAAGGCGTCAGATTCTATATATATATAAATATATATATATATATATATAAGTGTGTATATATATATATCTTGTATGCTTATCTTTGAAAATCAATATTTATTAAAATATATACCAAAAAATTATGAAAAAAATATATTTGGAATTCTTGTATTTTTCTCCTAATTATCATATATTCTATTTTCTTAAATTATTTTAAATAAATCAATGTGCCTTTTAATGGGTGTTTTTGAATTTATTCAATTAAATAGGTATAAATGAAAATTCTTGCTAAATAAATTGAGTTAAATTCATGAAAATTAACGCTCCCAAAGAGGATGCTAATTAATAAATGACGGCACCCACGGGCGTTAAATAATATAAGTTTATTTAATTATAGTTAATTATAAAGTAGGATGGACATGAACTCTATGATTAACGTATTCTTATTCTCACCGTTTTTCTTCCGTTTTTGACCCACACCGCGGGTCCTTTGGCACTCTCATCTCACGTCCGTAGATGGAGTCCCTGTTTCATGATTGTTTCACGTATACACCTCAACTCTTGGTGACATACGAGCCCTCCGTTGGACATTCCGTTCCTTCGGACTGACAAGTTAGTCATCGGGACCTCCGTAAGTCTCCTCGTAGCCTTGGTTTCCCTCAAGGTCGACTGAGCTGGTTGTACCTTAAACACCTTGTACCTTTTGATTGCCACATCTTGTGGTAAACCGGCCCTCTCATGTCGCCATTTTTGTCCATGAGAGAATAATCTTTGCCATTGGAATGATGATATTCCACTAAGCGGTATCTTGGATTGAGTCCCTTATAGATAGGGTCAATCTCTCAGCTTGATACATATCCCTTGATTGGTGACAGGTTTAGTCATCCATTCAAGTTATCACGGCTACCTAATTAAGGTACCGAATCTACCTAGGTTATCGACATATCATGTTTCTCGTTAGTTTTATCATTGACTATCTAATATTCTTCCTTGGAATTCCGTGGAACCTATCCACGAATCTACCTTGATATCCTACATGAGTTTGTTCTTGGAATTCAATGGCTATCACTAAAGTGGTTGTCTAGATAATTACTTGTAACAATGTCTGCGCATATAGGGCCCGATCTGGTCCTGGGAGGAGCACCCGAAAGTACTTGTGCCCATGGGAGTTATATTGATCACGGTGTGACATTGCACCGAAGTACTTGCTTGAATCTACGACAATCCACTATCTATCTCTCTCGCGCGTGCTTGACTTGACATGACTTGCGTGGCCCGGAATGGACAAAGTACTTGCTTGTTAATAGCCATTATCTCATGACATAAATGACTTTATTGATATACTTGGTACTCGTTCTTGAAATCTTGATTACTTGAAATTCCCTATCTTGGATCAATAATACATGTTATTTCCTTTCGTTATCATGTTCAATTCTATAGCGTTTCGTTTTACATGTTTTACATGATTAGACTTGCATTTTCATTTGAAAAAGGTAATTACTTAAACAAAGTGAAAGTTCTTGAGATATAATTCCTACTGAGCATTCGCTCATCAAGTTCTTGTCCCCAAACTTTTCAGGTAATACGGACCATGACTCGGACTCGGATGGGCAGGAGCAAGAGTGACGAGCGTAGAACCTGCAAGCGTCATGCTGCTACTATCATTTATCGTGTCTTGTCGTCCTTAGTTCATTCTTGGAGTCTTGTCATTGGATGATGTGTTATGTCAATGTGTTCGAATTGTTAAGTCTTGGAGTATGTGACTTTATTTATGGGTTTGTTATTATCACTAGTATCAGTGTTTGATTATGTTTCAAAATCTCATCTTATTTGCGCACTCTCTGTTGATGTCGAAATTCTATTTGCTCTGATTGACATGATTGATATAAACTCGTCGCGTTCTCCCGGGTTCCTTCCGCGCTCGGGGCGTGACAGTTTTTGTGGTATCAGAGCCTAGGATTTCAAGTCCTAGGAAACCCAAGTCTAAGGATAGGTCTATCCCAAACTGTGAGGATGGGTAGTGCCATGGGTATAAGTCCTTATAGGGCATCCGACTACAAATTTCAACATGAAACTAATTAAGGTCAACTCTTTGTAGGACTATGGCTGCTGAACGCGCACAATGGCGTGAAATGCAACGAACTGTTCAGGGCCTAACCCAGGCCTTGCAACAGGTGGCTCAAGGTGGGGCGCACCATGGTGCTGGTGACCTACATCGGAGCTTTAGGAATCTCAACCCTCCGAGATTCTCAGGTTCATCAAATCCCGAGGATGCGGAGAATTGGATAAAAGAGATCGAGCGAATCTTCCGCGTCATGCAATGTGCGGATGGTGAAAAGGTGCTTCTGGCCACGTTCCAACTGGAACGGGACGCCCGTGCTTGGTGGGAGTCTGTCGAGGCCACCTTGCTTGAAGATCACGTTACATGGGCAGAATTTGTCGAGCACTTCAATAGCAAGTATTTCTCCGACCGTGTTCAGGAGAAAAAGGCCGCGGAATTTGCTGCCTTGAAGCAACGATCCCTGTCGGTAGCTAACTATGAAGCACAGTTCTCCCGATTATCTAGATATGCACCACACTTAGTGTGCACTGAAAAGATGAAGGCAAGAAGGTTCTTGAACGGGTTACGACCTCAATATATCACCCAGCTCGCTCCCTTAGATATTCAAGTGTAATCAGAGATGGTACGTCGTACTCAGCTGCTAGAAGACGCCACGGAGTTGTCCGACAAAATCCGTGGTAAGGATAGAAGGGAGAATGTCACAAGCCCCAACACTTTTAAACCGTCTTTCAAAAAGCGGACCAATAATGGAGGCGAACCCTCCAAGGAGAAGAAATTCAAGAAGGGCAACAACAAACCTTTCTCCATCACGGCACCGCCAAAGAAGAATTGTAAATATTGTGATAAGCCGGGTCATCAGGCTGCGGAATGTTGGAGAAGGCTCGGAGCATGCCTTCGATGTGGGAGTAAAGAACACCGTATTCCCGATTGTCCGATGATGAACGAGCAAAGTGAGCCGGAGACAAAGGAAGAAAAGCGTCTGGCAAAGAAGCAAGGTCGTTTACAAGCTCTCCAAGAGACAGAACCAACCGAGGGTGGGTTGGTGGAAGGTATTTTGACTGTCTGCTCTAAATCTGCTCAAGTACTGTTTGATACTGGCGCCACACATTCTTTTGTTTCCAAGAAATTTGCTGCTTCATTTTCTATGGAACCTGAATGGATAGACTTGGTAATTTCAACCCCAATAGGGAAGGAGTCTGATGTCACTTTCCATTACCCAAGCTGCAAGGTTATGGTTAGAGGTCACAACTTACCTGCAGATCTAATATGCTTAGATTTGAAAGAGTATGATGTAATTTTAGGGGCCGATTGGCTATCCACCCATCGGGCAACTGTAGACTGCCGAAATGGGAAAGTAACTTTTGTGGATTTCCCTGAGCTAACTTATGTTACTCCCCGGAAGAGATCACCAGTCATCTCTGCTCTTCGAGCCCATAAACTTATCAACAAGGGATGCAAGGCATTCTTAGCATTTGTAACTGCCACGGAGGCTAAGGTAGCTAGACTAGAAGACATTCAAGTGGTTCGATAGTTTCCCGATGTTTTCCCTGAAGACTTGCCTGGTTTGCCACCAGAGAGAGAGGTCTCATTCACTATAGACCTTGTTCCGGGTGCTGGACCTGTTTCTAAAGCACCTTATAGTATGTCCCCCGCGGAATTGAAAGAATTGAAGGAACAGCTTATGGAGCTATTGAAGAAAGGATTTATTAGACCAAGTACTTCCCCATGGGGAGCACCTGTGTTGTTCGTCAAGAAGAAGGATGGGTCAATGAGGTTGTGTATTGATTATCGGCAGCTGAACCACCTTACTATTAAGAATAAATATCCACTGCCGAGGATTGCTGAACTCTTTGATCAGATTTCTGGAGCAAAGTATTTCTCAAAAATTGATCTTCGATCAGGTTATCACCAATTGAGAATCAAGGACGAGGATATTTACAAAACTGCATTCCGAAGCAGGTACGGGCATTATGAATTTACTGTTATGCCTTTTGGACTAACAAATGCCCCTGCAGCTTTTATGCAGCTTATGAATAGCAGCTTTAGACCACATCTGGACAAATTCATTGTTATTTTTATCGATGATATCTTGATATATTCAAAGTCTAAAGAGGAGCATGAAGAGCATTTAAGGATGGCATTGCAAATATTGAGGGATAATCAATTATATGCAAAATTTAGCAAATGCGAGTTTTGGTTGGAAGAAGTGTCCTTCTTAGGACATGTGATTTCAAAAGATGGAATCTCGGTGGATCCCGCAAAGGTTGATGCAGTAAAGAACTGGGAACAACCGACAAATGTAACAGAAATTAGGAGTTTCCTTGGTCTAGCTAGTTATTACCGGCGCTTTATTAAAAACTTCTCAAGAATTACAGTACCCCTCACCAGACTGACCCGTAAGGAAGTACCATATGAATGGAATGAGCAATGTGAACAAAGCTTCAAAACATTGAAGGACTGTTTGACCACTGCTCCAGTCTTGGCCCTTCCTATTGAAGGAGAGAAGTACGAGGTATATACCGATGCTTCCGGTATTGGCCTCGGTTGTGTATTAATGCAACAGGGAAGAGTTATTGCATACTCTTCTAGACAGTTAAAGAAGCATGAAGAAAACTACCCGGTGCATGACTTTGAGTTGGCCGCGGTAGTATTTGCACTAAAGATCTGGAGACACTACCTCTACGGAGAACAATTCACAGTATTCTCCGATCATAAGAGCCTCAAATATCTGTTCTCTCAGAAGGAGCTTAATATGAGGCAACGTCGATGGCTGGAATATTTAAAAGACATCGATTTCACTATTCAGTATCACCCCGGTAAAGGGAATTCGGTAGCCGATGCCTTAAGTCGAAAGTCGAGAGCCCTTATAGCCAGCTGTATGATACGGGAATGGAAACTATTAGAGGAATTCTCTAGACTAAATATAAGCACGGACCAGAAAGACGGGTGTATTACTCTCTCTCACATGAGTGTGCATCCGGACTTGCTATCCGAAATCAAGAAGATACAAGATGAAGATCCTGGAATGATTGAAATCAGGGAGAAACTGGATCAAAGAACCGGGTTCAAGATAGCAATTGATGGAAGACTAATGTTTCAGGAAAGGACATGTGTTCCGGACTGTCCTGAGTTGAAAAGGAAGATTTTAGAGGAAGCTCACCGCTCTAGGTATACCATTCATCCTGGAGCAACTAAAATGTACAAAGATCTAAAGAGAACTTTCTGGTGGCTGAACATGAAGAGGGAGGTAGCAGACTTTGTGTCTCGCTGTCTCACGTGCCAACAAGTGAAAGCGAAACACCAAAGGCCCGCCGGAAAGTTACACCCCCTTGATATTCCCAAATGGAAATGGGAAGGAATTGGTATGGATTTCATCATGGGATTGCCTAAGTCTAGAGGCGGACATGATGGTATTTGGGTAATCATCGATCGACTGACCAAGTCGACGCATTTCTTGCCAATTAAAAGTCGATGGTCGGTTGATGTTTTGGCCGCACTATATATTAAGGAGATCGTGAGATTGCATGGAGTTCCAACATCAATCGTGTCTGACCGAGACCCTTGCTTCACTTCTCATTTCTGGAAGGGTCTACAACACTCGTTGGGGACGAAGCTCAATTTCAGCACTGCTTTCCACCCCCAGACTGATGGTCAGACCGAGAGAACAAACCAAATAGTTGAAGACATGTTACGGGCTTGCATTATTGACTTTGGCGGTGGTTGGCATGATCATTTGCCCCTAACCGAGTTTGCATACAACAATAGCTATCAAGTCAGTATACAGATGGCTCCATTTGAAGCCTTGTACGGCAGGAGTTGCCGATCCCCTATATGCTAGGATGAAGTTGGCGAGAAGCAACTACTGGGGCCAGATATGGTAAGAAACACAACAGAAAAAGTTGAACTTATCCGAGAGAGACTCAAAGTAGCACAATCCCGACAGAAATCTTATGCAGATAATAGAAGAAGGGAATTAGAGTTCCAAGTCGGAGACCATGTTTACCTCAAAGTCTCACCTAGTCGAGGAATAAGAAGATTCGGAGTTAAAGGCAAGCTCACACCGAGATTCATTGGTCCATTCGAAATATTGGAAAGAGTTGGCGAGGTAGCTTATCGTCTTGCTTTGCCTCCACAGCTGTCGGAAGTACACAACGTGTTCCACATTTTCATGCTGAAGAAATATGTGCACGACCCTTTCCACGTCATTGATCATAGCAACTTAGTGATTCAAAGGGACCTCACTTATGAACAAAAGCCAATGAAGATTCTTGATCGGGAAGTCCGAGTCTTAAGAAACAAGACCATTCCCATGGTAAAAGTGCAGTGGAACAAATGCTCGGAGCAAGAAGCTACATGGGAAACTGAGGAATCTATACAAAGGAGATATCCAGAATTATTCTAAACTGTAAGTACTCTATACCCTCCATGTCTCCATTCACGCAATTGAATTTGGGGACCAAATTCTTTTAAGTGGGGGAGGGTGTAACACCCCTGGAAATTTTAAGAAAAATAAAATAGATTCTAAATAAATTTAATCTATATATATGCTAATATGAAGTAAATAAAATAAGAATTTGATAAAGGGAAATTGCCTAAACTTAAATGGGCCTTACACTTTAAAAATATATATATACATATATATATATATATTATAACCAATGGGTCAAAAATAAATAACGCCCCCTCCTAAGTCGCTAATTTAAGTATTGACGCCTCTTTGATAGTCGTTATTTTTATAAATGACGCCTCTTCTTACGGACGTCAATTTTATATTTTTAAATAAGGCAATAGTAAAGGACAACCTTCATTAAGGCGCTAATTAATGAAAATACGCCCTCTCTTAAGGCGCTAATTCATATCGAGAAAATTGAAAATAAAAGAATAAAATAAGTGAAAATAAAAGAATTTATTTGAGATATATACTAATGGAAGAATTTATGTGAGATATATACTAATGGGCCTCACTTGTATAAATATGGATATAAAGGCTTTAAAATCTTAAAAGCTTAAATCACTCAAACCCATAAAATGCATGAGCTTTTCTATCCCAAAGCCCACATCAAGACCACCCACGAAGGTGGGCCTTCACACAAAAGCATACCACCCATGGCATGCATGCTCGTGCGTTGGAATGTTTTAGGGTTTTTGCATGAAGTTTTGGCAGGCGGCGGTAGAAATGGCAGGGAGAAATCCTCGGGCTTAATCGGAGAAGCCTTGCCATCGTTAAGCATTAGAACCCTCTAGAATCTTGCCATCATTCGTTCTATCACCTCGATTAGAATCTTTTCTCATTAAAACTCAACTCCATCAAACGTGAAAGATCCATTTGTTGCTGCTGCCGTTCGACGTCTCCATCCTCTGCATCCTCTTCTTCCCCTTCCTCATCTTCATCCTGCAGAACGTGAAGCCCTGCCTCCAACAGTTTACCTGCAACGAAGAAGGAACAATTTTCTTCTCCCTTTTCCCTGATCATCCTGCAAGGGTAAGGTTTGCGCCTCCTTATCCTTTTGAACGGCCAACTTTCTTCTCAAACCGAAACCCTGTTTCATGCAGGAAGAAACAGAGCACCTCTCTTCAAACAAGATCATCGTCCAATCCATCTCAAAGGTAGGTTATCTCAAGTCTCGTAGCCCAAACAAGCATAAATCATGATCATATTGTAGGTTTTCTCAAGTTTCGTAGCCCAAACAAAAATAAACCATGATTTAGGGTCAATATGATGGACAATAATCATCTTATTTCATGCATTTATATCTTATATATCATATCTATGCTTATCGTTGCGTTCAGTTGAAATTAGAAATTTTTCAGTAAATAACGCCTTTTTTTAGGGCGCTATTTTATTTTGACGCCCATCGAAAAGGTCGTCAATTTCCCATTTGAAATTAACGTCTTCACATCTGTCGTGTGTTCTGGAATTGACGCCTTTGCTAAAGGCGTGTTAATAAAATGAGACGGCAGCTACATCGTCGTTAGTTAATTGAAATAAATAAAAAAAAGGAACGACTAACCAATAGTCGTCAATTTTATATATATATGGTTTATGAGATTTTCGCATTCATAGTCGTTAATGGTTATAGAAGTACCCTTTGGCCATGAAAATTTACTGACATACTATTGGGGTAGAGACGAAGGTACTGAAAGAGGTTGCACCGTTTTTCGTGCCCCTATTTCAAGTTTTCCCGTCTCTCATCGAAAAATTATTTTGAACATATAGTTATGTAGAGTTTTTCGAGCCGGTCATTTCGATATATTATAAGCCAAATTCCGACGTCATTTAGTATAGAAACGGGAGGTTTAAAAAATACAAATTTTTTGAATAACGACCCAAAATAGGTCGTTACTCAAAATGTGACGTCCTTATTACAAGGCGTCAGATTCTATATATATATAAATATATATATATATAAGTGTATATATATATATATATCTTGTATGCTTATCTTTGAAAATCAATATTTATTAAAATATATACCAAAAAATTATGAAAAAAATATATTTGGAATTCTTGTATTTTTCTCCTAATTATCATATATTCTATTTTCTTAAATTATTTTAAATAAATCAATGTGCCTTTTAATGGGTGTTTTTGAATTTATTCAATTAAATAGGTATAAATGAAAATTCTTGCTAAATAAATTGAGTTAAATTCATGAAAATTAACGCTCCCAAAGAGGATGCTAATTAATAAATGACGGCACCCACGGGCGTTAAATAATATAAGTTTATTTAATTATAGTTAATTATAAAGTAGGATGGACATGAACTCTATGATTAACGTATTCTTATTCTCACCGTTTTTCTTCCGTTTTTGACCCACACCGCGGGTCCTTTGGCACTCTCATCTCACGTCTGTAGATGGAGTCCCTGTTTCATGATTGTTTCACGTATACACCTCAACTCTTGGTGACATACGAGCCCTCCGTTGGACATTCCGTTCCTTCGGACTGGCAAGTTAGTCATCGGGACCTCCGTAAGTCTCCTCGTAGCCTTGGTTTCCCTCAAGGTCGACTGAGCTGGTTGTACCTTAAACACCTTGTACCTTTTGATTGCCACATCTTGTGGTAAACCGGCCCTCTCATGTCGCCATTTTTGTCCATGAGAGAATAATCTTTGCCATTGGAATGATGATATTCCACTAAGCGGTATCTTGGATTGAGTCCCTTATAGATAGGGTCAATCTCTCAGCTTGATACATATCCCTTGATTGGTGACAGGTTTAGTCATCCATTCAAGTTATCACGGCTACCTAATTAAGGTACCGAATCTACCTAGGTTATCGACATATCATGTTTCTCGTTAGTTTTATCATTGACTATCTAATATTCTTCCTTGGAATTCCGTGGAACCTATCCACGAATCTACCTTGATATCCTACATGAGTTTGTTCTTGGAATTCAATGGCTATCACTAAAGTGGTTGTCTAGATAATTACTTGTAACAATGTCTGCGCATATAGGGCCCGATCTGGTCCTGGGAGGAGCACCCGAAAGTACTTGTGCCCATGGGAGTTATATTGATCACGGTGTGACATTGCACCGAAGTACTTGCTTGAATCTACGACAATCCACTATCTATCTCTCTCGCGCGTGCTTGACTTGACATGACTTGCGTGGCCCGGAATGGACAAAGTACTTGCTTGTTAATAGCCATTATCTCATGACATAAATGACTTTATTGATATACTTGGTACTCGTTCTTGAAATCTTGATTACTTGAAATTCCCTATCTTGGATCAATAATACATGTTATTTCCTTTCGTTATCATGTTCAATTCTATAGCGTTTCGTTTTACATGTTTTACATGATTAGACTTGCATTTTCATTTGAAAAAGGTAATTACTTAAACAAAGTGAAAGTTCTTGAGATATAATTCCTACTGAGCATTCGCTCATCAAGTTCTTGTCCCCAAACTTTTCAGGTAATACGGACCATGACTCGGACTCGGATGGACAGGAGCAAGAGTGACGAGCGTAGAACCTGCAAGCGTCATGCTGCTACTATCATTTATCGTGTCTTGTCGTCCTTAGTTCATTCTTGGAGTCTTGTCATTGGATGATGTGTTATGTCAATGTGTTCGAATTGTTAAGTCTTGGAGTATGTGACTTTATTTATGGGTTTGTTATTATCACTGGTATCAGTGTTTGATTATGTTTCAAAATCTCATCTTATTTGCGCACTCTCTGTTGATGTCGAAATTCTATTTGCTCTGATTGACATGATTGATATAAACTCGTCGCGTTCTCCCGGGTTCCTTCCGCGCTCGGGGCGTGACACCGGCTCCACGAGACCTCAACTTAGAGGTATTCCCAAGGAATAGCCTCTCAGTTCTCACCATCACAAAATCACCAACTTGGAATTCTTGGTGGCGGCGGTGGGAATCAGCTGACCTCTTGTAAATCTCATTGCTCTTGTTGATGTTTTTGTGAATATTTTCATGCATCTTTGTGGATGTTGACTCACTAGTGGATAATGGGGGTCCTGGACAACCAAATGTGGACCTAACATGCAGTGGTGCTATGTAGATTTTGACGGACCTAGGAGGACCGGGACATCCATAGATGAGACTATCATGCAAAGGGGTGTTTGATGCTGGGGGTCCGGGACAGCCATGAATGATTTCTTCATGTTTTGACTTCACATGGATTGACCTGGTGGGTGAGGGTAGGAGGGTGGCAAGTGATGAGTACTTGGAAGCCCATAGGGAGTGGCCAAACAGATCAAGATGGGTTAAGGGGTGAGTGAGGTGGAGGGGGGTTTCAATCCAAGTGATCGCCCTAGGGTCCCTAGCACACTCAGGGAAGTGGAAGTCATGACCCTGGTGGGACCCGATGCAATGCTCCTTGTAGGAGGGTAAGGGGGTGATGTAAGACTCATTGGGCTCGGGTAGAAATAATAGGAGTTTACTCATGCAAGGACCCTTGGTGTAAATGGAGGTGATGGTCCCGATGGAGGGGTGTGAGAAACTAAGGTACCCATGTGGCTTGCTTCTAAGGCCCACATGTTTGCCACCTCTATTTGCCAAAGTACACTCCTAACCAAGTCCCTCATAGCTCCTACAAAGGAGAATGATTGGAAGGTTGTGTGGAATGGAGAGGTGGGCACAATTGGGAAATGATTTTCCATAGGGGGGTGCATGTTGTGGAGGAGGAGGTTTTGCTTAAGCCACTCAATGAGGGGTTCCCCTAAAATCACAATTCTCATGGAAGGAGGGGCTTTCCATTGAGTGGGGTCAAAAGGATCATAGAAATTGAAACTCTTATGGACGGATTCCTCTCTGTCCTTGGATAGGTTGGCCCAAGTAGGACGTTCCCCGATGCATGTTGAACCTTCATCGACAAGGGGCAACAACGAGAGTGTGGACTCACTAGGAAGTGTGACCTTGAGGAGTGGAGAGCATTTGTTTGTGGGGTTCATTGGGTCAAGTTCCCCAGGGATTGGCAGGAAGATTAAAAGCTCACTAGTGCATTGGCCTATAGTGCAAATAGATGTAATGGAGCCAATGGATGAGTAGGCAAAGGCAAGGTACTTGGGCTTAATGGGTTCCATGGCCAACATGCTAGTCAACCCCATTTGATAACTCAAACTCCTAAGTAGGGTTTCAAGGGTTTCCACAAAGCAAAAGGATTGATATGTTGTGTGAAGAGAATGACATGGCACTAGTTGAACTTGCTCTATGGGGAGGTTGCATGGGGTTGAAGGGTACAAGATGGGACCTTTTTTGAGCCAGGTAGCTAGGGGCTCTTCTATGGTTTGCTCACCAGTGAAGGCTTGTGGCTCTTGGGGGTCCAAGCTATGTGAAGGGGACATTTGTGGTTCTTCCTCACCATAGATATGAACTTGGGTTTCCTCAAGGATGGGGATGGGTTCCGGACTAGCATCTACTCCCATGTGGATGGTTGTGGTCTCCTCTCTCAAGGGAATGGGAAGGTCTATTGGGGGTGGGGTGATGATGGTTGGTGCATGGTGTACCCGGGGTGGTGAGTGAGGCCGGACTTGGGTTGGGGTTGGGAGTGGAAGTAGCGGGGGACTAGGTTTGGGTAGGATAGGAGTTGGAAGTGGAAGGTGGGTTGGGTGAGTAACTTTGGATTGCGGAATGGTGGCTGTCACGGGCCTAGGTGGAGGGGTGGACATGGGGCCCACGTGAGTTTGAGTGGTGAGGGTGGAGTGAGCCATGATGCTTCTTCCACCTGGGAGGGGAACTTCTCGGCCTAACCCATGACACTGTGATTCATATTCCTCTTCCCAATCTAGTGGAGCCTCATAGTCTTCGGTTACCTCTTTAAGTTCTTTTTGGAAAGGGGTGGAAGAAGGATTTTTGGAAGTTTGTGGGGTGTGGGTTTGATGGAGAATTTTGGGTTGGGTGGTGGGGAAAGGAGGAGTGGGAGTGCTCCTCGGGTTATGGTTCTCAGGGTAGGAGTGGGAAGGTTGGGGAGTGAAGATCTTCCTGATCTCAATCCTTATCTCTTCCAATAAATCTAGGGGTCCTTTGGGTGGTGGGATTTGGGTCCTAATAGAAGTTTTAGGTTGACGGGGAGGGAAAGGGGGGAGTGGGAGTGCTCATTGGGATATGGGTGCTTGAGTTGGAAGAGTGGGAAGGTTTTGGAATGAGGATCTTCCTAAGTTCTACCTTCATCTCTTCCCATGAGTGAATGGGCTCTTGTCTCTCAACCCCCCTTCGAATCTCAAGCTTTCTCCATTCTGTCTCGCCGAAGGGATCAAGGGTCATCTTGGCGATGCGCACTTTTCTTTCCTCGGTCATGTAGTAGTGGTGGAAGTATCTATCCATGGAGGTCTCCCATTTCCTATATGTGTGAGGGTTTCGGGACCCATCGAAGCGGGGCAACTCCGGCCCGATAATGAAGTAGTCATCGGGGTACCTGGTGAGATACATGGTTTGGATGCTCGGATGACCTCAATGCAATGTGCCCTAGGACAAGACTTAGTAGAGACAAGTCTAGAACTTGCTCTGATACCACTTGATGTGACACAAATATGCAGCAAGCAAAAATGAACCCATGGACTTAATTCACAATCACAACCATAAGAATGGGAGCAACTTGAGAGTCGCCGTCACACCGCACGCACACGTTTCCCAGGGTGACTCGGTGATGCCGAGTCGAGATTGAGGAGAAAGCCCCTGGCTGGCTAGAGGACCAGCACCGCTAAGGTTGTCCCTCCCGAGGATATGAAGCCCACAAACAAGGGCGGCCGGGTGCCTTGGGGGCACTAGGTCACTCGCTCACTATTATCCACGGTGACCACACAAGGGTTGGTGGCTCCGGGGTCGGGCACTCTCTCACCGACCAGCAGATAAGTTTTACAGATATGAAATGAACAGGAGTAACGAGCAAGGGTAGAGACTCACCTGGTTGGTTTGAGGAAACCAACCCCGGTCGGAGACGAGGGCGAGCGGGGAAGTGTGGGTTCCCCGCACACTGCGCCGGTGTAGCTTGAACCCTATTTCAAAATTACATTCACTACTCCTCACACCGGAGGGTTGGACTAGGGGTGGGGAAGTAAGTTTTACAAGCAAACACTACCTCCATGCAGGGAGGGGCGGTAAGCCGGCCAGGCGGGGAAGGGAGAATCGCCGAAGAACGGAAGAGGGAAGCTGGGGCTGTTTCCACTTGCAGGCTGTGATGACTGACTGCCGGTCGGTCCCGGGGCTGTAGTTCGCGTTCCCGAATTCTTCCGGAGGCAAGACCAGCGTGGGAATCTTCGTATCTGGCACGCGGATGACCCAGAGTTTTCTCGATTTCTTCTGCTGCAGCGGCTAGTCCGGGTCGAGCTTCGAAAAGAGTGACTGAAACTGGGCGCAGCAGCTTACTGTTTCTGACAGCAACTTGCAGAAGTTGCCCCGACCGCTCCCGGACTCCGAATCACGAACCGTCAGAGTTTCTGGAACCGTGGACGAACCAGAATGGGGTTCGTCCCCTTTAGAGAGAGTGAAATAGAGCTAGAGAGAGAGGGAGAGAGATGCACAAATACTTTGGCAAACTTTTATTATCAAATCTTCATTAGCCTTCAAAAGAGGGATTGGGGTCCTATTTATAGGAAATCCACTTTTACATATAAGACCCTGACTTTTAACAAAGTTGATGATACCAAAGTTTGCCAGATCAATTTCGGGGCAACCTCTGCAAGTTGCTGTCAGAAACAGTAAGCTGCTGCGCCCAGTTTCAGTCACTCTGTTCGAAGCTCGACCCGGACTAGCCGCTGCAGTAGAAGAAATCGAGAAAATTCTGGGTCATCCGCGTGCCAGATACGAAGATTCCCACGCTGGTCTTGCCTCTGTAAGAATTCAGGAACGCGAACTACAGCCCCGGGACCGACCGACAGTCAGTCATCACAGCCTGCAAGTGGAAACAGCCCCGGCTTCCCTCTTCCGTTCTCCGGCGATTCTCCCTTCCCCGCCTGGCCGGCTTACCGCCCCTCCCTGCGTGGAGGTAGTGTTTGCTTGTAAAACTTACTTCCCCACCCCTAGTCCAACCCTCCGGTGTGAGGAGTAGTGAATGTAATTTTGAAATAGGATTCAAGCTACACCGGCGCAGTGTGCGGGGAACCCACACTTCCCCGCTCGCCCTCGTCTCCGACCGGGGTTGGTTTCCTCAAACCAACCAGGTGAGTCTCTACCCTTGCTCGTTACTCCTGTTCATTTCATATCTGTAAAACTTATCTGCTGGTCGGTGAGAGAGTGCCCGACCCCGGAGCCACCAACCCTTGTGTGGTCACCGTGGATAATAGTGAGCGAGTGACCTAGTGCCCCCAAGGCACCCGGCCGCCCTTGTTTGTGGGCTTCATATCCTCGGGAGGGACAACCTTAGTGGTGCTGGTCCTCTAGCCAGCCAGGGGCTTTCTCCTCAATCTCGACTCGGCATCACCGAGTCACCCCGGTAAACGTGTGCATGCGGTGTGACGGCGACTCTCAAGTTGCTCCCAATCTTGTGGTTGTGATTGCGAATTAAGTCCATGGGTTCATTTTTGCTTGCTGCATATTTGTGTCACATCAGTTGTGGTATTGCGGGGGTGGTGGTGGTTGCTGTGGTGCGGCAAAGGTGTTTTGTGGGATGGTGAAGGTGGGCGGAGGGTTTTGCGGAGTGATTTGGAAGTTCTGTGGAGCTGGATTTTGTGGAGTGCAGGGGGTTTTGAGGGAAGCGGAAAGGTGCGTTTTGGAATGGAAAAGCAACGGCTTGAACCTGCTCATTCGTTTGGACCCCTTCTGTAACCGGCCCTTGTGGCTTCTTATGGTACTTGGGCTTTTAGTTTTCGAACAGGGAATGGATAGGGGAGTCCTTGAACTGAGTCTGAATAAAGCGCGCCCGGCTATATAGTTGGTGCATGTTGGCTATGTCATTCATTTCCAGGATGTTTCGGAAGGTTGGAGTAGCATTAGAAATAAGTAGCTTGACCTTCTCTTCCTCCGGAATATGGCCGGGCACTCTAGCGGCCATCTGCCTCCACCTATCTGCATAAGTGGCAAACTCCTCATTTGTTTTCATCTTTTCGGCCACCAGATCTGTAAAAGAATATTCCGGGTCAACCCGGTCTTGAAATCGCTGAATAAACTTGTCTTTTACTACCTTAAAGCTTTCAGCTTCTTCCAATGGCAGAGAATAAAACCATTCCAGTGCAACACCGTCCAATGATCGGCGGAATAAATACGCCATAAGACGATCATCATATTGGAATTGGGCCGATTCATATAAGAAATCCCTTACGTGAATAAAGGGATTACCTGTCACGCCCCGAGCGCGGAAGATACCCGGAGATGCGCGACGTGTCTATATCAATCATGTCAATCAGAGTGGTCGTGTATTCGACACAAAGACAGAGATGCGCAAAATAGCAAGATAACCCAATCCTTTATTTCATAATGGATAGACTATTACAAATCCAATACTCTGTTTAATAAAAAAAGGAAAAGAATACATAGTTGACTCAAGAAACTATAGAAAAGACTAGACGACACTTGTAGAAGCTCTATCATTTTCACTCTCGACCATCCCCATCCGATTGACTTCCATCGTCGTCGGACTTACCTGAAAAGTAGAAAGGGACAAACGGAATGAGCGAACGCTCAGTAGGAAATTATATCTCAAGTACTAGCAAGGGGTTTAAGTAATTACATTTTCATGAATGCAATAAGGCTATGCATGCTCGCATGAAACGACAAGATAGAGAGAATGTAATATCAAGAAAATAAGATGAACTTATCATGAACTTTCAACAAGATACAAGTTATTCAAGATATTCAAGCAAGTACGTTTAACAAGTCATGTCAAGAACTTTGGCTATCATGTATCAAGCAAGTAAATTACCCTCTTTCGGGCCACGCATTTCATGTAAAGTCAAGTACGATTCAAGTACAAGATGTGTGTGGAATGTCCAATCAAGCAAGTCAAGTACTCGGTATAATGCCAGATACCTTATCATTTTAACTCCCATGGGCACAAGTACTTTCGGGTGCTCCTCCCAGGACCAGATCGGGCCCTATATGCGCAGGCATTTATCATGTGTTTTGACATCCACTCTTGTTTATATAGCCAATATAGAATTTCAATAATCAAGCTTGTAGACACGTATGACAACTTTGATAGAAAAGAGTCCAAAATATGACAAAGGACATAGAATGGCGATAATAACGGTATAATCACGATGTCGATAAAACTAGGTAGAACATGATTCCTTTAACTTAGGTACCATGACAAATCAATATGGACATTCTTTATATAAAATTGAGGTCCACATGAACATTAGATCAAGCAAGATACCATCATTCTTATCATAGAATTGGGGTTTACAAGAATGACACGATATGGCATGATATCATCATCCCATCAAGAATTTCTTATGATATACTCTTTGTATAATCATAAGGGCCGGTATACCATGTTCCTTTAGAGTGACATGGCATCAATGGTGTAATGGATTTTTAGGGTACAACCAGCTCAGTCGGCCTTGAGGGAATCCAAGGCTACGAGGAGTCTTACGGAGGTCTCTATGACTAACTCGCCAGTCCAAAGGAACGGAATGTCCAAAGGAGAGCTTGTATGTCAATGAGAATTGAGTGTGATCGATAAAACACCGTGAAAAGTGGGACTATACTCACGGAGTGGAGAATAGTGCCGATATATATATATGTATAATATATAAACCATCGGTTAGCAAATCAGAGGAAAAATCAGTTTACAGTAAAATAACGACTTAGGTCAAGTCGTTTCTCAAGTAATTAACGCCTAATAGAAGGGCGTTTACACATGGTCCGTTTTGCAGAATTTTCAATAATTCAATAATTTATTTAAAACGCGCCTTGGGAAGGGGCGTTTCTTCAAGAGTTGACGACTACAGTAGCAGGCGTCTTTTTATTTACAATATTTTTTCAGAACATATTTATTTTCAGAAATTATCAAAAACGCGCCCTTGGAAGGGGCGTTACTTTCTAATTTCATTTTTCAGAATATGTGAATTTCAGGATTTTAACAGATACGCGCCCTAGTAAGGGGCGTTTTATTTTTAATTCACGCCCTGTGATGGGGCGTTACCACATGGAAAACGACCTAGTCTAGGTCGTGAATTCAAGAGATACTAGGAAAGCAAGATTTGCACGATAATCAATGATAACAATCATATAGTCATGACAGGTAATTGGCAGGAAAATCAGATGCAGTATTTTAGATTTGATGTTTCATGCTTATTGACTTTTAACCGTTAACAATTATTGATTGATTTCATGTAATTGCATGGATAATCCGTTCTGAAGATTTACATGAAATTAACGCCTGTGTACAGAACGTCAAATATTAAATTGACGACCTGGACATGGTCGTGTCTTGTAAATTAGCGCCCTGGACAGGGGCGTCTCTTTCAAAAATATTGCAGAAACATAATAAAACCATATTAAACCGTATGCATGTCATGTCAATACGTATATAAGTCTTGTCTTAAATTATTTGGGCTACAGTAACTTGAGAAAACCTACCTTTAATGGTTGATTTGGTTTAATCGAAGGGACGAAGAATCCCGCTGGTAGTAGTAAGAAGAGAAGATGATTGTATTTGATGAGGATGATGAAGATATTGATCTTCTGTCTTCAGGAACTTCACCCAACAATCGATCTATAAGGAAAAGAAAAGAAGATGAGGAAGATGGGGACATAACCGTAGTTAGGAAAAGTTTTAGAAGAACCTTACCTATGTTCTTCACAGCGTGTGCTCTCTCTTCAACCTGTAAGAAGAGAAGGAGATGAAGAACGTTAGTTCTTCATACACTCCAAACAGAAAGAAAGGAATAAGAAGAACAGTTCTGTTCTTCACTTACCGTCGCAGAGGCTTGAATCAAATAGGTTTAGGGTTTGCTCGATCAAGACTATTTATAGGATTTTGGACGTCCTGTTAGGGTTAGTGTTCTAGTGGAAGTAATACTTCTATGATAGAGTCATTACCACGTTTGAACTCTTTCAAATGCTTATCACTTACCCTGGATAAGTTCTGGGTTCGAACGGTTTACGAACTGAATTAACGCCTTTAGTCAGGGCGTCGATTCTTGAATTGACGACCTAGTTCAGGTCGTTTCTTAAGAAACGTCTTGGATAAGGGCGTTCCTTGTTTTTGAAACACGCCCCATATATGGGCGTTTCTTTTACTTGCCTATTTGGTCGTGAGAGTTGACGACCGCACGTGTGGGCGTCCTTTCTTTAGTCACGCCTTTGATAGAGGCGTTTCTTTTTGAATTAACGCCCTAATAAGAGGCGTTATTTTAATTTTGTTTTACTTCATCTAATTAATCCTATTCTCATTATCTGTATTACTACTGTAATATATATATGTTTTAATTTATTTCAAATATTCATTTATCAGGGTTGCTACACCCTCCCCCACTTAAAAAGAATTTGGTCCCCAAATTCAATATATATATAATTATACATGTGGAGAGCGTAGAACATATACCTCTTAGAATAACTCGGGAAATCGTTTCTTCATAGATTCTTCGGTCTCCCATGTCGCTTCGCGTTCAGGATTCTTATTCCATTGCACCTTGAGCATGGGAATAACCTTATTCCTTAGAGCTCGTATTTCTCGATCTAATATCTTTAAAGGCCTCTGTTCATATATGAGATCTTTCTGGATCACCAGATCTCCATGCTCAATAATATGTGACGGATCGTGCACATACTTCTTCAACATAGATATGTGAAATACATTGTGTACCTCGGACAACTGAGGAGGCAACGCGATGCGATAAGCAACCTCGCCAACTCTTTCGAGTACCTCAAAAGGTCCGATGAATCTTGGCGTAAGCTTGCCCTTAACACCAAATCTTCGTATGCCACGTCCAGGCGATATCTTGAGAAATACATGATCTCCGATTTGGAATTCAAGATCTCTCCTTCTTGTATCAGCATAAGCTTTTTGTCTCGTCTGAGCAACTTGCAATCTTTCTCTGATTACTTGTATCTTCTCAGTTGTATCCCTTACCATGTCTGGACCTAATAGTTGTTTTTCTCCAACTTCGTTCCAACATATGGGAGATCGGCAACTCCTTCCGTATAAGGCTTCGAAAGGTGCCATTTGGATACTAGCTTGGTAGCTATTATTATATGCAAATTCAACTAAAGGTAAGTGGTCATGCCAGCTTCCTCCAAAGTCAATAATGCATGCTCTCAGCATATCTTCAACAACTTGATTAGTTCGCTCGGTCTGACCATCCGTTTGTGGGTGAAAAGCAGTACTAAAGTTGAGCCTTGTCCCCAACGAATGTTGTAATCCCTTCCAAAAATGAGAAGTAAAACGGGGATCTCTATCAGACACGATTGAGACAGGAATCCCATGTATCCTGACTATTTCTTTGATGTACAGTGCAGCTAGCACATCAATTGACCATCGGCTTTTGATTGGCAAGAAATGTGCCGATTTAGTCAATCGGTCAATGATAACCCAGATTCCATCATGTCCTCCTTTAGATTTAGACAAACCCATGATGAAGTCCATACCAATATCCTCCCATTTCCACTTAGGAATATCTAGAGGATGTAGTTTTCCCGCAGGCTTTTGGTGTTCCGCCTTGACCTGTTGGCATGTGAGACAGCGTGATACATAGTCCGCTATTTCTCTTTTCATATTAGGCCACCAAAAGTTCCTCTTTACATCTTGGTACATTTTGGTTGATCCTGGATGAATAGTGTACCTTGATCGGTGAGCTTCATCTAAGATCTTCTTCTTTAATTCCGGACAATCAGGTATACAAGTTCTATCTTTGAACGATAATCTTCCATCAGAAGTTAGTTGAAAATCAGATTGTCCTTCTAATCTGCCCTTGATTTCTACTAACATAGGATCATCATCCTGAAGTGTTTGTATCTCAGATAACAAATCTGACTATATGCTTACACGAGATAGTGTGACAAATTTGGATTCCGTGTCCAAGCTTATATTGAGCTCGGAGAATTGTTCAAGTAACCTCCATTCTTGCATCATACAATTTGCTATCATTGCTCTCGGCTTTCGACTAAGGGCGTCAGCAACATAATTACCCTTTCCGGGATGGTATTGTATATTGAAGTCGAAGTCCTTGAGATATTCTAGCCAGCGTCTTTGTCTCATGTTTAGCTCCTTTTGTGAAAATAGATATTTGAGACTTTTGTGATCGGAGTATACAGTAAACTGTGCTCCATATAAGTAGTGTCTCCATATCTTTAGGGCAAATACTACCGCGGCCAGTTCTAAGTCATGGACGGGGTAATTCTCCTCATGCTTCTTCAGCTGACGTGAAGAGTAAGCTATGACCTTTCCTTGTTGCATTAGGACACATCCGAGGCCAATGCCAGAAGCATCAGTGTAGACCTCGAATTTCTCTCCTTCTATCGGTAGAGCTAATACTGGAGCTGTAGTGAGATGATCCTTGAGAGTTTGAAAACTTCTTTCACATTCCTCACTCCATTCGTATCGGATCTCCTTGCGAGTTAACCTTGTAAGGGGCACGGCGATCTTAGAGAAATCTTTGATGAATCGCCGATAATAGCCTGCAAGACCTAAGAAACTCCTGATCTCGCTTGCATTAGTGGGTCTTTCCCAGTTTCTCACAGCTTCAACTTTTGACGGATCTACAGATAATCCGTCCTTTGATATGACATGCCCGAGAAAAGCCACTTCTTCAAGCCAGAACTCGCATTTGCTGAGTTTAGCATATAATTGATTTGTCCTCAAGACTTGCAATGCAATCCTCAAATGTTCTTCATGTTCTTCCTTAGTCTTGGAATATATCAATATATCATCAATGAAGACTACTACGAATTGATCCAAGTAAGGCCTGAATATGCTATTCATTAACTGCATAAAGGCAGCAGGGGCATTTGTTAGTCCAAAAGGCATAACAACAAATTCGTAATGGCCATACCTGCTTCTGAATGCAGTCTTATGAATGTCATCGTCCTTGATTCTTAATTGATGATATCCCGACCTGAGATCAATCTTGGAGAAATATTTGGATCCTGAAATCTGATCAAATAACTCATCGATTCTCGGCAGTGGATACTTGTTCTTGATAGTAAGATGATTCAACTGTCGATAGTCGATACACAATCTCATAGATCCATCCTTCTTCTTTACAAATAAGACTGGTGCTCCCCACGGGGAAGTACTTGGTCTAATAAACCCTTTTCGGATTAGTTCCATCAACTGCTCCTTCAACTCCTTGAGTTCAGCAGGGGACATTCTATATGGTGCCTTTGAAACGGGACCAGCACCAGGGACTAAGTCGATGGTAAAGGCCACATCTCTTTGCGGGGGTAATCCCGGCAATTCTTCCGGAAATACGTCTGGGAATTCTCGTACTACTTGAACGTCTTCTATCTTGGTTTCCTTAGCTTCTTTAATAGTGACAAAAGCAAGGAAGGGTACACATCCTTTCTTGACGAGCTTGCTTGCTCGAAGAGCCGAGATAAGAGGGGATTTGCTTCGACTCTTAGGACTAGTATAAGTCAGTTCCGGAAATTCCTTGAAAACAATCTTGCTATCACGGCAATCAACCGTTGCCTGGTATTTGGATAACCAATCTGCTCCTAGTATAACATCATACTCTTTTAGATCTAAGCAGATAAGATCAATAGGAAAATTCTTTCCTCGAACCAATACCTCACAGTTTTGATAATGATGTGTGATATCCGTCTCGTTTCCGAGAGGAGTAGACAATATTAACTTCATCCATTCTGGTTCTAGAGGTAATGGGTCAGCAAACTTCTTAGAAATAATGGAATGCGATGCACCCGTATCAAATAAGACATGTGCATATTTGGAACAAATTTTTAATGTACCTTCCACCAATCCGCCTTCTTCTTCTGGTTCGGTCTCTTGGATTGCATGAAGACGCGCGTTCCTTGTCACTGGGCGTTTACCCTCACCGTCTTGGTCATTCATTAATGGACAATCGGGAATCCGATGTTCACGACTCCCACAACGGAGACATGCTCCTAATTTCCTCCAGCATTCTTCTGTTTTGTGACCAGCCTTGTCACAATGCTTGCATACCACGTTTGAGGGTGTAGTGGTGATAGAGAAAGGCTTGGATTTCTTGAACTTCTGATCTTGAGAGGAAGAACCTCCATTATTAGGCCTCTTCTTAAAGTTGGGTTTAAAAGAACCCGAACTTGTGACTTGCTCCTTTTTGTCTTTCCCACGGATCCTATCAGATAGTTCCGTGGCATCTTCAAGCAACTGAGCTCGGCGCACTATTTCAGTATAAACTTGAATATCCATAGGCGCCAGTTGAGTAATGTAGTGGGGCCTAAGCCCATTAAGAAATCTACGGGCTTTCATCTTTTCCGTGCTAATTAAATGCTTAGCATATCTAGACAGTCTAGAGAACTGTGCTTCATAATCAGCCACCGATAAAGATCTTTGCTTTAATGCGGCAAATTCGGCGGCCTTCTTTTCCTGGACCCTATCAGAGAAATATTTGGCGTTGAAATATTCAACGAATTCACCCCATGTAACTTGAGTTGGGTCAATTGTAGCTTCAATCGACTCCCACCAGCATCTAGCATCCTTTTCTAACTGGAAAGTAGCTAATAAGACTTTGTCCTGATCCGTGCATTGCATGACACGGAATATACGTTCAATCTCCCGAACCCAATGCTCGGCATCGTCTGGATCGGTCGATCCCATGAACTTCGGGGGATTCATATTCTAGAATGCTTGGTGTAAGCTTCCAGCTCGTGGAGCACCACCTTGTGCTACCTGTTGTAGCACTTGGGTCATCCCTTGGAGGGTACGCTGCATGTTGCGCCATTGAGCACGTTCGGCAGCCATTATCCTACAATTACAATAGCTATGTTAGTATTATATCACTATGATCTTATAAAGGACTCATTGATCATTCAACCCTTGGTTCTACCCACTCTCACTTGGTTAAAGGTTTTGAAACCTATCCTTGGACTTGGGTTTCCTAGGAATTGAATACCTTAGGCTCTGATACCACAAAGACTGTCACGCCCCGAGCGCGGAAGATACCCGGAGATGCGCGACGTGTCTATATCAATCATGTCAATCAGAGTGGTCGTGTATTCGACACAAAGACAGAGATGCGCAAAATAGCAAGATAACCCAATCCTTTATTTCATAATGGATAGACTATTACAAATCCAATACTCTGTTTAATAAAAAAAGGAAAAGAATACATAGTTGACTCAAGAAACTATAGAAAAGACTAGACGACACTTGTAGAAGCTCTATCATTTTCACTCTCGACCATCCCCATCCGATTGACTTCCATCGTCGTCGGACTTACCTGAAAAGTAGAAAGGGACAAACGGAATGAGCGAACGCTCAGTAGGAAATTATATCTCAAGTACTAGCAAGGGGTTTAAGTAATTACATTTTCATGAATGTAATAAGGCTATGCATGCTCGCATGAAACGACAAGATAGAGAGAATGTAATATCAAGAAAATAAGATGAACTTATCATGAACTTTCAACAAGATACAAGTTATTCAAGATATTCAAGCAAGTACGTTTAACAAGTCATGTCAAGAACTTTGGCTATCATGTATCAAGCAAGTAAATTACCCTCTTTCGGGCCACGCATTTCATGTAAAGTCAAGTACGATTCAAGTACAAGATGTGTGTGGAATGTCCAATCAAGCAAGTCAAGTACTCGGTATAATGCCAGATACCTTATCATTTTAACTCCCATGGGCACAAGTACTTTCGGGTGCTCCTCCCAGGACCAGATCGGGCCCTATATGCGCAGGCATTTATCATGTGTTTTGACATCCACTCTTGTTTATATAGCCAATATAGAATTTCAATAATCAAGCTTGTAGACACGTATGACAACTTTGATAGAAAAGAGTCCAAAATATGACAAAGGACATAGAATGGCGATAATAACGGTATAATCACGATGTCGATAAAACTAGGTAGAACATGATTCCTTTAACTTAGGTACCATGACAAATCAATATGGACATTCTTTATATAAAATTGAGGTCCACATGAACATTAGATCAAGCAAGATACCATCATTCTTATCATAGAATTGGGGTTTACAAGAATGACACGATATGGCATGATATCATCATCCCATCAAGAATTTCTTATGATATACTCTTTGTATAATCATAAGGGCCGGTATACCATGTTTCTTTAGAGTGACATGGCATCAATGGTGTAATGGATTTTTAGGGTACAACCAGCTCAGTCGGCCTTGAGGGAATCCAAGGCTACGAGGAGTCTTACGGAGGTCTCTATGACTAACTCGCCAGTCCAAAGGAACGGAATGTCCAAAGGAGAGCTTGTATGTCAATGAGAATTGAGTGTGATCGATAAAACACCGTGAAAAGTGGGACTATACTCACGGAGTGGAGAATAGTGCCGATATATATATATGTATAATATATAAACCATCGGTTAGCAAATCAGAGGAAAAATCAGTTTACAGTAAAATAACGACTTAGGTCAAGTCGTTTCTCAAGTAATTAACGCCTAATAGAAGGGCGTTTACACATGGTCCGTTTTGCAGAATTTTTAATAATTCAATAATTTATTTAAAACGCACCTTGGGAAGGGGCGTTTCTTCAAGAGTTGACGACTACAGTAGCAGGCGTCTTTTTATTTACAATATTTTTTCAGAACATATTTATTTTTAGAAATTATCAAAAACGCGCCCTTGGAAGGGGCGTTACTTTCTAATTTCATTTTTCAGAATATGTGAATTTCAGGATTTTAACAGATATGCGCCCTAGTAAGGGGCGTTTTATTTTTAATTCACGCCCTGTGATGGGGCGTTACCACATGGAAAACGACCTAGTCTAGGTCGTGAATTCAAGAGATACTAGGAAAGCAAGATTTGCACGATAATCAATGATAACAATCATATAGTCATGACAGGTAATTGGCAGGAAAATCAGATGCAGTATTTTAGATTTGATGTTTCATGCTTATTGACTTTTAACCGTTAACAATTATTGATTGATTTCATGTAATTGCATGGATAATCCGTTCTGAAGATTTACATGAAATTAACGCCTGTGTACAGAACGTCAAATATTAAATTGACGACCTGGACATGGTCGTGTCTTGTAAATTAGCGCCCTGGACAGGGGCGTCTCTTTCAAAAATATTGCAGAAACATAATAAAACCATATTAAACCGTATGCATGTCATGTCAATACGTATATAAGTCTTGTCTTAAATTATTTGGGCTACAGTAACTTGAGAAAACCTACCTTTAATGGTTGATTTGGTTTAATCGAAGGGACGAAGAATCCCGCTGGTAGTAGTAAGAAGAGAAGGTGATTGTATTTGATGAGGATGATGAAGATATTGATCTTCTGTCTTCAGGAACTTCACCCAACAATCGATCTGTAAGGAAAAGAAAAGAAGATGAGGAAGATGGGGACATAACCGTAGTTAGGAAAAGTTTTAGAAGAACCTTACCTATGTTCTTCACAGCGTGTGCTCTCTCTTCAACCTGTAAGAAGAGAAGGAGATGAAGAACGTTAGTTCTTCATACACTCCAAACAGAAAGAAAGGAATAAGAAGAACAGTTCTGTTCTTCACTTACCGTCGCAGAGGCTTGAATCAAATAGGTTTAGGGTTTGCTCGATCAAGACTATTTATAGGATTTTGGACGTCCTGTTAGGGTTAGTGTTCTAGTGGAAGTAATACTTCTATGATAGAGTCATTACCACGTTTGAACTCTTTCAAATACTTATCACTTACCCTGGATAAGTTCTGGGTTCGAACGGTTTACGAACTGAATTAACGCCTTTAGTCAGGGCGTCGATTCTTGAATTGACGACCTAGTTCAGGTCGTTTCTTAAGAAACGTCTTGGATAAGGGCGTTCCTTGTTTTTGAAACACGCCCCATATATGGGCGTTTCTTTTACTTGCCTATTTGGTCGTGAGAGTTGACGACCGCACGTGTGGGCGTCCTTTCTTTAGTCACGCCTTTGATAGAGGCGTTTCTTTTTGAATTAACGCCCTAATAAGAGGCGTTATTTTAATTTTGTTTTACTTCATCTAATTAATCCTATTCTCATTATCTGTATTACTACTGTAATATATATATGTTTTAATTTATTTCAAATATTCATTTATCAGGGTTGCTACATTACCGTTCCCATCATATTTTCTGTAATTGGGGAGCTCAGACTGGGGAGGGAACTGGATGTTCTGGAAACTGGGAACTGGAACATCTGCCAAGGATTGTGGGCTGACCCGCTTCTGGAGGAAATCGAGTTGTTGTTGCATGGTGGCCCATTTATCAAGTAATTCCTGCTCTCTGGATGGAGCAGGGGTAGCAAGAGATGATGCTTGAAGTTGAGGAGCAGAGGGGTGAATTGTAGTAGGAGGTGGGGGCCCATAAGAAAGAGCTGAAGGATAAGCGGCCGGCATAGGGGGTCCATAAGAAGGATATTGGGCCTGAGATTGACCCAGATTGGAGTGGGCTTGGACCACCCCTGACTGAGGGTGCAGAAAATCGGAGGGACCCAGTAGGACTTGTGGAACAAGTGGGCTAGACAAGTGATGATCCATCTGAGTGAAAGAAGGGATAGGAGACTTCCCTTTGTCAAAAGATTGCTGGGCCGAAGCGGAAGATTGGCCTGTCTCCATGCCGGTGAATGTGATGGTCCGGGGTTGGATCGGAGTGAGATTAATTGGAGTGGGCTGGATGAGAGGATTGGATTGACCCTGCATAATCGTGGGAGGGGAGATAATGGATCCTTGCATGGCCTGATAGACAGTTTGGAGTTGGGCCGGATCCAATTGGGCCATCATCTGGAGAATGGAGCCCACAGAGGGAGTAGAGAAGGAAGGGGTAGCCTGACCACCTTCCATGGAGGTAGAGGACGGAAGAGGGGTCGTCCCCTCTCCAGAAGAGAACGAGGTAACCTTAGCAGGGTTTTCAAGAAGCCCTTGAGGAAGAGAATCCTCTTGGGGGTGGGGAGGATTGAAAGAAGCCATGGTGGATTCGAAGAGCGGATTTGAGTAGCACTTTGAGAATGAGTCGACCCTAGGAGGTGCTTCCAACTGACGAAAACAACTCCACATGCAATGAACAACCTTAACAAGATGCAAACAACACAACACAAACACACAATGAGCAACCAAACTTAGATGATTTATCACGAAGATGTAAGTAGCAAGAGATGAAGACACTCAAAGTCAACCAAGTTGTTTAATATGATGCTTCAAGATTCTTATGATTTCTCCTTTGGAACTTTAGTGGATGGATTAATATGAGCTCTCAACAATAGGTTCCTGACGGGAGATGGATGTAAAGCTTGGTTTGACTCGAAGTGTGACCACTCCTTCACTTATGCAACCCTAGACACGGGGTGGAAAAGGTACAACCGGCCCGGCGTCCGTGTGGGAATCCATGACTCGCGGGGACTTATTGATGTGACACCATATGGCAGTGATGGAATTTGATCCCTAGGACTTAATTCGCAATAGCAACAACAAGACTTGAGAGCTACTAGAGATTCGCCAACACACCGCACGCTCGCGATTCCCGTGGTGACTAGTGATGCCGAGTCGAGGTGGTGGGGTTAGCCCCTGGCTGGCAAGAGGACCAGCACCGCTAAGGTTGTCCCTCCCAAAGGTATGAAACCCACAAACAAGGGCATCCGGGTGCCTTGAGGGCACTAGGTCACTCGCTCACTTTTAGCCACGGCGACCATACTAAGATAGTGGCTCCGAGATCGGGCACTCGCTCTCCAACCAGCGGATAAGTTTCGCAAATATGAAATGAACAGAAATAAAGGGGCAAGGGCAGAGCTCACCTGGTTGGTTTGAGGAAACCAACCCCGGTCGGAGACGAGGGCGAGCGGGGAAGTGTGGGTTCCCCCGCACACTGCGCCGATGAAGCTTCAATCCTGTTTAAAAGTACAATCACTACACCTCGCGCAGGAGGGTGATCTCGGGGGTGGGAAATATTCAAGTACAATCAAACACTACCTCCCGCAGGGAGGGGCGGTAAGCCGGCCAGGTGGGGAAGGGAGAACCGTCGGGGAAAGGTAGGTTGGACGCCGAAGATGTTCCCACTTGCAACCAGCGACTACTGACTGCCCGATGATTCCAGGACTGTAGATCACGTTCCTGAATTTCTCCGGAGGCGAGACCAGCGTGGAATTCCTCGTATCTGGCACGCGGATGTCTCTGAATTTCCTTGATTTCTTCTGCTACAGTTGCTGGTCCGGGTGGGGTTTGATCGGGGAGGCAGAATCTGGGCGCGGCAGCTCCCTGTTTCTGATGGCAGGATGCAGAGATCGCCCCAATGGCTTCTGAACTCCAAATCACGAGCTACTGGAATTTCTGGAACCGTGATTGAGCCCTCTCTGCAGAAAAACTGACGGGGCAGCCGTTCGATGTCGGGGTGGACTGGGGGACGCCGATGAGTGGCAGTTGGTTGCTGCAGGTCGTGGGAGGCAGACCCGTCCAGTCGAGGAAGAAAAATGAAAGCTCTGACCTCCGGATGTTGAACGCACTTCCGCTTCTTGATCCCGAAAGAGGACAGGTGGAGGAAGATATTCGTAGAAGAACTCGTGGCTTGAATCTTCCAGTGGCTGGTCCGGGTAGAGCTTCGAACAAGGTGGCAGCTTCTGGCCGCAACAGCTACCTGACATGAACAGTGACTTGCAGGAGTTGTCCCGGCCGCTCCCGGACACCAAATCTCAAACCGTTGAAGTTTTTGGAACCGTGGAGGAACCCTCTTTGTGGGAAAACTGGTGGGGAAGCCGTCTGATATCGGGGCGGACTGGGGGACGCCGATGAGTGGTAGCTGGTCGCTGCAGGTTGTGGGAGGCAGACCCGTCTAGTCGAGGAAGAAGAGAGAGAACTCTGGCCTCCGGATGCCGATCGCGATTCCGCTTCCTGATCCTGGAAGAGGATAGGACGTGGAAGAACTTTGTTGAAGAACTCTCGGTCTGAATCCTCCGCCGTTTGTTGTGGTACAGCTTCAAATCAGGTTCAGGAACTTGGCAGGGGAAGTCCGGCGCAGTCGGGGGAGAACGGCTCTCCCAGGCAGCCCCGAACTCGGAATGAGATGAGGTCACCTCACCTGCGAAGTCGACTCGACGCCCTTTCCAGCAATGTATGATTCGCCTTCAGACGTCGCCGTATGAACTCGTGGTGGCTTCTGCAAGTCGGACCTTCTTCTGCCACCTGCAGAATTGGCTAAAAGAAGGGGGTGGTGGTGGTTTTAGGTTAAGTGGAGTGGGGATTAGTAGTGGAGGGAGGGGTGGTGGTGTTGGTAGATGGGGGGGGGATGTGTGGGGATGATGAGAATGGTGGAGCAGGGAAAATGGAGGTCCAAGAGGGTGGAGGGGAGGGGTGGCCGCAGCTAGGAGATAGGGGAAGGGAGTGGTCGGCCAAGGTAAGAGGAGGGGGGTGAGTAGATGGAGGGGGGGTTCGCAAATGGTAGTGGGGGGGGGTTTGATTGCTTGGGGATATGAATGAGGGTGTGGGGGAGTGGAAGGGTTGCTTGGGGAAGAGGAATGGGTGCCTTGGAGGTGGAGAAGGTGTATGGGGAATGGGAAGAGTTGTTTGGGGAAGTGGAGGAATTGATGAGAGTTAAGGCTCTTGGGGAGGTGGAAGGGTGAGGTGGCTGGTGATGTGGCAAGGAGGGGGGGGAGGGGAAAGGGCAGGTTCGCCCAAGGTAGAGAGAGAGAGGAGGGGGAAGAGAGAGAGAGGGGTTCGCCCCCTTAAGTGAGAGAGAGAAGATAGAGAGAAAGCTAGAGAGAGAAGGAGAGGTGCACAAATGCTGTGGCAAATTCTTTAATACTTCATTAGCTTCCACAAGAGGGGGTTGGGGTCCTATATATAGGGATCCCAACTTTGTACAAAAGCCCCTGAGGAAAGAGCCAATAACAGATAACCAAAAGTGCAAAAAAGGGGCGCCCATGGGCCTGGCTCCTCTAAATGGGCCACAAAGCCAAACAAGCCCAATATGACGATCAACTTAGGTAACAAGCATGAGCACCTAGGACTTGACTCAAAATAAAGGTGAAATACATCAAAGTGACTCGAGAATGATATGAAAATTACATAGCCAGACTCAGAAAATTAAGACGAACATAATGGCGAGCATCGGGACCCTTGGAGAAATGGGAAGTGGCAAGTGATGACCCCATCATACTCCCGGGGTGCAGAGAACTCGACTCTGTCGAGTAAGGGTCCTCTCCGCTGCGGTACTGCTCCACTAGGCCAGGATCCAGCTACTGGAGGTCCTCCCGGCTCACCCAGGCATCGTCCGAAGGTGGCCGTCCCTTCCACCTAACCAGGTATCACCCATACGCCTTGCCCCTTGTGTTGGTGACCTGTTCATCTAATATTCGCTCCACTTTGTCACGCTGGTTTCTCAAGTTGGGTGGAGCTCTCTGAGGTGTGGGGGCGCTCTCAAGGGATGGAGTAGGCTGGATCTCCTCACTGGGTGTCACCGTGGGGCCTTTGTAGGGTACCCGGTCAGCCACATTGAATGTGGGGCTTACTCCATATTCTTCAGGGAGTTTCAACACATAAGCATTGGTGCCAAGTTGTCTCAGCACCTGGAAGGGGCCAGCTCCACGAGACCTCAACTTTGAGGTATTCCTAGGGAATAGCCTCTCAGTTCTCACCATCACAAAATCACCAGTTTTGAATTCTTGGTGGCGACGGTGGGGATCGGCAGTCTTTTTATAATTCTCGTTGCTCTTGTTGATGTATTTGCAAATGTTTTCATGTGTCTTTGTGGATGTTGACTCACTAGTGGATAAAGGGGGTCCTGGACAACCAAATGTGGACCTATCATGCCATGGTGCTACGTAGACTTTGATGGACCTAGGAGGACCAGGGCATCCATGAATTGACCTATCATGCTTAGAAACCATGTGGACCTTGGTGCACTTAGGTGGACCGGGGCAGCCATAAGTGGCCCTATCATGCATGAGACGGATGAAGAGTGGGGGAAGACCAACTTGTCCAAATGTAAACCTATCATGCACTAGACCTAGTGTGTGAGTGACACAAGTGATGTGACTAGCTTGACCACCTGATGCGACAGGTTGTGATACATGGATTCCTATCAAGATGGTCCTATCTGTGAGATTTGGGGGTTTCCACTCATGGGGATCGAAGCGGTTCTTGGGATGGGTCACTCCCTCATCTCCAAGGTTGATGTCACCGTTGGCCTTGACTCTCATAGTGTGGGCAGAATTTTGGAATGGGTGGGTTAGGACTGACATGGTGGGTGAGGGTAGGAGGGAGTGGGTGATAAGTGATGAGCACTTGGAAGCCCATGGGGAGTGGCCAAACAGATCAAGATGGGCTAAGGGGTGAGTAACGTGGAGGGGGGTTTCAATCCAAGTGATCGCCCTAGGGTCCCTAGCACACATAGGGAAGCGGAAGTCATGATCCTGGTGGGGCCCAACGCAAGGCTCCTTGTAGGAGGGCAAGGGGGTGAGGTAAAACTCATTAGGCTCAGGTAGAAACAACAAGAGCTTACTCGTGCAAGGACCCTTGGTGTAAATGGAGGTGATGGTCCCGATAGAGGGGTGTGAGAAACTAAGGTACCCCCTGTTGCTTGCTTCTAAGGCCCACATGTTTGTCACCTCTATTTGCCAAAATACACTCCTAACCAAGTCCCTCATGGATCCTACAAAGGAAAACGATTGGAAGGTCGTGTGGAATGGAGAGGTGGGCACAATTGGGTAATGATTTTCCATAGGGGGGTGCATGATGTGGAGGAGGAGGTCTTGCTTTAGCCACTCAATGAGGGGTTCCCCTAAAATCACAGGTCTTATGGAAGGATGGGTGGGGGGACTTGGATGGTCATCTGGCAACTCAAGGGGGAGGATGTTCCTAGTTAGGCTCGTTGTGGTCTCTTTGGATAAAGGGGAGTATTCTTGACCCATCATTTGGCATTGGGCTTCATATTCTTCCTCCCAATCTAGGGAAGCCTCATATTCCTCAACCACGTTCTCATCCTTTTGGGGTGTGGGGGTTTTGCTTTCCAAGGGAATGGGAAGGTCTTTTGTGGATGGGGTGATGAAGGTTGGGGCATGGTGCACCCGGGGTGGTGAGGTGGCTTGAACTTGGGTTGGGTTTGGGAGTGAAAGAAGTGGAGACCTAAGTTGGGGTAGGATTGAGGTTGGTAGTGGAAGATGGGTGGGTCGAGGAGGACTGGGTTGATTGATTCTGGGAGGTGTGTCCCTTTTTGGGGAAGATGGAGGGGTAGTGGTGGGGACCGTGGAAGCTTGTGGGGTGTGGGTATGATGGAGAGTTTTAGGTTGGGTGATGGCCGTCATGGGCCTAGGTGGAGCGGGGGCCCTAAGGGAAGTCTTAGGTTGACTGGGAGGAAACGGGGGAGTGGGAGTGATCTTCAGGTTATGGTCTTCACGGTAGGAGTTGGGGAGGTATTGGAGCCTAAGTTGGGTCTTCATGTCTTCCCAGGTATGGATTGGTTCTTCCATCCTAATTCTCTTCCTAGTTTCTACACTCATCCAATAGGTCTTGGCAAGTTTGGTAAGGTGCATATTTGCGGGCCTAACTTTCCTATCTTCCGTCATAGGGTACCAACCAAAGTATTGGTCCATAGCATTCTCCCATTTTAGGTAGACATGTGGATTATGTGACCCATCAAAGTTAGGAGCCTCAACCTTAATCATCCTCAAGAGGTAATCATCCGGATCCTCCCGTGGTCGCCTTTCAAAATGTCTAGGTTGGCGGGGCCTCTCATACTCACGGTGGAAGTCATCCTCAAGGTCCTCCCTATCAAGTTCAACTCGTGGAGGGGGTGCCCGTTGGGCATGGTTCCTAGGCAGGGCCCTAGTTTCATCGAGTCTCTCTAGGCGGGTGGAAATTCCACTCATTTTCTCCGAGAGGGCTTGAATGGCAGCCTCAAGTCGATCCATTGGAGCTTGGGGAGCCTCCCTAGGGATGTTTGGGTAACCTTGGAGAATGGGATTCATGGTGGAACCGAGGTAGAGGGGTCGGCTCGGTACAAGGTACCACTACGGGTGGACATGCACACGGATGATGAAAATGTAAATACCCTAGGACCTACGCTTGTAGAGACAAGTCTATAACTTGCTCTGATACCAACTGATGTGACACCATATGGCAGCGATGGAATTTGATCCCTAGGACTTAATTCGCAATAGCAACAACAAGACTTGAGAGCTACTAGAGATTCGCCAACACACCGCACGCTCGCGATTCCCGTGGTGACTCGGTGATGCCGAGTCGAGGTGGTGGGGTTAGCCCCTGGCTGGCAAGAGGACCAGCACCGCTAAGGTTGTCCCTCCCAAAGATATGAAACCCACAAACAAGGGAGGCCGGGTGCCTTGAGGGCACTAGGTCACTCGCTCACTTTTAGCCACGGCGACCATACTAAGATAGTGGCTCCGGGATCGGGCACTCGCTCTCCAACCAGCGGATAAGTTTCGCAAATATGAAATGAACAGAAATAAAGGGGCAAGGGCAGAGCTCACCTGGTTGGTTTGAGGAAACCAACCCCGGTCGGAGACGAGGGCGAGCGGGGAAGTGTGGGTTCCCCCGCACACTGCGCCGATGAAGCTTCAATCCTGTTTAAAAGTACAATCACTACACCTCGCGCAGGAGGGTGATCTCGGGGGTGGGAAATATTCAAGTACAATCAAACACTACCTCCCGCAGGGAGGGGCGGTAAGCCGGCCAGGCGGGGAAGGGAGAACCGTCGGGGAAAGGTAGGTTGGACGCCGAGGATGTTCCCACTTGCAACCAGCGATGACTGACTGCCCGATGATTCCAGGACTGTAGATCGCGTTCCTGAATTTCGCCGGAGGCGAGGCCAGCGTGGAATTCCTCGTATATGGCACGCGGATGTCCCTGAATTTCCTTGATTTCTTCTGCTACAGTTGCTGGTCCAGGGTGGGGTTTGATCGGGGAGGCAGAATCTGGGCGCGGCAGCTCCCAGTTTCTGATGGCAGGATGCAGAGATCGGCCCGATCACTTCTGAACTCCAAATCATGAGCTACTGGAATTTCTGGAACCGTGAGTGAGTCCTCTCTGCAGCAAAACTGACGGGGCAGCCGTTCAATGTCGGGGTGGACTGGGGGACGCCGATGAGTGGCAGTTGGTTGCTGCAGGTCGTGGGAGGCAGACCCGTCCAGTCGAGGAAGAAAAATGAAAGCTCTGACCTCCGGATGTTGAACGCACTTCCGCTTCTTGATCCCAAAAGAGGACAGGTGGAGGAAGATATTCGTAGAAGAACTCGTGGCTTGAATCTTCCAGTGGCTGGTCCGGGTAGAGCTTTGAACAAGGTGGCAGCTTCTGGCCGCAACAGCTACCTGACATGAACAGTGACTTGCAGGAGTTGTCCCGGCCGCTCACGGACACCAAATCTCGAACCGTCGAAGTTGTTGGAACCGTGGAGGAACCCTCTTTGCGGAAAAACTGGTGGGGAAGCCGTCTGATGTCGGGGCGGACTGGGGGACGCCGATGAGTGCTAGCTGGTCGCTGCAGGTTGTGGGAGGCAGACCCGTCTAGTTGAGGAAGAAGAGCGAGAACTCTGGCCTCCGGCTGTCGATCGTGATTCCGCTTCCTGATCCTGGAAGAGGATAGGATGTGGAAGAACTTTGTTGAAGAACTCTCGGTCTGAATCCTCCGCCGTTTGTTGTGGTACAGCTTCAAATCAGGTTCAGGAACTTGGCAGGGGAAGTCCGGCGCAGTCGGGGGAGAACGGCTCTCCCAGGCAGCCCCGAACTTGGAATGAGATGAGGTCACCTCGCCTGCGAAGTCGACTCGACGCCCTTTCCAGCAATGTATGATTCGCCTTCAGACGTCGCCGTATGAACTCGTGGTGGCTTCTGCAAGTCGGACCTTCTTCTGCCACCTGCAGAATTGGCTAAAAGAAGGGGGTGGTGGTGGTTTTAGGTTAAGTGGAGTGGGGATTAGTAGTGGAGGGAGGGGTGGTGGTGTTGGTAGAGGGGGGGGGGGATGTGTGGGGATGATGAGAATAGTGGAGCAGGGAAAATGGAGGTCCAAGAGGGTGGAGGGGAGGGGTGGCCGCAGCTAGGAGATAGGGGAAGGGAGTGGTCGGCCAAGGTAAGAGGAGGGGGGTGAGTAGATGGAGGGGGGGTTCGCAAATGGTAGTGGGGGGGGGGGTTTGATTGCTTGGGGATATGAATGAGGGTGTGGGGGAGTGGAAGGGTTGCTTGGGGAAGAGGAATGGGTGCCTTGGAGGTGGAGAAGGTGTATGGGGAATGGGAAGAGTTGTTTGGGGAAGTGGAGGAATTGATGGGAGTTAAGGCTCTTGGGGAGGTGAAAGGGTGGAAGGGTGAGGTGGCTGGTGATGTGGCAAGGAGGGGGGGGGAGGGGAAAGGGCAGGTTCGCCCAAGGTAGAGAGAGAGAGGAGGGGGAAGAGAGAGAGAGGGGTTCGCCCCCTTAAGTGAGAGAGAGAAGATAGAGAGAAAGCTAGAGAGAGAAGGAGAGGTGCACAAATGCTGTGGCAAATTCTTTAATACTTCATTAGCTTCCACAAGAGGGGGTTGGGGTCCTATATATTGGGATCCCAACTTTGTACAAAAGCCCCTGAGGAAAGAGCCAATAACAGATAACCAAAAGTGCAAAAAAGGGGCGCACATGGGCCTGGCTCCTCTAAATGGGCCACAAAGCCAAACAAGCCCAATATGACGATCAACTTAGGTAACAAGCATGAGCACCTAGGACTTGACTCAAAATAAAGGCGAAATACATCAAAGTGACTCGAGAATGATATGAAAATTACATAGCCAGACTCAGAAAATTAAGACGAACATAATGGCGAGCATCGGGACCCTTGGAGAAATGGGAAGTGGCAAGCGATGACCCCATCACTTATGGAGGTCCCTGGTGTGATTTCCTAGTCGGCCCCAAGGAATATGGAGACGAGAGGTCCGCACACCAAGGTAGGAAAATGTAATCTAATGTATGAAAGTATGAATGAACCTATGTGCACCGGAGTGCATGCAAAATCTAGCCTAGAATCTAGCAAACAACTATGCACGCAATGATGTAAATATGTAGAACAATCAGAGAGGAAGTCAGATATCACCCAAGCAAGGAAATCACAGCAGAAATTGCGGAAAGTAATGCACCTCGGGATGCGTACCTGTCTGGAGTATAACGGTCTATAGACCCTGTGTCATAAGATAATAACGGTCGAAGGCCAGACCGCCAGAAGTAATATAATGTAGAGCACCAGGACCATCGGATGAGCCAGAGAGCCAAAAATAACCAGAAATAAAAGGGAAATCCGTGAAAAGCCCGCACACAGGATCAGGCGTATAACGGTCCAATACCCCTGCGTCAGAGTGGAGTAACGCAGGGACAGAGGGCCGTCAGAACACCCAGAAAACCAGAAATAAGATGAAGTAAGAGGGAGATCCATGGGCAATCAAACAAGGGAATGATGGCAGGTTTAAACAGAGATCAAGAGACGATTGGCACAAGCTGTCCCACCGTGATCGCCAAAAAATTATCTGTTGATTTGTTTTGCTTCTCTTCTTCTTTTTGTTTTATGTGCAATAAAGATGATAGGCAAAAAGCAAAGATCTCAATCAACCCAAGGACATGCGAACCATGAACCTAGGCAACCAGAACAAGCTCTAGCATGGGCATGCTATCTCAATCATCAAACTAAACTAAGGACATAAAGAAAAAACACACGCCGGGGCGTGGAGCAAAAGCAAATAAAAACACACCGCAAGGGTGGAGCAAGGAAAGAGAATAAGAGATATGAGAGAGAAAGAGAAAGCTAATGCCCAATACCAAGAAAGAACGTGATCGCAACCAAAGTAGAAACAAGCCAAAGACCTGAAAATACCTTGGAAATAGGTGGATGAAGCACCCGCCCACGGGAGAAAGAAAATTAGGGAAATCTGCAGATCAATGGAATGTAACGGCCGAAAGCCCACGCGTCACTGGGAAGTGACGGTCTCTCGATGAACCGCTATATGAATCTGACGCGCCTGCACAAGACCGTCAAATAACTTGCAGTAATAGCTTGTAGATTCTTTTAACTCCAACTCTTCCAGCCGGCCAGAAGACTTGGGCCTCGTGTGGTGAACCTGTAAACCTGCCAAAGAACATGAAAACACAAGAAAATAGACCCAAATTAGCCTTTTAAATAATATAGCATCAATTCTTCAATAAACTCAATAGCATGCAAAAGGAAAGGAAAGGAAAGTACCGGGGAGGTTTTGGTTTTTTAACCCCTCTGGGCATTTTAAAAAGATAGGAGGATGTTTAGATGATGAAAAACCATGGAGAACATGGAAAAAGAAGAGGGACAATGCTTTTGATAAAAAGGAGATGAGGAAGAACACAATATGTAATGATGAACTTTGAAAACCAATGGAACGAATACTCCCTTCACCGCGAAGCAGATGAACGTGAAAGACAATTCTCCTTGGTCAGATGTGACTCCAGAATGCGGCAACACTTCGACGCGAACTCCAGATCTTCCTCTCTCGGGCCATGAAGTTAAGGGTGCTATTTATAGACCCTCAAACTCTCCGGTCGAGCAGAGGATAATCCAGCAAGATAAAAGGATAACTTTTAGCAAATCCTTGAAGATAATATCACCAAGAGTCCATAGAAACAAACAGAAGGTTCTGAGGATCAGATTTGGAAGAGAAATCAATAATTCAAGCTCTTATCTCGACCACAGAGTAGCATAGAAAAGGCCTGAACTACCAGGACTCTCTGTTGTATGTAACGGCTACTCGACAGACCGCCACATGAAAATAACGCGCCATGGAACGTCCGTTACATTCAACCTTATCTCAAAAGAGATAAGATCAACAGGAAGAAGATCAAACAAGTTGGACTCTCAAAGGAAAGTAACGGCCAAGGCTGGACGCGTTGGAATAAATAACGGCTGCACGACAGACCGTTAGATTCAACGGATAAGCTTTAGAACAAAGGCCTCAAACTTTAGGACTCTTCAATAAGTAACGGCCCAGGGATCATGCGTTATATGGAAGTAACGCACCTAGGGAAAACCATTATTAACAATGAGGATAAAAAAAGGTGCAAAGCTTGCTAAGCTCGTCGAATAAAAGGCCACAATAAACCACACTCCAACCAAGGAGAAGACCCAAGAAACAGGCTTCAAACTGATCAAGGAGACTCGATAAAGAGTGAACAACTCGGAGCATCATATGGATAAACAAGGAGATGACCCAACTTATTGGTCAGAAAACGGGTGTCAACAGTAGACTTCTTCACCGAGCACCCGGTACTAGAAAACTGTCCACTAGAACCGGAACTTCCTGAAGATGAAACCTTGGAAGCCGCTCAAGTTCAGCCCTCTTTGTGGCAGTTATATTTTGATGGCGCCTCCAGAATTGATACCTCGGCCACTGGGTCAACCAGGGTTAGAGCAGGAGTAGGCATAGTCCTGAAATCTCCAGAAGGAGAAGTTGTGCACACATCTTGCTCGATAAACAAGTCGTGCACGAACAATGAAGCAGAATATGAAGCCCTAATAATCGGGTTGCAGATCACACTATCCATGGGGATTAAGATGCTAGAAGTATTTGGAGACTCCATGCTAGTTATAAAGCAGCTGGAAGAGAATTCGAGGTGCGAAAGCAAGAGATCCGCCCCTACCATCAGCTGGCAATCCGTCTGATGTCGAAATTTTACTTCATCAGCGTCAAGCATGTCAACCGAGAACGCTCAGGCGGACGCCCTCGCTAAATTGGCCAGTTCTTTGGCTGTCCCGCCAGACACAAGCCTGAACATAACAGTGATCAACCGCCGACAGATCCCCAGTGCAACGGAGGTCTTGGCTGACGAACCAGAGAATGAGGTGGCAGCCATTGAAGAGGTTCAACAACCTGATTTGTGAGAACATCTCTTACCTTGGTCTAGTGGCACTCCGCCCTGACCGAGCTACCTTTACCTTGGTCTAGTGGCGCTCCGCCCTGACCGAGCTACCTTTACCTTGGTCTAGTGACACTCCGCCCTGACCGAGCTACCTTACCTTGGTCTAGTGACGCTCCGCCCTGACCGAACTACCCTTACCTTGGTCTAGTGGCGCTCTGCCCTGACCGAGCTACCTTTACCTTGGTCTAGTGGCACTCCGCCCTGACCGAGCTACCTTACCTTGGTTTAATGGCACTCCGCCCTGACCGAGCTGCCCTTACCTTGGTCTAGTGGCACTCCGCCCTGACCGAGCTACCTTTACCTTGGTCTAGTGGCACTCCGCCCTGACCGAGCTACCTTACCTTGGTCTAGTAGCACTCCGCCCTGACCGAGCTATCCTTACCTTGGTCTAGTGGCACTCCGCCCTGATCGAGCTACCTTACCTTGGTTTAGTGGCACTCCGCCCTGACCAAGCTACCTTTACCTTGGTCTAGTGGCACTCCGCCCTGACCGAGCTACCTTACCTTGGTCTAGTGGCACTCCTCCCTGACCGAGCTACCCTTACCTTGGTTTAATGGCACTCCGCCCTGACCGAGCTACCTTTACCTTGGTCTAGTGGCACTCCGCCCTGACCGAGCTACCTTACCTTGGTCTAGTGGCACTCCGCCCTGACCGAGCTACCTTACCTTGGTCTAGTGGCGCTCTGCCCTGACCGAGCTACCTTACATTGGTCTAGTGGCACTCCGCCCTGACCGAACTACCCTTACCTTGGTCGAGTGGCGCTCCGCCCTGACCAAGCTACCTTTACCTTGGTCTAGTGGCACTCCGCCCTGACCGAGCTACCTTACCTTGGTTTAGTGGAACTCCGCCCTGACCGAGCTACCTTACCTTGGTCTAGTGGCACTCCGCCCTGACCGAGCTATCTTTACCTTGGTCTAGTGGCACTCCGCCCTGACCGAGCTACCTTACCTTGGTCTAGTGGCACTCCGCCCTGACCGAGCTACCTTCACCTTAGTCTAGTGGCACTCCGCCCTGACCGAGCTACCTTTACCTTGGTCTAGTAGCACTCTGCCCTGACCGAGCTACCGTCACCTTGGTCTAGTGGCACTCCACCCTGACCGAGCTACCTCACCCCGGTCTAGTGGCACTCCGTCCTGATCGAACTATCCTTACCCCGGTCTAGTGGCACTTTGCCATAACCGAGCTCGCATAATATCAACAATATTGCCAACACAGGCCTTACGCCTGAATCGGCTCAGATCTATCCTTTGCATCAGCATTGTTTCCTTGCTGACGAATAAGCCCTTTTTCTCGGCGCAAGACTTCGTGTCCTAGCCGACCCTTTACAACATTGCATTAGCATTACCTTCTTGTTGACGAATAAGCCCTTTTCTGGCGCAAGACCTCGTATCCTAGCCAACTCTCTCAACATCCTCCTGTTATATGAAAAAAAAGAAAAAATAGGGGTTAAAAATAGAGATACCCCACCGGACTTGTTCCTGTATTCGGAACAAGGGCAAAAATGGCTATAGCCCGGCTGTGGTGAAAACCCGAAAGGGCGTCGCAGGCAAAATCGGGTACCCTGCCACGTGAAAACCCGGAAGGGGGCGTGGGCAAAAGCAAGAGGGGGTTGGCCTCGGCGAAAACCTGAAAGGGCGCTTAGGTCAGTAAAGTGGTAATCTAAAAAGTTCCTCTTTATTCTCCTCCTAATGAGACTCCCAAAGGACAACCATCAAGAGTCCCATCGGAGATCCCCTTTACCAAGCCTGTGCTCGACCCTCGTCATCATCGGCGAGATCGGTCGGACTCTACCCTTGACTCGGACCTTCCGTCCTTGTCAATGAAGATACCCTTGCTTCGATACGTAACCCATGTCGATGAACAAACCCATGTTTGACCCTCGTCATCATCGGTGAGATCGGTCGAACTCTACCCTTGACTCAGACCTTCCGTCCTTGTTAATGAAAATACCCTTACTTCGGCTTGTAACCCATGCCGATGAACAAACCTATGCTCGACCCTTGTCATCATCGACAAGGCCGGTCGAACTTTACCTTTAACTCGGACCTTTCGTCCCTGTTAAGAAGTATATAGTCTTTTCTTCGGCATTTGACCGATGTCGACGAACTGAACCTTTCCAGTCCTTGTCATCATCGGCAAGGCCGGTCGGCATTCTGGCAAGACAAGTTCTCCCATGTTCCAGATTCTCCATGGAATTAAAAAAAAGAAAAGAAAAAATGGGGTTAAAAATAGAGATACCCCATCGGACTTGTTCCTGTATTCGGAACAAGGGCAAAAATGGCTATAGCCCGGCTGTGGCGAAAACCCAAAAGGGCGTCGCAGGCAAAATCGGGTACCCCGCCACGTGAAAATCGGGAAGGGCGCGTGGGCAAAAGCAAGAGGGGGCTGACTTCAGCGGAAACCCGAAAGGGCGCTTGAGTCTATAATGTGATAAAAAAATGAAATAAAAATGATGATGATGATGTAGTAACGAGGTTACCCTCGTTCATCATTTCACTTCTATCTACCTTCTCGGCCCTTGTCACCGTCGGCAAGACCGGCTACCCTTTTTGGCCCTTGTCACAATCGGCAAGACCGGCCATCTTTTCGACCCTTGTCACCATTGGCAAGATCGGTCGCTACCCCTTCTGGTCCTTGTCACCATCGGCAAGACCGGCTACCTTCTCGGCCCTTGTCACCATCGACAAGATCGGTCGCTACCCCTTCCGCTCCTTGTCACCATCGGCAAGACCGGTTACCCTTCTCGGCCCTTGTCACCATCGGCAAGACCGGCGATCTTTTCGACCCTTGTCATCATCAGCAAGATCGGTCGCTACCCTTTTCGGCCCTTGTCACCATCGGCAAGACCGGCCATCTTTTCGACCCTTGTCACCATCGGCAAGATCGGTCACTACCTTTTCGACCCTTGTCACCATCGGCAAGATCGGCTACCTTTTCGGCCCTTGTCACCATCTGCAAGACCGGCTACCTTTTTGGCCCTTGTCACCATCGACAAGGCCGACTACCTTTTCGGCCCCTGTCATCATCGACAGGACCGGTCAACATCCCCCTAACCTGGATCCTTCGTCCTCGTTAAGCAATCAACTTATTTTGCTTCGACATATAACCTCTGTCGATGAATAAACCCTACCCTAAATTTCTGTTAGCGTCAATGAGTCCAGCTGACAAGCCGTCTGACCTTATTTCCCAGCCCTAAGGGGCCTCTACACTTTTTGGTCCTTCGAACTTTTGGCCTACGTTAGCCATTGCTTGGTCCCGAGAATGGTCACGGCGTGGTGGAGCGAACACCTCACCCCTTTGCTGAAGGCGTGAGCGCTCTCCTGCCCTAGTGACTCACATACTCGGACTAGAATTGACTGGCGAGCGGAAAGGGGAAGGAAAAGAATAATGAAAGAATGGAGTCGTCATTTAACAGCAAAAGAGGAGTTTTCATTCATATGAAATAAAAAGATACATGTTACGCGAGGCATACCCCGGAATGCATAAAGTCCATCAAACAGGGAGGGGAATAGAAGAGACTATGGCAGCGGGCGTCGGAAGATGTCCTCCAGCTCCGGAATACCCAAAGAAGGATGGCGGGTCAGTTCTTGCAGCCGAGACTCGGTGACCTCCAGCTGGGACAGTTTCTCCTCGAGGGAAGCAGCTTGTCCCTCGGCCATTTCTGCTTCCTCTATCTTCTGGACTTCCAGACGCTCTATTTCTAGAAGCTCAGCCTCTGCCCTTGAAAGTTCAGCCTGCAGCTCTACTATCCGGGCCGTAAGGAAACTTTGACGCTGCAAAGAGGCACTGGCATCATCCCTCATATGCGCCACAGTCCCTTTCAGAGAGACGAGAGTCGCTCGGCATTCAGCTCGCTCCAATGTTATGGCCGTCAGCTGGTCAGTTACCTCTCGGCCTAAGAATTCCCTTCTGTTCACATATTTCAGCAGCAGAATTACCCGTGGAGTCCAGTCGTCCATGGGGCAGCCGAAAGCCAACAGCGAGCGGGACAAGTGCTCTATCAAGCCCCTCAACATAACATAAGTCAAATCTCTGCTGGTTGTTATGGTCTGCTGAAGGGTCTCTAAGAACTGCCACACGAGGTCACTCGATGACTGGAGACCGAGTGGTGATGTCTCGGGTAGTTCGAACTCCACTCTGCTGTCCACGGTGGCCCAGATATCGTTGCTCGTCCCAGAAGATGACGACGGCATGATCTGCAACGCACTTGCATGGGGAACAACTGCAGTAACTGATATAGTAGTTGGGGTCTCGATGACGGCGACTTCCCTGCCAGCCCCTTGGGATGAAGCTGCAACAGGGACATCAAGGGCCAAGGACATCTGCTCCTCGCCTCCAACTTGACTGACCCCCATATGGCCAGTTTCAGCAACAAGAGCCAGGGCCCCAGTAGTCCCAGCTTCCTCTTCAATGATCTCTCCCGCCTCCACCTGGGGGGGGGCACCCTTCTCTGAAGTCGACTGTCATGCGACTTCCAATGGCCGGGAGTCCTCGACTGCCACTGACTCGTCAGCCCTCACAAATACTCCAGGTCCTATTGGACTCGCTGCCGCTGCATAGTCCTTGGGATATCGCAGTGTGATAGGCTGCAAGACTAGCGGGAAGGTTGCATGACCCGCACCTAGAGCCGGGAGGGGTATATGCACCGTTATGGTTGGCAGCACCACCTCAGTCTGCACCAGAAATATATATATCAGAGAGCTGAAAAGAAAAAGAAAGGAAGGGCAATAAGCGCCGATCACGGGGGGTTCCTCACCTTAGCCGGCACTAGGCTCAAATCTCCAAGGGCGACCTCTGCAGCCCCAGCCCCTTCACTTACAAGTGATCCTGACGGCCCAGGACTGCTCCATGACAACCGGGGCGGCCTGAAAGTCAGATGATCACTTTCATAAGCCGAAGATGCCCCTGCGTCCTCAGCCTATGTGTCGACCGGTGGGAACTCCTCGTCACTAGAGCCGTCACCGTAATCGACCTGCTCAGAGGAAGAGGACTCCTCTGCTCTTTCTGGACGCTCCACCATCGGAGTAGGAATCTCACCAGGAGGAGCATCACCCTCAATAGGGACTTCCTCAATGCACTTCGCACTAGGAGCAGCAGTTGATGGTATTTCAGGGGCAAGCTCGCCCTGCTCCCCAGCAATAGCTTCCTATGCAGCCTCCACTCCCGGAAGTAATGACGGTTGCATATCAACTGAAATTTATGGCAAGAAATAGTCAAGCTGACTGAAGACATGAAGACTCACGGTGGTGTCACAATTAAACTATAAATTACCTTCCATTTCTTGTCTGGGCATTGGAGAAGGCAGATCTCTCACTACGGGAGTAGTAAGGATTTCCTCTGCCCCTTCCCTAGCCACGGCGCCTACCGTCGCCTCCAGCCCGACGACCGCAATGACTGTGTCGGCAGCTGTCAACACGGATTAGCCGAAGCAGCCAAAGTGAGCCAATGAATTCTGAAGAAATGAAGAGCTTACCTTCAGCTTCTGGCCCCTGCGCGCGGGAAGCCTCGAACTCTTCAAAGGATACAACCGGAGGAAGAACGGTTGCTGGTTCCTTTTCTGCGGCCTTCCTCCGGCGTGCCCGTGTCACTCGGGTCATTGCCGCCTTGGCCTTCCCAACGGCCTCCCTCAACTGGGATCGGGTCCGCTTTCTCGAATCGCCAGGAGGCAGTGGCGTCGTGGTCGGGGCCGACTCGGGGGCCTCAAAGTATGCTGGCTTCTGAGCTTTCATTATTAGCTCCCTAAAGTGCCGAGTCTTCTCCAAAGTGGGTCGGACTGCATATGCACGAAGGTGAGAATAATACATGACAATGAAGAAAAGAAGCTGGACGATGGGCCTGAATAAAGAGATGGAACATACTTCCTGGACCCATGTAGAAGGGGAAAAGAGGCCAATAATACAGCGAGGGCACTTTGTCTCTCGAAGCTGCCTCGTGAATAAGCCAGCATAAATCTCTTATCTTTTCACTCTGCTCGGCCAACAGCGCCAGGTCCTCGTGGCCACGAGAAGACAGGTGATAACATAAGCTCGGGTGGTCCAGCCCCCATCTGTCAGCATACTTGAATGAGATATGAAGGGGTCGGTCCAGAATGGCTTCGCTATGACCACCCACTGAAAGACCATGCGATCGGAGGAGCGCAAATAGCCAAGGGGTGTTGTCATATAGAGCATCCCGCCTGTCTTCCCTACGGATGAAAGTCCGATAGGGGTGCAGCCTGTCAACCTCGGGGCGCCAGTCAGCCACCACCGAGATGGGTTCCTCCACCGGCAGAGGGAGTTGCTGAAGAACCACCCTCTCGCTACTTACCCGGCATAGACCCCGAAGCGTTTTCACATAGTCATCCTTGCTGATTGTGGGCAACTTCGGGTCGACTTTGGTCCTGCGGCTTTTCACAGCTTTTTGGGCCTCAAGATAGGCCCTCACTTCCGTGTTGGTCTAAGATTTCAGCTTCTTCAAATAGGAGGGCTCAATATCAAGGGTTGGCTCCGGCTGGGAGTCCAGAAATCTATGCTCTGCTACGGCCCAACACTCTCGGCGGGAGCTCCTGTAGAACCCCGTCTGCGCGTTCCACCACTTGATATACTCAGGAGTAATGCGGGGGAAGCGGGCAGGGGTTGGCACCCTGAAAGAAACATCTTCTCGGCGGTGGAAGAAGTCCCACCATATTCGGGCATCATCATTTGAAACTTGCCCTGGCTCTGTGTCTATTGGGCAACGCAAATTATGAAGAGGAATGCGGAATGTGCTGGTCATAGCCAAAGTTCCGGCTAAAGCGAAACGGATAATACGGCTCCAGCCACAAAATGCCGCTCTTTTGGAATACAAGGACGCTTGGCCTGATAGCCAGCGCCCAGTCAGCCAACTCCTGCTCAAGGATGGGCCTTGTACACTTGGCCCCAGAGATTGGATGGATATACTCCTCTGTCTCGAAGAGCTTGCACTACCTCGTCCTGTTCACCAGCGGGCTGGAGTGGGCAGCTAAGCTCCAAAAGTGAAGGACCCCGGGTGAATCTGTGGGAATCCAGGCCAACTTGCCCCGAATGGCGAAGAGTTGATCTGCTAGTGAGGACGGCTCGACACTCGCGAACTCTATCATTCGCGGGATAAGATGAGCTGACTATAACGCCCGAGGGGCAGCCTCCGGAAAAAGGGTACAAACCCAAGCATTGAAGAAGTGTAACGGACCAACCATCCGCAGATTCCTGGGAAGACGCGTCTTGTGCAGGTCTCCCAGCATTTTGTAAGTGAGGCACAAAGCCACTGGGCAGAGGGACGGCTTAGTACCCCAAGCCATGAGACAGGCGGGATAGATAGCCTCTGCTCTAATCACGCTCTCGTCACCTTGCGGGAGAGCGAAGGAACAAATCCAATAGGCCAAGTACGCAGCACAGTGTGTGACTGCGTCGACACCAGTGGGGTTCGGATCCTCCCTCTGCCCTCTTCTTGAAGATGATGCTGCGGCCTGTCGTCGGACTCTCTTCTTCCTCTTCGGAGCCATCGGCGCTATTGGGGGGAAGTCCTCGTACTTCTTCTCCCCACCAAAGAAATATTGGAGCCAGGTGCCCATCCGCACCCTCCGCTTCTTGCTGGGCTTCCGAGCTTCCCTCGTGTCATGTGATGAGTGGTAAAGTGTGCGGTATGCCTTCATCAGGTAACGATAAGCGTGGCCCGCCAGATACCGACCCTCACCGTCAGTCTGATCCTTCAGCCAGTCAGGCCAGCAGACTTCCTCATACGGCTCTCCGTCGATGGGTAGACCGCTAAGCTGTGAGAGGCTCCATAAATCCAGAGACGTTTCTGCTTCCGAGGTATAAAAAGTGTTGTACTCGGGGCAGAATACTTCGATCATGCCACAACATAAGCCTCGGGAGATGGGGTAGCGGTATCTCGAGGCGTACACGCTGTGATAGATGCCTGCCCTGGTCAGGATGGGAGCGTAGTGCTACAGTACATAATCCATGAACTCCACTGCTCCAGGTCTGAATGAGTGGGCGTCGGTGGCTCTCAGCTCGGCAAACCACCCCACGGATATTTGATGCTTAAAACGGACCGCCAGGCAGTCCAGCAAAAAAGATTCTTCTCTGTAACCCCATTTCAACGGGGCAAGAAACAAGCCAAAGATCGGCTTCTCCCGGTCCACCCTGCCTGCGGAATCATTCCACCGAGCGGGTACAAATTCAGGGGCCCTGGTCAGCAGCCCATCTTCTGGAGCAAGATCTTGCAGTCCGAGCATGACGCTCCATTTCCTGACTTCTCTGGGAAGATAAATAGGCCTTCCCCGCACTACACAGTCTGTTAGACTATCCCTCTCCACTAGCAAGGCTTGCTCGGCTTTGCAGACGAGGAACATGTCTCTCTTTCCCTGAAGGTTGAAGCACCGAAGGAAGGACATCAGATGTTTGTCCTTGGGGTGATCCCGCTTGACAGCGCCTTCCCGGTCATAATGAAAAGAATCGCCTCCAAGGATGAGGAGACAGCTAGTGTCTACAGTATCGGTCTCCGAATCCGAGGATTCTGCGACTACAACAAGCTGATCGTGCCCCCGATCAAGGGAATTGACATTCTCCCACGTCACCACGGCACGAGAAGCAGAAGAGGAAGAGCCAGATGCCATTTCTGTTTGTGAGAAGGCGCATCAAACAATAAACAATGTCAGAAAATAGTTGATCAAGATAAATTTTTGACAAAATTTCGGCAGAATCTCCCCAACACGGGAGATTGCCAAAGGGAAGCGGGAACACGTCCACTAAGGGAACGGCCACTAAAAGCAGCCATCGGCATTACACCAAGGACAAATGGGACACCCGGGGAAATAGCTCCGAGGGCAAGCCCTACTACAAGCCTCCCGGGGCCCAAAGAATGGGTTTAAAACCCAAATGAACAACACTCCACTCACCCCTGAGAAACTCGCCCACGCCCTCAGCTCACTCGGCACCGTGGGAAGAGAAGAAAGGGAGGAGAGAGAAAGAAATCTTGCAAATGAATAGTGATGAAGGAAGAATGAGAGGCGAAAGCCTTATATAGGGGGGTTTTCGGATGTTAATCCGGCGCGCTATTTAGCGTGCCGAATTAACGCTTCCTCAAACCAAAAGGCGCGTCGCTTTAAGGCGCGCCGAATTAACCTCCTCCAAGCATCAGGCCTGCGCCGGATTAACGCACAAAGCCAGGGACCGCGCCGAATTAGCATCTAAAAGCCCAGGGGCGCGGCGGATTAACCCCGCGTCGTATTAACATTCAAACGGCGTAGAATTGGCATCCGTGCCAGATTAAGGGCCGTTCCGAGCCTCCATCAATTGAAAAGGAGATCATTCCAGGCGAAGCTCATCCGTCGGCCTTGCTACACTCGTGCCTTGCTTGCAACACCCACGGCTGGGGGGCATTTGTTGGCACTCAAAATATCACTCGAGGCAATCAAGCCTCAAAGACGAATGACACGGCCCACTGAAGCATAGAAGCTGATAAATATCAACATATTGAAGACTTCTCAAGCTGCCAGAGCCTCGAGTCACCTGGGATGAACGCCAGGGACTTCGCCTCAGGAAAAGTTGAGATGAATCCACAATCAACCGGCAGTGCGACCAAGCCTGCCCAATGAACCGACATCGACTCCGTCGTGCCGCATACACTACACCCGTAGTCCGACCAAGGATGATGGCCTACTCGGTGGCCTGCCACCTCATGAAAGACTCTCCAGAGATGGAAGAACTCCCTTGGCTCTTCAGAACATAGGACCGAGGGCTCTGTTGGGGGAAGATCCCGGCTACCCTGCACGGGTACGGCTTCTAGCCAACTTGGGCCCATTAGTGGCCGAATGATCGCCTGGCCTAGGCGGAACTATCCCGGGTGTCACCCCACCCTCCAAGAAGCTTCGAGCATAAAACAGGCCGAGCCAACAGCACGAATCATAGTGTCGAGGGCCGTGTCATTGGAAAACCCGCGTGTTCAAGCAAAAGATGTTCGAGGCTCCGAGAGGGGCCATACGTCATCCTGAGAGCTTTCACGAGGCATCCCGTCGAGGTTTCAAAGAACTGTGGCAAGATGAATGTTTACGGTGATTCCCGGAATCATCTCCGGACTCACCGGCTAGCCCGTGACGAGCGGGGATGCTAATACGGCGTGCCCTAAACCGGCGCGCCCCCTTTATCCGGCGCCGTCTTATTCTGGCGCGCAAAAAGCTTCATAGGCCCCTCTCCCCGGTGTGCCATTCTCCACGCCGGATTAACCCCCGAATGTTCCTACATAAAAGGCCATTCGAAACAGAATGAAAAGGAAGAGGAGGTTTTCGAAAGAAGACGAATTAGAAGAAAAGAGAGAGAGTCGGGGAGCCAATCACCTTCGAGGGAGAAAGGGTTTCCTTGCGAGAGAAGCAGGGTTCTCACCGGGCATTCCCCCCTCGTCGCCGTCTTCCTCTCCACCTGGAGCCCTCCGGAGCCAGAGAAGTAGAAGAAGAGCCCAATACTCTGGTTTTGCCGGTGAAGTCTAGGTGGGTTCCGTGGATTGCTTCTCGAAGACCCCTCCTCTGTTTCCCCTTTCTGTTGTCGTGTAAGTGAGGGGGAGGGAGGGGCGATGATACGAGCCCATCCTCCTTCCCCCCTCATCATCTGTTCATCTGTTCATTCTTTCCCTGTACGTCCCCTATAACCCTTCTTTTTTTGATTTGAAATCAATGAGGCGGCCGCCGAGCAACAACGTCGGCGTGTCGAATGTGTATAACATACCTGATCTTTCATCTCCCATCAGTGGAATGAATGATGATTATGTCTTTGATGCTTTTCCTACTGCTTCCTTAGTCAGCATGCCCGATCACTCTGTGTGTGCCATTGCTGAGTTCTACTTTGCGGAATCGAACATGCCCGGAGCCATATGGGCTACATTAATATCATCCCCCTCCCCGGGATTCTTCCTTTCGAATGCAAGGGCCGTGCCTTGCCGTGTGCATATTGTTGGTTTATGGTTGGGGGCACGCTCGTGTGTCCACCTCTGCTGATTTCTTGTTCCGAGGTTGACCCCATCGACACCCCTCTACACTTCTTCATAGTCCAGAGTGAACAGGGTCATCTCTACAATCCCCGCATCCATTATATGCTAATGATTCTCATGTTCCATATCTTAATTGGTGCAGTACGCAATGCTAACCCATTAACCCCCGTGAGCATTAATCTGCCAACCCTATGAGCATTAATCTGTTGACCCTCTTATCCCATACATGGTCCATGATCGTCGGGTTTCATTGTTTCCGAGAACGGTAGTTTCAATATTCCGGGGAGGGGGAAACATACCCCATTGGCATCTCAAAATCACCATTCAGTCAAAGGGCCCCCATCTGTGAGTGATGAGGGTCCCTAGGGGCCATAAGGTGAATATCAATAGGGCTCAGCCCGATATCAAACCCACTGTCCCCAAGGACATTGTGGTGGTCATGGGTTGCATGCCCCTCGTAGGATAGTCCTCGGGGCCTCTCATCACTATTGGCCGTCCCTTTGTCGGATTGGGAGTTGACCATGGGCCGTGTACCCCCTTGTAGGCCAGTCCTCGGGGACCTCACCTCCTGTTAGTCACCTTATCCGCTTACTCTAACCCACGGAGCTATGGTGCCCCTTGTAGGCTCGTCCTCGGGGTATCATATCCGATCGGAATTTGCTGGCTGCCTCCATGCAGACCGGCGGTTTAGGGGCTTACTCCACAAGTGGGTATGACCCCGTTTCTCCCCTGTAACTCTTCAGGGATGGGGGAGATGCTGCCCAATTTTCGGCAGAGCTTTAAATGAATAAGATCACACTTCTGTGAATTGACTTCAATAAAACACTTGTTCTGAGGTAAAGAACCCTAGTGCTTGAGTATGAACCTCGCACTAGTTCATGACTTTACTCTTGGAGAGCCCTGACTCTAATTCAACATGCAATCAACCCAATTAAATCTCAAGACCCTCAACAACATCTTAATAAACCAAAATAGTTTCATAATTCCTCAAAAATCAACTAAAACGGCACGGTCCTAATCCGGCACCCCTTAATACAGCGCGGTACCCCCCCCCCCCCCCGCGCCGGATTAACGATAGACTCATAATTTCACAATTTCAATTGCTTTGCTCCCGACGCGCCCTAACCCGGCGCGCCCTAATGCCACCGCGCCGTTTTAATGCTTGCCATAGCCGCGCCGGATTAGGACCCTTTTCCTACGTTTGGCCGCGCCGGGGAAACTTATCCCTACGTGCAGTCGCGCCGGTTTTGAATCGTTGTGCCGTTCTAGTTACTCACTCACCTCCGGAGCGATCTTCGCCTCCTATGGTCGAGATTAATGACCCCAATCAATGATAAATTGAATAAGAAAGGGCTATTCAAGTCCAAACTTTCTTGTTATCATGCTTTTACTACCATGTCCGATAGCACTCTGCTTTCGTTACTATGCTTATGCTGCCACTTTCGTTCCCCATTAAGGGAGGCTAATAAATTTGCTTGATCACTGATCATTATTATAACTCTACTGCCATGCTTAGCATAATCTTAGCATAATCATGAACATCATGCGTGCATGCCTGCATACACCCTCGGGTATATCAAATGGCACTGACAGAAGATCGGGTTACGCCCGACCGGAAGCCTTTGCTATGCGCGATGGTGGTCCTCGGACCTACGCCCTCTGCCATGTATTAAGGGTCTTCAATTTAATGAACCATGCTTCTCTTGCATGATAGATAGAAACATCCCGTGTGACCTCGTCACGTTCACACCTTCGCATCTTCATTCCGGCCTTGACGGCCCACTATCTCGGCAATTAATCAAAGGTTTTCCCTCCTCGTGGGGGATGTAATTAACGCCGCAGCCTTTATGGTGTGACGGACTGTTGGTCCCGACCGAATCTCACTCTCGCCCGTGTACGGGTCAAAATGAGTGCATAATAAACTCGTCACGTACGTGACTGGCACGCCCGCGCAGTCAATCAGTCAGTTAATTACCGGTTAGTTAATTGGTTGATTGACGCGCAAATAAACCAAATAAGGCCAATAAAAAAATATATAATTTTTAATAAAAAGAAAATAAGATCAATAAATCCCATCGAAACAGGTGTGTGTGTGTGTGTGTGTGTGTGTGTGTGTGTGTGTGTGTGTGTGTGTGTGTGTGTGTGTGTGTGTGTGTGTGTGTGGAGACAGCCTTTGTGTTTGTGTGTGTGTGCGTGTGTTCAGCCTTTATGTGTGTGTTCAGTGTGTGTGACAGTGGAGACAACCATTGTGTTTGTGTGTGTGTGACAGTGGAGACAGCTCCTTCCCATTATTTAGTGCTCCCATTGTTCAATGTCGGTATTAAACTCTTTCCCAATGTCAAACTCTCGTTGGTCTTATCAGGTATACACTAGGCAATGATGATTGGGTGGATGGTCTAACGACAACCCCCAACTAATATGATGGAACATGATCTTTGTGATTACATTATGTCATGTTGTTCTGAGCCTCATCTCCTTACTCTTATCAAGTCCATATATTTTGCACTCAATGTTTTAATTTATGATTATATCATACACATTTTTCAGAAAAAGACTTCGAACTAGCGGACAGTAGAAATGTGTAGCATATCTACAACTGGAGGACAGATTAAAGAACATGCACTCGTTGAAGATTTAAGAAAAACAATCGAGATGGAGAAATTTTCAGCCGATCAAACTGTGAAGCTATGTGAAACTTTGTTGGCAAAATTTGATCAATTGAAAGTATGTAACAAAAAGTGATATGGATTTTTTTTAAGGACTATCATTTGTGAGGCCATGTACACATGAAACTCTTTTTTGTAAAACTTTATCTTTTTGTAAAATGCTCCCTTTGTTATCATTTATCTCACCTTAATTTCTGCTTGCTAAATATTACTGTGGATTGCATGTGTACGTACATTATTTGGGGCACCCGTACTCGTTACTTAGATTACATGTGAATTATTCATCTTTTATGCACACGTAAAATAGTATTTAAAGCATAATGTTGTAACCAAAGTAAATAATCCTAATATGATAGTAGTTACAACATCTATCACATTTTCAGTGACCAAAATGTCAAGAAACAAATAAAATGAGTGATCAAAATTTAAATGTTTTTGACCCGATTTAAGATAGAGCTTCAAGTCCCATTTCAGCGGGGGAGAGGGGGAGATGAAAGGGTAAATAAAATTTAAACATGACATAAATAGTGTTTACATATCTCAATGAAATCAAAAATGTTTGTTCATTATTGGGTCCTTCTCAAAAATAAATAAAAAAGGGGGCATGAAAGAAAGAAAATAAAAAAAGAAAGGGAAAGATTGAAAAGGAAAAGTAGACAAGAAAAATTATAATAGATTTATCGTATTGATGTACGTTGATGATGAATTATAAATAATTAAAATATATTGATTTTAGTTAACAATAATAAATAGTTATTGAAGTGTACTATTATTATTAAGTATCTTTTTGAGAGAGAAAAATTTAATATCATTACTGCTAATTAAATTCAATGTATAAAAAATTAGATTGATCAAAAATCTCATTATTACTAACAAATATTTTGAACTATAAAAATTAATTAGAAGTTTTATTATCACTAATCCTAATTAAAGTAGTTTGATTTACGTTATTGATGATATGGTATTCATATTAATTTGAACATTAGTGAAGAGGGGCGATCTCGCGTTGGTCCTGAGCTGGAGGAGATGATCACCGAACAGTGAACTACAAAGAAGGGAAATAGATCAGGGGGGCCCAGGGATGGTTCCCTAGGGAAAACCCTCCGATGCTTAAGTCAGTAGAGCAGTGGTGGAAGCTATGAAGGGAGGAAGAAGGAGATGCACGAGATCCCTTTCCACCAAGGTGGTGAAGTGGTTTCTGCTCAGGGAGTTTTAGGCGTGTGTTGGCCTTACCTTTCGTTGCAAAGAGTCTCAAGTTTAAATAGTGCGCCAGTCTCATGAGTCCCGTAAGCTGAGGAGTTTCAGGCGGGGGTTACGTCCTCGACGTGGGCTCTTTATGTCCTCGTCGTGGGCTCTTTATAGCCTTGAGGATTCGTGGGCCCCCTTATCCTCGTAAACTCCTGTTCAGAAAGGGTTCTCAATGGCAGCGTGGATAAGCAACCGTCGGTCGACCCAAGCGTAAAGAGTGCCAGCCTTGTCCCGGGCGATAGGCATAGCTTGGGTGAGGCTCGGTCGGAGTGGGCGCTGGGCGCCAGCCCATATCCTGGCGAGGGGGATAGGTCGGGCGTGGGTCTTCCTCCGACCGGACCGACGCTCGGCCTTCCGAGCCTATTGGCCGCCTAGGAAGTGCTTCATCCCGAGTGAGCTTATTGGGCTTTTATGCTAAGTGGGCCCTGCGGGGCGGTCACTTAGATGAGCTGGGTCTCGTTTGGTCTTGCTGGACCTAGTTCGGCCGCTCTTAGATGGGCTATAGAGATCCCCCTCTCCACTTGTCCCCCTCCAACTCCCGAGCCTTGACAGGCTTGGAAGAGTAGCCGTTGGGGTTTTGGACCAGCGTGGCTCGGGTGGGTGGAGATCTGGTGGTGTTAAGAAGCAACGTGTCGTGGTCACCTAGGCCCGTAATAATGATAATCATGGCGGATTTGAAACGAAGGGGCCCCCCCTTTCTTGGAGGTCAGGACGACGCGCCACCTTCCGCGAGGGGATATAAGTATTGTGCGCTTGCTGTCGTTCCATGCTCTCTCTGCTTTAGGGTTTTGTCCTCCTTCGTACTTGCTTTCGGGGCTCCCTGATGCGCCGTGGGGATACGGCAGAAGAGCGGAAACTCGCAGCGGCGTTTCCAGAGTTGGGGGAGATAACTGCGGAGGCGGTCCGACAGCTTCCCCTTCCTCTAAAGTCTTCGGAGTCTTGGGAGCCTTCATCTTCAAGTTCCTCTTCGGATTTCATGGCGGACCAGCGTCCGGAGGTCGACGAGTTGGAGGGGGAGCCTGAGGCGGGGGTGGTGGTGATACCGCCGGCTCCGAACTGCAGCGAGCTGGGGGAGGCGGAGGTGAAGCGGTTCTAGCACCAGTTTCGCCTGCCCTGGAAGTACTACTTCACCGCTGCTACCCCAAACGAGACGAGCTTGGATTCTCGTAGGGGCCATTTCTGCTCCTTCCTTCTATCGTGGAAGGGTGGGTTCCGTCTTCCCTTTGACCGTTTTGTTCTTAGCCTTCTCAATTTCTTCCTATTGGCTCCCATACAATTGGTAGCCAACTCTTATTTTCTTCTTTCCGCTTTCCGCATCCTCTGCCTCCGGTGTAGGGTTCCTCTTTCCTTGGACCTCTTCCATTACTTTTTTGAGTTGAAGGAGCATTCCTCAGCCGGGAAGGGCTTCTATTATGTCCAGGCGAGGTGAAACAGGAGCTGTGTCTCCTTAGCCATGAAGGAATCTTCCCACAAGGGGTGGAAGACTCAGTTCTTCTGGGTGGGGATTTGTTCGGTGGAGGAGTCTTGGAGATGCCCCGTAATCCCCAACTTTCACCCGAACATCCCTCCGAGGCAAGATGAGTTCTCTCCGGATGTGGAGAAGTACGTGGCCATTCTGCTGAAGCATCGCCAATCCACGGAGGAGCTGGTGACCCTGGAGAACATCGAGCGATGCCTTCTCCAGCGGCTACGGCCGGCAGGTACGGGCACCATGAATCAGCGTTCTCTTCGGAGGATGAAGCCATTTTTCTTTTCCTGACCATATCTTCTTTTGCGTAGACACCAGGCGGCTGACTGCGGAGGAGGAGCATGAGACCGATCGGGAAGTGATCGATCTGGGTGACGACTCAGCTGTCGTTGAGTCGCGGGCTCCAGAGGGTCGCTCCCAAGCCCGAGATAGGGACAAGGGGGTGGCCCGGGAAGGGTCTTCCAAGCCGCGGGGGTCCAACCGCAAGGATCCCATGGAGGGGATGATATGGGACGCCGTGAAGGCCAGGAAGCAGGCCAAGAGGGTCGGGGCCGGAGCCGTCCCCGCAGTCGAAGGTGGCTCTGTCTCGGCTCTCTCCTCTACCGAGCGTGATAGGGCCGACCCTATTAGGCTGGCTCTCCTATCCACTGAGCAAGCGGGGGCCGAGGAGGCCAGGGCCATTTCTGCGGTTGGCGGTAGCGCTGGCCCGGCTCTCCCCTCTGCAGGAGCTGAGAGGGCCAACGCCGAAGTGGGCGACTCCAGGGCCGAGGCCGAAGTGGGCGACTCCAGGGCCGCGGCCGAGACTGGAGCGTCAAGCGAGGCAGGCGGCTCTCCGGATGGCGATGCCGAGGCCGAGCCTGTCGAGGCCGGGGGTCGCGAGGAGAGGCGACGTAGCCCCAACCGACCAAGGCAAGAGGGGCGGATGAAGCAGCGACTCAATCCAGGCCTGCCGGCGGGGCTCCCGAGGGGATGCCACTCGAAGGGGGGGCCCCTATTCCGGTGGCTTTGGAGAGGCTGGGCATCCGGGGCCCTCTATATCAGAAATGTGTCAGTATAGCTACGAAGGTGGCGAGAGGAGGAGACAAGCAACGCTCCCCACCCATGGCCCTTGAGATGGTTATGGAGGGTGGCCTGGTCCTGACCCAGTTGGGGGCCTCTCTGGCTGAAGCTTACGCTCAGTCAAAGTCAGAACGGGCGAACCTTGCCTGGACCCTTGGCGCGTCCGACGGGAAGGTAGCTCGACTCACCGAGGAGCGTGATGGGCTTCGACGGGAGCTCTCCTCGATTAGAGAGCTGGTGAGGGTGAGCCAGGCGGAGGCCCGAACACTGACCGAGCAACTGGCTCAGGCCCGCGGGTCGCTCGAGAGGAAGAGCAAGCTTTTGGAGGAGGAGCGCATGGCCCGCACCGAGCGAGATGGCCAGTGGGAGGTCGAGCGTGCCGAGCTATTAGACCGAGCGGAGGAAGCCACGCGTCTTTGGCTGGAGGCCTAGGCTGATCGGGCCGAGGCAGAGAAGTAGATGGCCGAGGCAGAGTGGAGGTTGGCTGAGGCGGAGTGGGAGAAGGCCGAGCTCGCTAGTAGGGTGGGATCGGCCGGGGCAGAGGCACTCGAGCAATACAAACGCTCGGAGGCCTACCGGGTCGAGCTTACAGAGGCTGCCCTCCCCTACTACAAGTTAGCACTTCGCCGGGGTCTCCGCAAGGGGTTCGAGCACGGCTACGGCCGAGCCATCTTCTAGGCAGAGTAGCAGGCGCCTGGGACAATCAGTTTCCCGTCCGGGCAACGCTACGACTCAGATTTGGCGTCCTCCGATTCCTCTGGTTCGACGTCGGGGGACGGAGGAGACCAGGGGGACGCGTCTTCGTCTAAGGGGTCGCCAACTCCAGATGCCTCGGGAGGGCACGCAACTGAGGCAGTTTCCATGCAGGTGGGGTCAGTGCCAGGGTCGACCGTCGCCGAGGGTGCCGGGGGCAGACCATCCGAGCCTTCAACTTCTGAGCCTGAGAATGGGCCAGGGGTCTGATGTATCTGTCTTTCTTTTTCTCCTTGTATGTTTTTCCTTTTTTGAAGAAAAAACTTCTCTTTTTGTGTAGAGGAAGGTCGAGAACGTAAGGCAGTAGTGTTATGATAAAGACTTAACTATTTTTTACCGCCATTACCGTAGTTTGACCAGTGTATCCGCAGTAGTTGGAAAGTGCCGATACTTTCTGCGTGGATCTCGCATGATGGTTGGGCGGGCGTCTGACAGGGTGTCTTTCCATTTTCTCATGCTTTAAATGCTCGACCACTTCGTGTGTCCCGCTGGGATGGAACGGAGGAGTCTGAGGTGACCGTTCGTAGAGAGAGGTCCCTTTAGCATATTTTCAAGGGGAGAATCATTTAAGGCAAGTAGCCTCCCTTCGCCTATAAAAGGTCTAAAGGGCGTCTCTTCCTCTCCATCGCTTAGGGTCTTCTCGGACAGTCTCTCCTCCCTCCTTCTTCACGAAGCGTTGTGCTGTCAAATTTGAAGCATGGAAGACGCTCTGGAAGACGAAACTGCAGACGACGGAGGGCAGAGAGTCTTTGATGCTTTGGGTCTGAAGGGAGTTCGACGGCCGGTGGGCGGGTCAGAAGGGGGTTCGACGTGCGGAAGCACGTCGCCTTCTTTTTATTAGTTCCGGCGACGCTTGCGGGGAGGGATGTAACGGCGGACGGATAGGGGGATCAGGCACCCCCCTCTCTCATCCCTTCCCGCTCACTCTCTGGAGGGGATCCCTCTCCATATTCCTCTCCACTTCCTGCTTCTCCTCCCTTCTCCTTGCAGCCTCTTTCTCTCTATTCTGCCCTTCTATCATTTCTTTCACTCTTCGCAGGATGCCTCTCGGCATTCCCTGTGATGAGTTGGCTTCCTCTTCCCCTTCATCTACTCTGCGTATCTTGGAAGGTAGCCTTCCTCTTCCTAATCCCTCTGTTACCTTTTTTCCGAGTTACCCGAGCCAACGGGGTCGACTATCCTTTATCCGAGCCAGTTTCCACACGAGGCAGAGTCAGTGGCTGGACGTAGGAAGGTTAACCGAGTCAGCCGAGCGATGGGCTCGTGCGGCGGCGCCAAATGGATTTTTGCTTTTTTGACATGTATTGTATTGGCTTCGGCCTTTCTGATGTACAAACAATTATTTGAATAAAAGAGGAAGGAAATTTTTACTTTATCTCATATTGCTTACACGACTGAAGTGTTCAGAAGTAGAACTTGCATAGTGTAGTCGCGTTCCACATCCGAGGGATGGGTTCTCCTTCCATAGTAGATAGCTGGTACGCTCCTTTCCCGAGCATCTCGACCACTCGGTAGGGGCCTTCCCAATTAGGGGATAGCTTGCCCGCCACCTCAAGTGGTCGAGAGGCTTCGGCTTTTCTGAGAACGAAGTCTCCCGGCTGGAAGTGTCTGTCTCAGACTTTGACGTTGTAGTATCGAGTGAGGCGGCGTTGATATTCCGTTGCTCGTATGCTGGCAATCTCTCGGACTTCATCTGCTAGGTCGAGGTTTTCGAGCAGCTTCTGGTCGTTTACCTCGGGCGAGAAGCAGATGACTCGGAGGGAGGGATTGCCAATCTCCAACGGGATCACGGCCTCGGTGCCGTACACCAGCTGAAAGGGACTCTCACCGGTTGCCATTCTGGGAGTCGTTTTGTGCGACCAAAGTACGTTCGGTAATTCTTCGAGCCAGCTGCCCTTGGCTTTGTCGAGCCTGGTCTTGATGCCTTTTAAGATAGTCTTATTGGCATTTTCGACTAGCCTGTTAGCCTGAGGGTGGGCGACCGAAGTGAAGTGATTACGAATGTTTAGGTCGGCACATATGTCTCAGAAATAACGAGAATCAAATTACCGACCATTATCGCTCACTATCACCCGGGGGATGCCGTAGCGACAGATGATCGACTTCCAGACGAAACTCCATACGACTGTCTCGGTGATCCTAGCTGTAGCTTCGGCCTCAATCCACTTGGTGAAGTAGTCGATGGCGACGATGATGAACTTCTTCTGGGCCTGAGCCGTAGGGAACGGCCCAAGGATGTCGATCCCCCACCGAGCAAAAGGATAAGGCTCGGCCAGGGTGACGAGCTCCGTTGCCGGCTGATGGACCAAGTGGTCAAATCATTGGCATTGGTCACACTGTTGCACGTAGGTCGAGCAGTCGCGCTGTAGAGTGGGCCACCAGTAACCCTGCCGAAGCAAGGTCCGAGTGAGCGACCTTCCCCCTTGATGCGCTCTGCACAGGCCTTCGTGAACCTCTTGAATCGCTCGACTGGCTTCGTCAGTACTGATGCACTTCAGGAGGGGACCGGAGAAGGATCGACGGTATAAAGTGCCGTCCAGAATGACGAATCGTCGAGCTTGGTATTTCAATCTCCGGGCTTCCTGAGAGTCGGGAGGCTCCTGAGAGTCTTGGAGCCACGACAGATAGGGGGTGCGCCAGTCGCTTTGGGAGGCCGAGTCAACAGCCATGAGCTCCGAATCAATGCTCGGTCGCTCTAGCTCTTTGAGAAGGACCGATCGAGTACCGCCGGGGTCAAGAGAGGAGGCCAGCTGAGAGAGGGCGTCCGCTCGGGAGTTTTCCTCCCGAGCTATTCGGACTACCTCAAAACTCTCAAACTGTTGTGCCACGATTTTGACCAGCTGGAGGTATTTGACCATCGGCGCTTCCCGAGCTTCGTAATCGCCGTTGACCTGGCTAGCGACCAGTTGGGAGTCGGTGTGAATTCTGACTCGCTCAGCCCCCAACCGCTGGGCCATGCGGGCTCCCGAGATAAGGGCTTCATACTCGGAGGCATTGTTGGATGCCTGGAAGTTGAACTTCAAGGCGTATTACAGCTCTGCTCCTTCGAGGGACTTCAGGAGGATACCGGCGCCGCTCCCAGCCGAGTTGGAGGATCCGTCGACGAACAATTCTCAGGTTGGCCCGGGCGCGGACGGAGATTTTTCTTCGGTCGGGATGGTGCTCTCGGTAATGAAGTCAGCGAGTGCCTGTCCTTTGATAGCCGAGCGAGGCAGGTACGATATATCGTAGGCCCCGAGCATAATGTCCCACTTGACGATGCATCCCGAGGCTTCAGGGTGAGCGAGGATCCTCTTCAGTGGTTCACCGGTCAACACGATGATGGAGTGCCCTTAGAAGTAGGGTCGAAGGCGCTTGGCCGAGGTAACCAACGCTAGCACGAGTCTCTTGGTTGCGGGGTACCTTCTTTCAGCCTCGTTGAGCACCTTGCTGGTGTTGTAGACCGGTCTCTCGACTCTCGAGTCATTTCTGACCAGGATCGAGCTAACTGTGGATGGAGTTGCTGAAAGGTAGAGATGTAAGGCTTCACCTGGAACAGGCTTGGACAGCACCGGGGGCAAAGCCAGGAACTCCTTAAGCTCAGCAAACGCCTTTTGGCATTCCTCGTCTCATGCGAACATAGCAGATGCCATTTTGGGCCCCCTCAACAGTTTGAAGAAGGGTAAGCATCGTTCGGCCGCACGGGACAGGAATCGGTTGAGCGCAGGAATGCGCCCGGTAAGGCGTTGAACGTCCTTGGTGCAGGTGGGGGGCCGCATGTCTAGGATGGCCTGGACCTTGTCGGGGTTGGTCTCGATGCCACGCTGGGTCACCAAGAAGCCCAAGAATTTCCCGGACCTTACTCCGAAGGCACACTTGGCGGGGTTGAGCTTCATATTGTACCTCAGGAGAGTGTCGAAGGTCTCAGCTAGGTCGACGAAGTGGTCCTCAGCCTTGGGGGTCTTGACGAGCATGTCGTCAATATAGGCCTCGACGTTCTGACCGAGCTGTCCCTCGAACATATGGTTGACCAGCCTTTGGTACGTGGCTCCGGCGTTCTTAGCCCGAAGGGCATCCGGGTGTAGTAATGTATGCCGAAGTTGGTGATGAAGGCGGTCTTCTCGATATCTTCTGGATCCATTCTGATCTGGTGGTAACCTGAATAGGCATCTAAGAAGCTGAGTATCTCGTTGCCCGAGGTTGAGTCAACCAGCTGGTCGATGCTCGGCAACGGATAGCAGTCTTTTGGTGTGGTTTTGTTCAAGTCGGTGAAGTCCACACACATTCGCCACTTTCCCGAAGCCTTTGGTACCAGGACGACGTTGGCCAGTCACGTCGGGTACAGGACCGATCTAAAAAGACCAGTCTTCTGCCCCTTGGTGACTTGCTCCTTGATGACTGTCTGCTTTTGTGGGGAGTGCTTCCTTCTGCGTTGTTGTACGGGCTTCACGGTCGGGTCAAGGTTGAGTTTATGCACTACTGTCTCTCCCGGTATCCCGGGGAGTTGATCATCAGACCATGCAAAGACTCGGATGTACCCAGAAAGAAATTCTTTGTACTGCTATTGAACCTCGGATGGTAGGTCGGCTCCAATCTTTACTCCTGGGGTCGGGTCATCGTTTAGGAAAACCATTAACAACTCACCTCCAGGCTCGGATGTTGCGAGTTTTTCCTCGACTTCCCGGGGGCCCTTGTTCTTCCCGTCCGGCCTTGTGGCTTCAACCGAGATAATGTAGCACCTTCTGGCCAATGCCTAGTTGCCCCAGACTTCCCCCATCCCATGTTTAGTGGGGAACTTCATCTTTTGGTGATAGGTAGAGGGCACCGCCTTCGTTCGGCTAAGGATCCCCCGGCCGAAGATTACGTTGTATGTCATCATACCCTTGATCATTATGAAGTCCACCATAATCGTAACGGTTTTGGGTGGGGTGCCGAGAGTAACCGGCAGGCTCAGGGCTCCCTCGGGATAAGTGGCCTGGCCATTGAACCCGCAAAGGGGGGTTCGGATGGGGCAGAGTTTAGATGGATTCTCCCCCATCTTAAGAAAACACTCATAAGATAATACATCAAGGGCACTCCCATTGTCTACTAGAATCCTATCTACGTTACAATAGTTTATCGTAGCCGATACAACTAGGGCATCGTCATGGGGGGTGGTCAGCCCTTCCAGGTCTTGGTCGGAGAAGACTATGACCTGTGGCTCACTTGGCGGGGCCTTGGGAGGCTCGATGGCTCGGCTCGCCCGCTCAGCATGACGCTTCTTTTCTCGGCTACTATCTCCTCCTGATGCAGCTCCTCCAGTGATGACATTGATGTGGACCCCGCGAGGGGCGTTATCGATCTCCTCTGGGGTGCCTCGATCTTCCTTATGTCCGGCCACGAACCGGGATAGGTGTCCCTGGCGGACGAGGCGCTCGATCTCATCCTGGAGCTGGCGGCAATTGTCGGTATGATGCCCATGGTCGCTGTGGAACAGGCAGTGCTTGCTGCGATTGTGGTTCTTCGACCTCATTGGCTCGGGTTAGCGGAGGAGGCCCGAGCCTTTGATGTCTTCATAGATCTCGTACACCAGAGCGGTTAAGGGAGTGTACCACTCGTACTTCTAGGACGGTTCTTTGTGCTCCCCGTCTCGGTTCCACCTTTTTCCTTGGCCCGAGCTTGGCTCGGGTGCTCGCTTCTTGTCCCCCTCCCGACCCGAACCGGTTACGCCTTGGCATGCGCTGAGAACTTCTTCACACTCAGCATGGGGTAAAGCCAGAGTCACTAGCTCGGCAAGGGTCGAGGAAGGGTGGAGGATAAGTTCACGGCGGTGGTTCTCATCCCAGGTGCCTCCGGTCAACGCGGTTATGGTCGAGGCAACATCCAGGCGGGACATTCTCAGGGCTTCCGACTTGAATCGGTTGATATAAGCCCGGAGTTTCTCCCCCTGCGCTTGTTTGAGAGCCAATAGCCCCGCCACCGACCTTGGGGGGGCCCTGCCGATGAAACTCTCCTTGAACACTCGCCCCAATTGCTTGAAGTCCCGGATGGATCCGGGGGCGAGGGCCCGGAACCATGCTTAGGCGCCTTGGACCAAGGTGGTCATGAAGGCTCGGCACTTGATGGCGTCGGACGCCTGTGGATGTACTTTTTCATTAAAATCGTTGTTTATTTGTATATTAGTTTATTAAGTGCGTGGGCGTGCCAGTCACGAAGTGACGATTTATTCGGGCTTCATGGAAGCCCTTGGTGCGCTCGATCTGACTTGGTCAGTCGATTGTGTGGTTCGTGTTGGGATCAAAACCCGCCGCGCCATAAAGGTCACGGTGTTATTTACATCCCCTCGGAGAGGGGAACACCCTTGATTAATCGCCAGGAATAAGGGCCTCATGGCCATAAAATTAATTGTATAAAAATATATTAAGAAACACTGACGTCCTCATACAAGGGAGTGAAGAAAGTATCTGAGCTTATGTCGGTCATGTGCCAACCATTTGATGTTCGGACAAATGTCCGGCTTGCGAGTATCGTAATCGACGCGAGGAAAATCAGAGCATATGTATGCCGGGGTACGGTAAATTTATTATTTAGAGGGACAATGAATATTCAGTTAAATCCCGGTTAAAGCGGTCAGAAACCAGTGAGTCTGTTGGCCCGGTGCAAGATCAAGCTACGACCATACTGCGGTGGGTCCCCCTGCGGTCGAACTCAGGTTCGCATGGGCATCATCAATATTTTCGGTGCCAAAGGGGTAGCGGGGGAATGTCCCAGGGTTAGATCCCAAAACAAAGACACGTCCAAAGATAGCGGGCTATTGGCCTAGGATATGAGTCAAACGATGACCATGATCGGGGCGGACCCGAGGTCTAAGCGTGGCCCACGAAGGCCTTATTGATATTACCATGCGTAGGGTCTGGGGGTAATGAGAGCCGCATCGTTCTACTCGTTGTTGTCATAATTATTCATTTATTTATTTATTTATTTTTATGTTGCTCATTGACCATCATTTTATTACCAGTGCGTTATATTCTCCTTTCTTTATTTATTTTATTATCATTCTTTTATTCTTTTATTTATTTATTTATTTATTTTATCTTTTTACGAGTTTTATTATTATTATTATTATTATTTCTTCATTTTATTATTATTTATTATTATTTGTAACATTTGGAGCGTGCGTGGGAGGGTCTTCACACGATGTTCAAGGCCCTATTTATGCAAATTTTGATGCGATTAATTTAATGTATGCATGGAGGAGGGGAGTGCTTTCTTTTTATTCATGAAATGCACAAGGGAAGCTTGCATTATTTCCTTTTATCTTTTTGTTTTTTATTTTATTTTTATTATTATTTTATTTTTTTATTATATTAATCCTGACGAAAATGCGGCAGTGTCTCCCCTACACCCGAGCGCTGGGAGAGGGTGGTGAAAGCAAGCTAAGAGTGTGCCGGATAGAGGGTGGATGGGTGTGCCGGGCAGAGGGTGGCTAGAGTGTACCGGGGAAGGGCTAAAAGAGTGTGCCGGGTAAGGGCTAAAAGGGTGTGCCGGGGAAGGGCTGAAAGAGTGTGCCGGGGAAGGGCTGAAAGAGTGTGCCGGGGAAGGGCTAAAAAGGTGTGCCGAGGAAGGGCTGAAAGAGTCTGCCGGGTAAGGGCTAAAAAGGTGTGCCGGGGAAGGGCTGAAAGAATGTGCCGGGGAAGGGCTGAGAGGTGCCGAACAAGAGGAAGGCTGGGCCGTGCCGGGCCTCTAGGGATTCATTCATGCAAGGTATTTCTTATTTACCATTGTTTTGGAGGTTAACATTATGTTGTGTTTTTATTTCTTTTATTAGTTTCAATCTTGACGAAATTTTGGCAACATCTCCCCCGGACCCAGGATGGAAGGAGAATAAAGGGAACGCACCCACATGGAGTGGCGGAACCCGACAATCTGAGGTGTGCGCCAGGGGCGACCGCACCTTTGATAAAACTTGGTTAAGCCCAGAAGAACCAACGAATGGAAGATATCTCCAAGACTGGCCAAGGGGGGAATTCAATTACCAAGGGAGGAGGGGGACAAAGGGATCCAAGGAAAGATGTTAGGCTCGTAGGGCTCAAGGAGAGGAAGGAACGAGCTTCCCATTTGGGCCATGACCAAATGTGGAATCTGGGCCCTCAGAGGGGAAGAGCATCGGCACATAGAATCCAAGAACACCAAGAAAATAGCAAAGGAAATGCACAACATACCACACGCAGTGGGATAGATTGAGGGAGGCCACAAGAAACCCAAAAAAGGGGGGGGGGAGACTTTCATTCGTAAAAAAAAAATGACCGTGACCGGCCATGCACATTGCGGTATACATCGAGGCCGAAGCCGCAGAAGAGGGGAGAAGAAGAAAAGGAAGAACATGGAGAGGAAATAGGAGGGGAGCTGGGGTCGAGCAGAGGCGATGGCTCCCTGCTCTTCCCCACTCCCCTTGCTACACAGACCCTCCCTCTCTCTCTCTTTCTCTTACTCTCTCTCTCTCTCTCTCTCTCTTTTCTCTGGCCTCCGGGAAGCCTTCAATGCTGGAGCAGCAGCATCTTCCTCTTCTCTCTTCTCCCGGTGGCAGGCTCTATTCGTCTCCGTGGGTATGCCCTCTACGTCTGCCGTCCTCTCTTGTTCGTCGGAGAAGAGGGGGTTTTTATACTCCCAGTGGCGAGAGCCTTCGAACACGAACGGCGGAGGCAGGAAGTGACGGGCATTGAAAGAGGATTTGACTTTCCCTATCCTTGGTGGCAGGAGGTAGCCTGCGTGCCTTCATCTCCGGTTGATACGTCAGACAGCCCACTGCGCGCCAAGGATCTCTAGGGCATTGTGGACGTGCAAAATTGCACGTCCATGTGTCCCGCTAAGCCCCGCATTAATGTCAAAGTCAAAGGAAGAAGACCCGGAGAGACTGGCCATCTAGGGCTCCAGGAAGATACTACCGCCCGGTAAATCCCCGCATTCGCACGGGCGCATTAAGAGATCGAGAAGTCACAGGATGTCCTCCTGAATTAACACACTGACAGGGACCCTCCCTCGGGCCCTTAACGGTGAAGAAATATCCTGAAGAATGCACAGCTTCAAGCTACTTAAGCAAGAGCAAAGGCCCTCCAGCGGCACGGGCCTGAGGCCCTTCAGCGGCACGGCCATAAACCCCCAGCGGCACGGCCCTTCAGCCTTTCAGTGGCACGGCCATGTGGCCCTCCAGCGGCACGGTCATCTAGCCCTTCAGTGGCATGCTTCATTCAGGGTTTCACCAAGTCTATACATCCGTCAGTTGAAGTCTATACACTCATGTCTGAAGTCTGTACAGGCTCATGCATGCTCATAGTGTGAAGCCTGTACAGAGTTCAGGCAAACGCGAAGTCTACACACTCATGTGGCAAGTCCGTACAGAGTTCAGGCAAACGCGAAGTCTACACACTCATGTGGCAAGTCCGTACAGAGTTCAGGCAAACGCGAAGTCTATACATCCGACCTTCAAGTCCATACATTGGTGAAGTATGTACATTCACCAATTCAACTTCCAAGTCCATACATTGGTGAAGTCTGTACATTCACCAGTTCAACTTTCAAGTCCATATATTGGTTAAGTCTGTACATCCACCAGTTCAACTTCCAAGTCCATACATTGGTGAAGTCTGTACATCCGCCGGTGGAGCTTCCAAGTCTGTACATCGGCCCCTGCAAGTCTATACATTGCAGCTGAGTTGAATTCTGTACGGCCTTTGCTTTGCCAAAGTCTATACATTTATGAAGTCTGTACACCGTTTTTGACGCAGTCCCCTGCAAGTCTATACATTGCAGCCGAGTTGAAGTCTGTACAGCCTTTGATTTGCCAAAGTCTAGACATTGTGAACTCTCAAGTCTGTACATCGTCTGGTTGCCTTGCCCATGAAGTCTATACACTCATTCACCAAGTCTTAGCCCTTCCAGCGGCACAGGGCTTCCTGGCCCCTTAGGCGGCAAGGCCTTTGACACTTTAGAGGCACAACCTTTCTGCCCTCAACGCCATGCGCCCTTTCCCTAGCGGCACAGCGCTGAAAGCCTCCCGACGGCATGCACCGGCAGAAGACACAACAGTCAATAGGCAGACCCATTGGCGCGTAGTCCAGCCACTTCGAAGCCAGCTAGCGCCTGTCTCCGTGTCACCCTCTGGCTGGAGGAGGGGAGATCTTCGCCTGACGAGGAAGATACCAAAGTCAACCTCGGATGGCAGTGCCATCATGAGGCGACCTCGTCAACCGCCCGCATATCAAAAGCCCCCCACAGACAGGAAGAAGAAGGGGGATTTTCTGCTAGAGAAAAAAAAAACACAAAAAGAGAAGAGAGCATCTTCGTGCAAAGAGGCATGTTCGAGGCAAGGAAGAAGAGAAGAATAAGGTAGAGGAAATGTAGGAAGAAGAGAGGAGTGTTGCATGTAGCAGAGGGGGGAGGAATAGAGGATAGGGAATGGTTACCCTTCCTCGTTCCAGCCCTCTCTCCAACTCTTTTTTTTTATTCTTTGTTTTCTTCCCTCCGTTTGTTCAGGGATGCATTGTATGATGTGTGGTCTTCGGGCCATGATTCCTTTTTTTTATCATCCTGAATCTTCCATGAATGAAATGGTGTTCGGTTCTGCTTCTTACTGCATTTGTTATCTTCTTCTCACCGGTCTCTTGTGGTTTTGCTTTCTCATCCCTCAACCTCCCAACTCACTGTTCTACTTGATTTCCCGTAGCGCTGGTCTATGTAGTCAATAGAGTATGGCCAGCTTCGTCCCTCTTCAATGGCTCTCCGTTGCACAACAACCCTTGATATCCCCTTCTATCTCGGGTCTGTGGGAGCCCATTCTCTTTGATACATTGGAGTCACGTGATGCCCAGAGCATCCTCCTTTGCCCTCCCTCGGGACCAGTGGCATGCCCACACACCCTTAAGCTCTCAATCACTCTACCACTCAGGCCCCCCCCAGCGGTACGCCTCCGTCATTTGGCTGTTCGGCGGTACAGCCTTCCTTGAGTCTGCCTGGCGGCACACTCTCCTTAGGGCCATTCAGCGGTGCACCCTTTCTCTTCTTGTCAGCGGCACACTTCCCTTCCTTGGCCGCCCAGCGGCACACCCTTGAACTGTCAGCCCAGTACTCTTTGGCCACCACCTCCCCGGTATACTCATAGCTTGCATCAGTCTACTGGTTCCTTGTTCGTTGTTTTATCCGAGTTTTCCGAGGTTTCCCTAAAGGCGGCTGCTCAGGCACCCTCCTCAGATGTTGGTTCATGCCACCCCCGTGGGCATGTTCCTTGTTATTCCTTTACCTCCCGGGTCAGGGGGAGGTGCTGTCGAATTTTTGCCAGGAATAATAATCAATCTAAAAAAAGATGAAAAGAAGCGGCAGACATATGGACTGAGCAACAGTGAAAACATTCTAATCAACTAAAAGAACTATGCAAGATTCAAGGAGCTGAACTGAACGAGACTTTAAGCACTGCATTGCTAAAATATGACTTGGGACTCAATCTCATGATAGAAACTGAAAGCTTAACCATCTAAGATGCTTCATTCTGAGATGAACAGGGAACCCCTCTTGAGTCCTGGCCACCCCTTTAGCGGCACACTCTTCCTGGTTTCGTTTGCCACTTTTCCCAGTGGTACACCCTCCTTTACCTTCAGCAGCACATCTTCTATCCTCCAGCGGTACGCTCCCCTTTGGCCCTCTAGCGGTGCACTCCCCCAATTCCTTTCCCAACGGTACGCCCCCCCCCCCCCTTGCTGTCTGAGCGATACGCATCCTCCCAGCGTTCCATCAAGTCTATACATCGCTGCATCATTCACGCTCAAAGTCTGTACATCGTCTTCTTGTTTATGCATTGCATCATTTGAATTGAAGTCTGTACAGCCTATGCATGAAGTCTGCACATCGTCTGATTGCACACACTTATAAGTCTATACGTTGGCAGCTCTACCTACGTTGCACTCATAAGTCCATATGTTGTGAACTCTCAAGTCTGTACAGACCTCACTTTACTCAAGTATGTACATCGTCTAGTTGTCTTGGCTAAGTCTATACGTTGATTGTCTGCCCACGCATCACTCCTTCGGTAAGTCCATACATTGTGAAAGTCTATACATTCCTCATTGGCTTGCTTCATGCACCAAGTCTGCACATTCCTTTCTAAAGTCTGTACGTTGCATTGCATGAAGTCTGCACATTCCACGCTAGCGAAGTCTGTCTAAGTCTATACATTGCTTCTTCATGCATCGCACGAAGTCTGCACATTATGTGTTGCATGCTCATCAAGTTCATACACTGGCTAGTCTGCACAAGTGTGTAAGTCTATACATTGGCTGCCGAACGCTCTTCAAGTCTACACATCGCTGCATGCCTTCGTTTCAAGTCTGAACAGTGCATCATGCGCTTCAAAGCATTTCCAAGTCTATACACTGCACCGTCTCATTCATCGTCTTGCAAAGTCCATACATCGCCGCTATGTGTGTGCATCATTGAGCAAGTCTATACATCGTGTGCATCTCGCTGCTAAGTCTATACGTTCACTGTACCGCTTGTCAAGTCTATACATCGTCCGTTGCATAACACGCATGTCTGTACAGCCCTCGTGGCTTGTTCGCGCACCGTCTCCTCCAGCCCTTCCAGCGGTACGCTCCCAGCCCCCCGGCGGTGTGCTCCACAGTCTTCCAGCGGTACGCTCTCAGTCCCCCAGCGGTACGCTCCACCCTTTACCCTTCAGCGGTACGCCCATCTTCATTCTTCCAGCGGTACGCTCCCCAGCGGTACACCCTTCTTTACACTTTGAACCACACACACCATTCATCTCTCAGCGGTACACCCTAGTCTCCATCATCTCCCCTACTAATACACACAGGTATGCAATAAAAAGGGGAGGGGGCTATATGATAAAGGAACAATGAACAGTAATAATAATAATGACATAAAAGGGTGGTTCCAACCAAGATGACAACAAGGGAAAATAATAATAAAGAAAGGGTAGTGTCAACAAATAAATGGTAATAACAAGCATCGACAATCATCGTGAATACGATAATGTGGCAGCAGTCTCTCCTTCCTGGATTCCGAATCCGGGGATATTAATGGTGCTCCTGTAGGCCGGAAGTCACTCCCGGGAGTTCTCTCTCTTGTCATGGTGACCGCCCGGCCTTACCTCGGGCCGATAATTCATCAGGGTCCCCTCCCTCGTCGGGATCCGATTTACCTCCCTGTATTAAAATTGACGTCCCTTGGCAAACATTTGTACGGATTCGTCTCCCAGGTTATCATCTCATTTTCCGTGTGAACTTGTGTCTAAACATGAAATGGTCCATCAGTGACCGACATGACCCGAGTATTCAGACCCCCACCTCGGGCTCACCGCATAACCCGACGGGTGGTTTCCTTCCCGCGTTAATCAGTATTTCTTTCGACCGTGGAGCCCTTATTTCTGGCAATTAATCAAGGGTATTCCCCTCTCCGAGGGGATGTAAACGACGTTGTGGCCTTTATGGCACAACGGGTCTCAGTCCCGACCCGAACCTCACAATCGCCTGACTGAGTCAGATCGAGCGCACCATGGGCTCTCCGAAGCCCGAACAAATCGTCACTTTGTGACTGGCATGCCCACGCACTTAATAAACCAATAAATAAATAAAATCACATCTTTTAATAAAAAAGTGCGTCCACAAGTCTGGCATGCCCGGTGGGACTGGATCACCCTTTATCTTTTTGCCGGAACCAAGGGCTCCACGGCCCCTTTCTTGTAATACTGATTCCCTAATTTGCAAATGCAGGTTGCGTTACGGACATCCAGATGGCTCTCACTTTCGGCCACCAACCCGTCGAGAGTCACGTGCGGAACGGCTACATGGCCGTCCCTCTCACCTTCGGGAGCTTCCCTCCCTCAATTGGCTTCCCCAAATTTTTGGGAGTGGCCTTCACTCACCTGTTGGACGTGGAAGCGTCTGACGGAATCAAGAACGACGCCTCCATCCAGGGGGCCACCGAAGTTGCTGCCAGCCGACCAATGGCCGAATCCCCCAAGGCTGCCCCTATGAAGATATTGGGCTGCAACGTGCACCATGTGCACGAAGCCACCGGCCCATCTCGCCCAGGCTCGGCTTCCCATCAGAGAAGGCTCCGGAGGAGTCATGCAACCACATCATCCCGAGGCCGGGTCTCCGGCACCGGCAAGTCTGCTGTCGTCGGAACGCTCCGGATGCATCTTTCCGGACGGCGCTCTGAAGCAATCCCGTATCGCATCGTACCCGCCGTTCCAGTGCGTAACTCCTTCCAGCCACTGGGGAAGATGAAGGGCAGGATGACGCTCGCAGCTCCAGCCACAGTCCCACAGCACCGACCGGCCCCTAGGCCGACTAAGGGCAAGCAGGCGTGGATTCCCAAGGCGGCCCGGGCCATTTCACCAGCACAGGCGGGACCCAGCACCTTTCGCCCAGCAAGGGCTCAACAAGCAGATCGGGTCAAGGCATCGACCCCCGTCTATCAGCCGGCATCGGCCACACTGACCCCACCAGAGAATACCCGCCGTCGACACCACTGACGTCACTACCAGGCTGCCCGTGAGGAGCCTGCAGCCTACATGCCTGTTACTGTCAATAGGGCCACACCACCGACTTCTCCTCCAGATCAAGACTGGGAAGGGGTGGAGTAGGCCATGAGAAACTATCTGCGGGGCCCGGGGAGCACTCCCCTGGGTCGTCAGAGATTGCTTGGGGCAGTAGCCTCAGCATTTGAAGAAGAAGAAGCCCGATCCGTGCCTAGTGCTGAGTCGAGGAACTGCTCCGAGGAGCGCTATCAGTCCCCGCCGAGGGAAGAGGCGAGGTCGCGGGGGTCGGTCTTTGACAGATTGGTCTTCCCAGGAAGGCCGTCAAGGAGAGCAACAAGAAAAGGCGGGGACATAAGGGTCTACACTTGCAATATGGCAGGAGTGTCCGACCGGTACGGGGCCTTACCGACCAAGCCTGAAGAAATGGCCAGACTTGCGGCAAGGCCAGGCCCTCTCACCAGAAGAAGGAAGGCAGCAACCGAAAAGACACAAGCTCACATTGAAGGAACTGTCTACGGGGAATCGTCGACGGCCCTGGCCGCCAACGTCATTACTGAAGGTACCACGGGAGGACCATCCACTTCCACCGAGGAGGCGCCAGCCGAAGAAAGAGGGGGCACCCCCAGCCTCTCAATGAGTGACCCCGATGTATTACTCATGATGCAGAAATATCAAAGAGAGATTGAGTTGCTAAAAAAGCAGTTGACCGACAGAGCGGCTCAACCCTCAACGTCCGGGTAAACTGAAGCACTACCAGAGACCCCTATGGGTAACGGTCAGGCCTCGGAAGCTTCTCCACAGGCGACGGTGTCTCCGCCGATCTCCGGCTACACCGGGGGCATACCCCTGCACCAGCCACAGCATATAACTCCGGCCCCACCGCCGAACCTACCGTTCCAGGGATCCACCATTGCGCCTCAGGCGACAGTGTTAACGACGCCACTGGCGCAACCGACTCATTTCTACCCGAACCCGGTGGACCCGACAACAGTGAACAGACTCATGTTGGAACAGATGATAGACATGAAGCTGGCAGAGAGGGGCGATAGTGATTGCACGCCCTTTGATGTGTATCAGGTACCTTATCCGGCACACTATGCTGCAAGGAGGCTCCCGGTGGGCATCACCAAACCGCCGAAATTTGAAAAGTTTAATGGGCAAGGGTCTCCCAGGGAGCACATCGCCTACTATGTGAATATTATGGGGGATTTAGCTGCAGATGAAGCCTATCTCCTCAAATTCTTTGGCTCAACACTTACCGGGCTTGCTTTCGAATGGTACTCGAGCCTGCCCGCCGGGTCCATTGTAGACTGGCCCGACATGCAGAAGAAATTTAAAGAAAGGTTCTACATAGTTGAACGGGAGGTCACCGTGGCAGAACTCTACGCCACAAAGCAAAGAAGTGATGAGTCAGCACTCGACTACATAAAGAGGTGGAGGAACCTTAGCATGATATGCAGGCGTCCCCCGCATCAGGAGGACGCGGTGTAAATTTGTAAACAGAACCTGAAGAAAGAAATCCTTGAGAGAATGATCGGTGCGGAAATAAAGTCATTTGACCGCTTAAACAATATAGTGGCAGAGATCGAGGCATTCCTTGCTCGATACTCTTCCACTCCAACGGCATCAAGTCAAAGGGCCAGACAAGCCGAGAAGAAGCCGATGCCGCCAGAAGTCCACACATTGGACTTCCAAGCTTTTGAGAAACAGACGGAGAAGGCCAAGGAGACGGCCAACCCACCTCCAGCCAGGGCTACTGAACGACGGGAAGGTCCTTCCCTGCGGGAGAAAATGAGGAATAAGTTGTATTCTTTTCCTCGAGATAAGTCCCGGATCTTGTTTGAATGGGCCACCAAATACAATAAAATTACAATGCCAGAACCAAAGAGGCCTGGCGACATAAAAAGAAAGGATGATCCTCGTTTCTACCCATACCACCAGATGCTGGGGCATACTATCGAGGAGTGTTACATCTTCAAGGATGTCATTGAATCCTTGGTGAAGAAGGGAGAACTGGACATGGGGGAGCACAAGGTGGATCCTCTGCAGCCGCATGAGATGCCAAACCTCGGCACTTCTGTTAACATGATCTCTCTTTACCAGTAGCTGCCTGAGGAATGGGCAGAGGCTAGTACAGCTGCAACCTATGAAGCCTTTGTCATGGCACCAGCTCAAGACCAAGGAGGTTGGCAGGCTGCGCCGACGAGGAATAGAAGAAGAAGGCAGGCCCCCCGGCCCACGCCGGAGGTTCATATAAGGGGTGTCACACCTCGACCAGTCCCACCACCAGTGACGCCTGTATGGCATGATACAACCCCCCGGCTAGTCATGAGGCGCTTCACCAACAACAAGAAGAAACATACCCCAATGCGGGTGCACAAAGAGACTAGTCCCACAGTGGAAAGACTCCAGGCCATTATCGATGGGCTTGAAGAGTATGAGCAGCCCGAAATCCGGCCCGTTGAGCTGAAGGAATATGTCCCCTGGAGGGAGTTCGACTCACTCGAATTGGCTCCAGAAGCAGAAGCCGAGGCGAAGGAAGAGCCCCTCTTGTGGGGTGAACCTCCCCAAGGCCAGTTGCCAGCCACTGAAGAAAAGAAGAAAAGGCCCAGAAACAAGAAGAAGAGCGGGGTTGTTCTCCCCTGCAACACCATGTCAGCGTTGTTTGACACTGCCCTCTCTCTGGGGGAGGAAGAGCAAGAGACGCCCATTGAGCCATCAGAAGTGAACCAGGCCGAGGCATCCACCTCCCAGCATGCCACCAGGTCGGGAAGGAAATGGGGACACCCTCCTCAGGCCAACCATAACATCCTGCTCAGGGGAGAACAGCCATATCATATCCTTGAACCTAGGATCCAAGGCATGGAGATTCCCCCTCCCTCGGGTCTCTACCCCGGAGAGCCGATCGGCCGGAATACCCCTTCATTCATTGAGTTTCTAACGACTCAAGGGGAAAGGCAGTCATGCCCCCGAGAGTCTCGACAGGTCAAAGAAGCAAGTAGCCTCTCGGCCCCACCCCTGTCAAGTCCTCCTCTATCAAGGGAAAAGACTAGCAACATCCCGAACCTTACCGAGTTCATGCAAGAGAAGGCAGAAACCCAACAGGCCCCGCAAGCCCAAGTAATACCTGATCCGACAGAGGAGACACCCCCTGAGCCAGTTCCCCAGGCCCAGACTGGGGGCAAGCGTAGCAGAGCCGAAGAGATGAAGTTGCTCGAGGTCCGAGCCGGCAACAGAATAGTCAAGCACTTGAAGAAGATCCCAGCCAGGTTTACCGTCTGGGGGATTCTATCTCTGGATGAAGAGACACGGCGGGCCGTCATCGCAGCACTCCAGACGCCAGCTTATGTGGAGGCTTGCCTTCCAGAAATGTCACCCGAGGTAGCGGTGGCTTTCACGGAAGAAGATATGCTCCTGCCTACCTGCAGTCATAACAGGCCACTCTACATGAAAGGGCAGCTGAATGGGCACCCCATCAATAGGGTATTGATTGACCCTGGGGCGGTAGTGAACATACTCCCCTACCAAGTGTACCAAAAGAATTACTTCGATGTGCACTTGATCGAGGTCAAGAATGTCAAGATCGCCGGCTTCAACCAGAAGTGTGAGGTCCCCATGGGGATTGCAGAGTTTAGCCTCTCTCTCGGTGATTTCGCGACTAAGGTCCAATTTCATGTGATTAATTCTGGTACCTCCTACAAAGCATTACTCGGCCGGCCTTGGCTGCACCAGAACAGGGTCGTGCCGTCTACTTTGCATCAATGCATCAAGTACCCTGGCAACGGGAAGGAGGAGAGGATATTTGCCGACCTCCACCCTTTTAAGGTGTTCGAGTGCCATCTCTCAGACACCAACCTGTATCTAGGAAAGCCAAAGCAAGCTCCCCAAGTAACCTTAGACAAGGGAAAGATGAAGGCAGAGCCGGACAGTTGGTTCCCTCCACCGCCACCAGGATATGTGGCCCCCCGTCAAGTAGCATCTGTTTCTGGGGCAAAAGGAGTATTCAAAGCGACTCCCCTTTCCATCTACCCCACACCAGGGTTGCCACACCTCGAAGACTTGCTGGAGGACATCAGGGTCCCGTTCGGGATCATCAAGCCTCTCGCAGAAGCTGACTGCCAAGTGGCTGAACCATTGAGGACCTTTGAGGTGTCTAACCCCGGAGGACGGTCCACTATTTTCTATGTGGCTAATGAACACCCGATCAGAGGGGACGATGATTGTAAACTCCCCGACGAACTGCATGACCCACTCATCCCGATCACGGGACTGCCCGACATGACTGGTCGTGTAGCCAGAATGATCAAGAAACAAGGGGTCCCCTTTCGCCAGCTCTCCAGTCGGAAGGACATGTTCGAGAAGATGTGGAACCCACCAAATCTGGACCGGAGGTTGTTGCAAATCACCTAGCACCCGGGATTAGGTTTCTCATTAGAGGATTCCTACGAAGCCGACGTTATATCGGCCTCAGCTCCGAGCGGCAGCAGCCTCACAGAAGCCCAAGGCCCATAGGAAGTGCAAGGTCGGTAGTACCTTAAGCCTTCAGTCGGTGAAGATCAGGACGAGGAGGTATTCTTATGGAAGCCGCCTCCCTGTAAGAACAAGGGGAAGGCCCCGTCCTCCTCTGAGGGAGCGGCCCCGAACGGCTCCAGCGATGGGCCGCCGTTGCCTTCATCGGACACTGATGTAAAAGGCAGAGAGGCAAGTCAAACTCCGGGCCTCCCTCGGTGCGACTCCGCCCTGTTTGCCATGTGCTATCAACAGCAGCGAGAAATCGAGATGTTGAAGGCTCGGTTTGCCGAAGTAACCGCACTCATATCTGACTTGATTGGAGGCATCTTCCGCCAGCAGAATATCAGCATGCACCTTCCCCGGGGGGCCACCCCGAACATCCCTACGCACTGGAGAAAGCAGGCCAGAGGCGCAACTGTTTCCCCAGTCAGGCGGCCGATCGACCGAAATCCCACATTACAAGAGAGAATGAGGAGGCCCTACTCCTTCCCGAGGAATAAAACCCGGGGGATCTTCGAATGGGCTTGCTACTATGGCAAGGCTACCCTCCCAAGGCCCAAGAGGCCGCAAGATGCTCGCAGAAGTGGTGACCCTTTGTTCTGTCCGTACCACCAAATACTGGGTCACTCCATAGAAGACTGCTACGTCTTCAAGGACATTGCTCAGGACTTAATTGAGAAAGATGAGCTCAGAATGGGAGATTACGTGGTATCCCCACCACGCCCTCATGCGACAGGCAACCCTGAAAGAAATGTCTACATGGTGTCAGTCCAGCACCAGATCTCTGAAGAGGTGCTGGAGAATGGGCAACCCCGGTCACCGGCAGAGAGCCGGCCCCCGGTGTGGCAATCAATTACTTCGGTCCCGGCTGGAGCCGTCTATGATGACTACCAAGAAGACCCCGGAGAGGTTCTTTGTCTCCCCGCACAGGAGAACCCCTCGGAGCCGCAACCTGCAAGCCTGGAACAGGGGGACATTAGCGAAGCCTCATTGCCCGATGAGGCGGGGCAGGGTGACGTCTATGGTGTCCTTGAAGTGGAAGACGGCGAAGATCAAGATTTCATCGACTTATTGCCAACACCGCCAAAACTTGAAGATGGCGGTCAGGCCACAGTAGATGAACTTATCGAAATTAACTTGGGCACGGACGGCGACCCTAAGCCGACCTTTCTAAGTGCCCTTCTTCCTCTACAGGAGAGGGGACGGTATATCAAGTTGCTACAAGAGTTCCGGGACTGTTTTGCTTGGAATTATAAGGAGATGCCTGGACTGAGTCCTCACGTGACTCAACATGTTCTTGCCATCGACCCCAAGGCCGAGCCAGTGAAATAGTCTCCCCGGCGCATGAGACCGGAACTGATACACCAAATTTGTAAAGAAGTCAACAAGCTCATAGATGTCGATTTCGTAGCTGAGAACCAGTATACTACCTGGTTGGCCAACATTGTGCCAGTGAAGAAGAAGAATGGACAGATCAGGATTTGCGTGGATTTTCACAACCTGAACAAAGCCTGCCCAAAAGATGACTTCCCGGTGCCCAGTGATGATTGACACAACCACTGGCCACGAGGTCCTATCCTTCATGGACGGATCGTCCGGCTATAACCAAATCTGGATAGCTGAGCACGACCGAATTCATACGGCCTTCCGGTCACCCAAAGGAATATTCCATTACAAAAGAATGCCCTTCGGCCTCAAAAACGCCGGCGCCACCTACCAGCGGGCGATGACCAAAATATTCGACGAGCTGCTATACAACAAAGTCGAATGCTACATTGACGACTTGGTCATCAAGACGAAGAAAATGGAAGATCACCTGAAGGACCTTAGAGTCGTCTTCGAGAGGCTCCGACAGTACGAGCTGAAGATGAACCCGATGAAGTGCGCCTTCGGCATCTCCAGCGGGAAGTTCCTCGGTTTCATCATCCGATATAGAGGAATCGAGATCGACCCTTTCAAAATAAAAGCCATCCAGGAGCTGCCTCCTCCGAAGGATCTAGGAGAGCTAAGATCCCTGCAGGGTCGGCTGGCCTACATCCGAAGATTTATTTCCAATTTGTCGGGGCGCTGTCAGCCATTCCACAGATTGATGATGAAGAATGCACCTTTTAACTGGAATCAGGAATGCCAAAAGGCCTTCGATCAGCTGAAGGACTACTTAAGGACCCCGCCTGTGCTGGGGGCACCTGTCACGGGGAGGTCGCTTATTCTATACATAGCCGCCACCGAATGCTCCCTGGGGGCAATGCTCGCTCAGAATAATGATGAAGGGAAGGAGCAGGCTCTCTATTATCTCAGCCGGAGGCTAGTGGGGGCAGAAGCAAAATACACCCCAATTGAGAAGGTCTGTCTTGCCCTGGTCTTCGCAGTCAAGAAGCTGCGGCATTACATGCTCTCCCATGAAGTGAGCCTGATCTCCAAGGCCGATCCAGTCAAACACATTCTCTCCCAGCCAGTCCTGAAGGGACGTCTCAGTAAATGGGCCGTACTGCTAATGGAATTTGATATCACCTACGTGCCGCAGAAGGCCGTTAAGGGTCAAGCTGTGGCCGAATTCTTTGCAGCACATCCTGTGCCCGAAGATTCCCCATTGGCTACAGAGCTGCCCGAAGATGAAACGCTGGAGGCGGACCAAGTCCAATAGGTCGCTTGGCAGCTGCACTTCGATGGAGCGTCGAGAACAGAAATGGCCCCGTCCGGACATACAAAAGTACGGGCAGGGGCCGGCATTGTCCTCAAATCTCCCGAGGGAGAAGTATTGCATACATCTTGCTCCATCAATAAACCTTGCATAAATAATGAGGTGGAGTATGAGGCTCTGATTATTGGTCACCAGGTTACGTTGTAGATGGAGATTAGAATGCTGCAAGTATTTGGCGATTCGTTACTAGTCGTCAAGCAAGTCCAAGGGCAGTTTGATGTCCGAAAGCCTGAGCTGCTACCTTACCATGCTAAAGCAAAGCGGCTCATGGAACAATTCTACCTTATTGAGATAGGCCATGTTGCCCGGGGAGAAAATGCACAAGCCGACGCACTGGCGAAACTAGCAAGCTCATTAGCAGTCCCGCCTGATGGATCTCTAAGCATCTGAGTGGATAATCAACGCCAAGTGCCTAGCATGATAGAAGAGCCAGAAGAAGAAGAATTGGAGGTCGCTGCAGCGGAAGCCGTCGGCCTACCTGACTGGAGGGATTCCCTCATGCAATGGTTTAAATACCAGCAATTGCCCAAGCAGAGAGAAGAAAAGATCAGGTTGATCAGAACAAAGGACTCTTATGAGATCCGGAACGGGATCCTATTCCGAATTATGGCGGATGCCAAATGGAAAGTACTTCTGCGATGCCTATCCGCGGAAGAAGCTTGGAGGGTCATGAAAGAGGTCCATGCCGGAACAGCAGGTGCACACCAGGCGGGACCAAAAATGAAAATTGAAATAAAGAAGCTTGGCTACTACTGGCCAACCATGTTTGATGACTGCTGCAAGTACGCCAAGTCTTGTCAGAAATGCCAGGAGCATGCCACATTACCCAGGAGGCCGCCTGTGCCGCTACATCCGACATTGCCCAGCTGGCCGTTCGCCCAGTGGGGAACAGACGTCGTGGGCCCACTACCCGCGTCATCCGCCGGGTGCAAATACATTTTGGCGGCAACTGATTACTTCTCCCGTTGGGCAGAAGCCGTTGCTTTGAGAGAAGTGACTGGTGAGATCACCGCCAGATTCGTCCGGCGCAACATCATATTCCGGTTTGGTACGCCAAACCGAATCATCTCAGACAATGGAAGTCACTTCCACAACCAGAAAGTCTACCGGCTGGCTGAGAAGTACAAGATCGACTGGAGAATGTCAACCCCCTACAACCCACAAGCCAATGGTTTGGCTGAAGCTTTCAACAAGACTCTTTGTACTCTCCTGTCCAAAATTGTTAGTTCTAACAAGAGGGACTGGGAAGAGAAAATGTATGAGGCCCTGTGGGCATATCGAACTGTATACAAAACTCCGATGGGTTATTCACCCTTCTCTTTAGTGTACGGCTCAGAGGCACTCGTCCTTAATGGTAGGCATCTAAGATTATATCACGCTCCAATTCCTCCATTCAATGAATAATACATTTACCCGCCCCACGGCGGGCGGATTTGCTTTCAATTGCTTGAATGGTTTACTTGCCACCTGTTACGGACCACAAGAGAAGCGACCAAAGGGAACGCGCGCATACCAAAAAAAAGAGAATAAAAAAGAAAAAAGAAAAAAAAGAAAAAGAAAAAGAAAGAGAAGGAAAAGAAAGAAAAAAAAGAAAAAAAGAGGGAAGAAAAGAAAGAAAAGAAAAAAAGAAAGAAAAGAAGAGGAGGATTCAGCCCTTCCAATAAACGAATCAACTATGTCAGCCCTTGACATTTTGTCGGCACTGACGAAAAATACCCCACCCGGACCTTTCGTCCGAGATTGGGGCATCAACCCATCTCCTTGCGTTGGCACTCACCCGTACCGACGAATATTCCAATAAACGAATCAACCCTGTCAGCCCTTGACATTCTGTCGGCACTGACGAAAAATACCCCACTCGGACCTTTCGTCCGAGATTGGGGCATCAACCCATCTCCTTGCGTTGGCACTCACCTGTACCGATGAATATTCCAATAAACGAATCAACCCTGTCAGCCCTTGACATTCTGTCGGCACTAACGAAAAATACCCCACCCGGACCTTTCGTCCGAGATTGGGACATCAACCCATCTCCTTGTGTTGGCACTCACCCGTACCGATGAATATTCCAATAAATGAATCAACCCTGTCAGCCCTTGACATTCTGTCGGCACTGACAAAGAATATCCCAACCGGACCTTTCGCCCGGGATCGGGGAATCAACCCTCCTCCTTGCGTTGGCGCTCACCCATACCAACGAACACACCCAGAGACAAATAAACCACACCTGTCATCGGCACTCTGTCGGCGCAGATGAACAACCCTCTTTTGACCAAGACCTCCCGTCGGGGCCATTGAACGAACAAACTCTTCTCTCTGTCCCTTCGGGTGACGAACAACCCCTTCTGACCAATACCTCCTGTCCGGGTCGCCGGATGAACAAATTCTTCTCTCCGCCTCTCCAAGGTCGGATCAACCTACTTGGGTTAAACATACCGGTGACATCATTCGACTGAGTCGTTTTATGGACATGGTGGAGTGGTCCCCACATCCCCCCTCTGGAAGGGGCGAGCACTCTCCTATGCTCATATGCGGATCTCATCAGGGTCTCCCCGAATAAACTGTTAACGTGAACTTACGTTCCATCACATAGCAAGAAAAAGAAAGGGAGGGAAGAAACCGTCCGACACCACACGCATACCATAGACACATGAAATAATTGCAGTGTATTCTTTTCAAAAAAAAATTTACATCGGCATCAAGGCATACCCCGGTGTTACATGAAAAGAAAGGAATGGAAGGGGAGCCCCGGGCTATTCTAGCCCTCGGAAGATGTCCTCAAAAGGGAGGATCCCGACGCAAGGGAAGCTTATCATCTCACGCAGGCGGCCCTCCTGCGCGTCGAGGCATTCCAATTCCATCGTCACAGAGGCCACGGCTGCCTCGGCAACAGCCAACACTTCAGCCTCCTGGGCCTTACCCTTCTCTGCCTTGACCAGGTCAGACTCCTCCTGGGCAAGCCAGTCCCGGAGTTTCTCTATCCGGCTCCCCAAGGCGTCGATGTCGGCATTGTACCTGTCCAAGGCTCCTTGATGTTGCTCCCGACTGTCTCTCCGAACAGCCAGCGCCTGTAGATACTCATCCCTCTGGGCACCGATAGCTGTGAGCTCGATCGGGGCCAGCGTCTCGAGGAATGCGCGATGGTTTACGTATTTCAACAATAAGAGAACACGTCGCGACCATTCTTCCAGTGGGCAGCCCATCATTTGCAACGCCTTGGTCAGCTGCTCCACAATAGCTTTCGCTCCCTGGTATGTGAGCGTCGGGTCGGCGACGACCATCGAGCGCAATACCAATAGGGTCTGGTGGACGGGCAGATCCGAGCTCACATGGCCGACAGAAGGGACGACTGGTGGGTCGAAGCTGACTTCGCTATCCACAGTCGCCCACAGCTCTGCGTCGACCACGACCGAGCTACCCGGAAGGGCCACGGACGAAAGGAGGGGTCTCCCGGCCTCCAAAGATGACCCCTGACCAGCCACCGCCACAGGTGAGGGAGAGACCATAACGGAGACGTTTAGCGCTGCCATGATAAGTGACTGCTCCAGCTCCATAGATCGGGTAGGTCCCGAACCCGACGATGCCGCTCCTCCATCGTAACTAGAGCCCCGACAGACAAAGTTGCTTCGGCCTCCGCCACCTTGGCTGGCAAAGCTTCTATGGCGGGCGGGTCCAGTATCGCTCCCGGGAAGTCTTCATCTCCCCCTGCCTGGAATTCCTCCGAGTGCTCGTGGAGGATCGCCAATATCTTCCCTAGAAGCCGGGCTTCCTCCGGTATCACCGGCGTCGGGATCGGTGGCTGTGGGATCACCAAATGCGGGACGGCTCCCATCTGTAGAAGAGATGTCAAGGACCCCACGTCCAGCCCCAGAAGCATCTTCAGCCTTTTAGCCGCATGCACACGGAAAGATGAGCTCCACCTGGGGACGGCTTTACGAGCCCAAGGCGCGCGTGCTCCATGGGGCGTTGTTGTCACCTGGCCATGTAAAGAGAAGTTAGCCACTTGCCAAGTGGAATAAATCATTGAGTCCCCGAGAAAGCCCAGCGTATTCCCCAGCTTACCTCACCTGCCGGAACTATGCTGCTCTCCGGCGCTACCTCTCCCCGGGCAGCAACTTCAGAAATTGTCTCCTCCTGAGTCTCGGCTTCGGGTACCACCGGCACTTGCACTTCGACCTCTGGTGCTATCTCTCCCTCTTCTAGGGCTCCGGTGGCTGGGGTAGAGGTCTCCACGGCTCCTTCAGAAGCACGAGCATGTATTGCCTCGAATAAATTAATAACTTCGAGCGAGAGCTCAGAAAGAAAGAAGAGGAAACTATGCACTCACAGCCACTGTCGCTTCTTCTCGAAATGAGATCTTGGCGGTCGAAACGCCAACGTCGGAGCTCGCCACAACCTCCTCGCGCCGCACAGCCTCGGCCAGGGACGCCAATTCGTCCAAAGCCGCAGCAGCTGTCTCTCGCCTGATAGCTCCCCCCCCCCGGAACTTGGGTCTTTGCACCTTCTGACGGGGTCTATCCCTTTGAAAGCCAAAAACAATAAGATCAAGAAGATTAGCCGAGGGCCTAAAGAAAGAAAACCTGAATTAACAGGTTCACACTTATGGGTGCCTGCTTCACCAGGCTAAGAGACACAGACAGTACCGGGGCTTTCCAGGCAGGAACTTGAAATAGGGGTTCTCCGGGGACACCCTCAGTTGAGAGTACTTTGTCGGAGGAATAGCCGTAGTCTACCTTCTCGCCCGACAAAGATCTAGGGCTGGTGGGCACCTCCTTTGCTGGCAAGGTAGCCCCCGCCTCAACATCCGGGGTCGGCAGTCGTGCCTTCCTTGACCGCCGCCCCTTCTTCCGATATATCTGCCCAAACCGGGATGCTTCCGGGGCCGCCTCCGGTTCTGGGACCGCCACATCAGCTCCTACATAAGCAAGGCAAAATCCAGATTCGGTCAGGTCCGCAAAATTTTGAGGAATGAAGAAAATTAAACGAATGACCACTCGAGGAACTGCTATACCTCCTTCGACTTCGACAGCGGGAGCTGGGGCGAAGAAGGTCTCTTTGACGGATTCTACCGCCTCGTGAGTCACAGGCGCGGGCCTCTTTACGACAGCTGAAACAAAAGGGCACGGGGTCACGAGGAGCATCCCTCTTAGCATCTCAACAAACTCTGAAGAGCCTCGAAGAGCAGAAGGGACCCAACCTGCAGACCGACTCGGCTCGGCCTGAGCAGCTTCGAATTCCTCGAATGAGGAGATTATGGGTGCCGGAGGAGCGGTAGGCGTGGCTTTGGCGGCCTCGGTCTTTCTGCGTTTGGCCTCCCGCCGCCCAGCCGCCTTAGTAGCATCCACAACCTTCTTCACGGGTGATTTCGCCCGGGACCTCTTCGCAGGCGGGGGCAGGGGGGTCGTGGTCAGAGCCGCTGGCACCTCCTCAAAGTAACCAGGTTTCCCTGCCTGCCGCAGGAGATTGCAATACGTCGCCAGTTGAGTGCTGTCGGGGTGATCTGTCAAAAAAAAGGGAAAACAAAGGACCCGATCAACGTCCAATATTCAAGAAAGGTCAGCACTGAGGAACACAAGGGAAGGAAGAAAACACTAAGTACCGTGGGGGCCAGTGTACAGCCGTAACGTTATCGGCCAATAGCTAAGGGACGATTCCTTGTCCCGACGAGCCGCCTCTCGGACCAGCCAGCATACGTCTTCAATTTTCTGGCAGCGATCTGAGAGGGCAGCCAGGTCTGCATGCTTCTTGGCAGCCAGACGACAAAAGAAGTTGAAATGGTCCATCCCCCATCCCTCGGCATAGTAGTAGGCGATGTGGAGGCGCTTCCCCAAGATGACCATGGCTGAATCTTCAATCTTCAACCCGTGCACTCGAAGGAGGACGTAGAGCCACGTTGTGTCCTTGTAATTCTCCGGGTTCCGCTCCTCCCTCCTCACAAATGTGCGATAGGGACACAGTGCATCCCTCTTCGGGCGCCAACTCCTCCGGGGTGCCTTCTTCCTCCATGGGGAATGGATAGTTGATCAGTTCCAGGTGGTCACTCCCGATGTGGCAGAGGTCTCGCAAGGTCTTCTTGAAATCATCCTTCGCCACAGGAGGCAGTTTGGCCTGCGGCGCTGGATTGGTCTCACGAGCTTCCTTGCGCGCAGCCATGTAGGCGGCGACTTCCTATTCCTTGCCACGCCTCAATCGGAGTAGGTGCTCCGGGTCAATATCCAATACCGGCACTGGCTGCCGGCTCAGAAATCTCCTCTCGGCCCCGTCCTAGCAGTCGGTCCGGCATAGTCGGTAAAAAGCTGTCCGGGCGTTCCACCACTTCACATATTCGGGAGTCACCCGTGGAACCCGACTCGGGGCTGGCACCCTGAAGCTGGCAGTGTCTGCCCGATGGAAGAAATCCCACCAGGTTCGGGCAACTTCGGCGGTAGGACTCCCCCGGAGACTTCGCACCGGTAATTCAAAGCGAGCACTGTGTGCCGGGATATGCTGGTCATATCCAAAATTCCTGCCGAAGCAAAAAGGATAATATGGCTCCAACAGCAAACTGTCCCCTTTGCGGAAGGCCAGCACACTGGGATGGATGGACAGCGCCCAGACCCTGAGTTCCGGCTCCAATAGCGGGCGAACCACGTTCTCCTGACTAATCAGGTGCACATACTTCTCCACTTGGTCATCTCGGCACTCCCGGTTACTGTTTACTAATGGACTTGAGTGAGCGGCCAGGGTCCAAAAGTGGATGGTGCCCGCAGCATCAAGGGGCACCGTCGTCAACTTGCCTCGAATGTCGTACAGTCGCATGGACATCAAGCTTGACGCCACACTCGCAAACTCCAACATCCGTGGAACCAATCCCCAGCCTTGAATGGTGCGCGGGGCAAATTCTGGGAATAAAGAACAGACCCACGCATTGAAAAAATGCAGTGGGCACACATACCGCGCTTGACGCGGGAACTGTTGGCGGCTGATGTCCCCGAGCGCTTTGTATATCAGACACAGCGTGGCTGGGCACAAAGATAGCTTGATACCCCAGGCCATCTGACAGGCAGGGTAAATGGCGTCCGGGCGAATGACGGTCTCATCCCCGTGGGGCATGGCGAACGAGCACAGCCAATACGTCAAATATGCCGCGCAATGTGTCAATGGGTCGACTCCCATCGGGTTCGGCCCGCCGCGGTGCCCTCGAGAAGGGATCTTCACGTCAACCTTTGACTTGGCGCATTTCTTCCGGCCGACAGCAGTGCCAATGTGTGGGAACTCCTCATACTGGTTCAGCCCATCGTAGAAATACCGCACCCAGAGGACCATGCGGACCCTTTTCCGTTCCCCTCGGGGGGGTTGCCTCCTGCCATGCGACAACTGATACAATTCCCGGTACGCCTTCATAAAGTACCGGTATGAATAGCCCAGAGAATAGTAGCCATCCCCGTTGGTTTCATCCTTGATCATATACGGCGGACAGACTTCTTCGTAAGGCTCCCCATCAATGGACAAGCCACTGAGCTGACTGAGACTCCACAGGTCTAACGAAGTCTCGCCCTCTGCGGTGTAAAAAGTGTTGGTCTCTGCATTAAACACCTCGATCATCCTGCAGCAAAGGCCCCTGGAAATAGGGTAACTGTACCGGGAGGCGTACACACTGTGGTAGACGCCAGCCCGGATGAGGATCGGGGCATAGTTGAATAGCACATACTCTGTGAATTCCACGGCCCCTTCCTAGAAGTTGTGCGCGTCTTTGAGCTTCAACTCTCCGAACCAGCCCAGAGCCAGCTCATGCTTGAATCGGATGGCCAAGCAGTCCAGCAGAAAAGGTTCCTCTCTGTATCCCCACTTCAACGGAGCCAGGAACAGACCGAACCGGGGATGCTCACTTTGAACCCGCCCGGCAGATGTGTCCCACCGAGCAGGGATGAACTGAGGCGCCCGCACTAGTTTGTCCTCCGCCGGCAGCACGGCTTCAAGCCCCAAGATGGGCTTCCACTCCCGAGTTTCCCCCACTAAGTACATCAGGATGCTCCTCGAAACACTGTAAAATAGGCTATCCCGGGACTGCAGAATCGTCGCTCAGCCTCTTTGACAACCCGAAAGTTTCGCCTCTCTGGTGACTGAGGTGCTTCAGGAAGCGAACGAGATGCTTGTCCTTCGGGAAGTCCTTCCGATACTCCCCCATAGCCCGGTCAAAAGTCATGACACCGTTAACCCGAGTAAGCCTGCGGTAATCCATTGTCTCGGTGTCTGAGCCCGATGATCCAGCCAATGCCGCTATCTCGGTGTGCTCCCTATCCAAGTCTTCTACATTGAACCAAGTGACTGCTGGCACCGGAGGTGGGGGAACGTGCTCGGCACCGGAAGCAGCGGAATCTCCCGGGGCAGCCATTTCTCTGTAAAGGGCAAGATACCGCAAGTCAGAATAAGGCATAAGTAAAGGAAAAGGAAAGGAAATTATAAAGGGAGGCTACACTACAGTTGAATTAAAAGAATGCCAATAATTTCTGACGAAATTTCGGCAGAGTTTCCCCTAGGCCGGAGGCGTAAGGGAAAACACGGGTGCATGCCCACAAGGAGTGACGGCCCCAACAAAGTCACGGTGTGCCCAAGGGCGACACCGGAGGTCCTCCAGTTGAAGAAGTCTTCTTTCCTCTCTTCGGCGGTACGCCCAGGCCACATCCCCTGGCGGCACACCCTGTGCCTCTTCCCAGCAGCACACCCCCTGGCGGCACGCCCTCAGTGGCCCCAGCGGCACACTCCCTGTGCCTCTTCCCAGCGGCACACCCCCACCAGTGCCCAGCTACACACTCCCACCAGTGCCCAATGGCACACTCCCACTAGTGCCTAGCGGCACGCCTGTGCCCCCTAGTCCCAGCGGCACGCTCTGTGCCTCCCTCAGCGGCACACTCAGTGCCTCCCTCAACGGCACGCTCCGTGCCTTCCCCTGGCGGCACGCCCTCAGTGCCTCCCAGCGGCACGCTTGTGCCCTCCCGTCAGCGATACGCCCGTGCCACGCCTCCCTAGCAGCACGCCCTTTGCTGCTCCCAGCGGCACGCCCTGACGCACCACCCCACACCGAAGAGAAGAAGGAGAAGAACAAGGAAAAAAAGAGAAGAAGAGAGGGGGGTGAAAAAGAAGAGAAGGGGGAAGAGGAAGAGGACGGCGGAGAGCCGAGGGCTCCGTCGTCCTCCGAGGAAGAGAAAGAACGAGAAGAAGAAGAGAAAGGAAAGGATGAGGAAAATGGAAGGGGAAGGGAAGAAGAGAGGAAGGAGAAGAGAAGAAGAGGGAGGGGAGAGGGGCACGGTGGCCTCACCCCAGGCACCGGTGACGACGGCGAACGGCGGTGGCGACAGAGAAGAGAGAAGAAGAGAAGTGGTGACCGAAGAGACGAAGGGAGAGAGAGGGAGAGAGAAAGTTTTAAAAAAAAGAAGTAGAAGGGGGGAGTTTCGAACTCGCCCTCCCCCTTTTATAGTCATCTAAGAAAAAGGAGAAAAAGGGAGAAGAAGAAAAAGGGAAACGAACGAACGGAAGGGGGAATAAAAGAAAATGACAAGAAAAAGAGAAAGGAAAAGAAAAAAGAGAGAGAGAGGAGGGAATAAAAAAAGAGAGAAAAAGGAGAAAAAAAAGAAAAGAAAAAAAGAGAGAGAAAAGGGGGAATAAACGAATGAAAGAGAGAATAAAAAATATATATATATAATAAAATAACAATAATCATAATAACGTAATACATATATAGTAATACAATAAATATACAATAGAGATCATGATGCCCGCATCACGTGTCTTATGAACGTACGTCCAATAATGTACATTAATTCCCCAGACACACCCGCGGGCACCGTCTGGCTCATCCTTCGCCCGCACTGCCCTCGGGTGGGGGGCATTTGTGGACGTGCAAAATTGCACGTCCATGTGTCCCGCTAAGCCCCGCATTAATGTCAAAGTCAAAGGAAGAAGACCCGGAGAGACTGGCCATCCAGGGCTCCGGGAAGATACTACCGCCCGGTAAATCCCCGCATTCGCACGGGCGCATTAAGAGACCGAGAAGTCATAGGATGTCCTCCTGAATTAACACACTGACAGGGACCCTCCCTCGGGCCCTTAACGGTGAAGAAATATCCCGAAGAATGCACGGCTTCAAGCTACTTAAGCAAGAGCAAAGGCCCTCCAGCGGCACTGGCCTGAGGCCCTTCAGCGGCACGGCCCTTTAGCCTTTCAGCGGCACGGCCATGTGGCCCTCCAGCGGCACGGCCATCTAGCCCTTCAGCGGCACGCTTCATTCAGGGTTTCACCAAGTCTATACATCCGTCAGCTGAAGTCTATACACTCATGTCTGAAGTCTGTACAGGCTCATGCATGCTCATAGTGTGAAGCCTGTACAGAGTTCAGGCAAACGCAAAGTCTACACACTCATGTGGAAAGTCTGTACAGAGTTCAGGCAAACGTGAAGTCTACACACTCATGTGGCAAGTCCGTACAGAGTTCAGGCAAACGTGAAGTCTATACATCCGACCTTCAAGTCCATACATTGGTGAAGTCTGTACATTCACCAGTTCAACTTCCAAGTCCATACATTGGTGAAGTCTGTACATTCACCAGTTCAACTTTCAAGTCCATACATTGGTGAAGTCTGTACATCCACCAGTTCAACTTTCAAGTCCATACATTGGTGAAGTCTGTACATCCGCCGGTGGAGCTTCCAAGTCTGTACATCGGCCCCTGCAAGTCTATACATTGCAGCTGAGTTGAAGTCTATACGACCTTTGCTTTGCCAAAGTCTATACATTGATGAAGTCTGTACACCGCTTTTGATGCAGGCCCCTGCAAGTCTATACATTGCAGCTGAGTTGAAGTCTGTATAGCCTTTGATTTGCCAAAGTCTAGACATTGTGAACTCTCAAGTCTGTACATCGTCCGGTTGCCTTGCCCACGAAGTCTATACACTCATTCACCAAGTCTTGGCCCTTCCAGCGGCACAGGGCTTCCTGGCCCCTTCAGCGGCAAGGCCTTTGACCCTTTAGCGGCATAGCCTTTCTGCCCTCAACGCCATGCGCCCTTTCCCCAATGGCACAGCGCTGAAAGCCTCCCGACGGCATGCACCGGCAGAAGACACAACGGTCAATAGGCAGACCCATTGGCACGCAGTCCAGCCACTTTGAAGCCAGCTAGCGCCTGTCTCTGTGTCACCTTCTGGCTGGAGGAGGGGAGATCTTCGCCTGACGAGGAAGATACCGAAGTCAACCTCGGATGGCAGTGCCATCATGAGGTGACCTCGTCAACCGCCCGCATATAAAAGGCCCCCCACAGACAGGAAGAAGAAGGGGGATTTTCTGCTAGAGAAAAAAAAACAAAGAAAGAGAAGAGAGCATCTTCGTGCGAAGAGGCCCGTTCGAGGCAAGGAAGAAGAGAAGAAGAAGGTACAGCAAATGTAGGAAGAAGAGAGGAGTGTTGCATGTAGCAGAGGGGGGAGGAATAGAGGATAGGGAATGGTTACCCTTCCTCGTTCCATCCCTCTCTCCAACTCTTTTTTTTTTATTCTTTGTTTTCTTCCCTCCGTTTGTTCAGGGATGCATTGTATGATGTGTGGTCTTCGGGCCATGATTCCTTTTTTTTATCATCCTGAATCTTCCATGAATGAAATGGTGTTCGGTTCTGCTTCTTACTGCATTTGTTATCTTCTTCTCACCGGTCTCTTGTGGTTTTGCTTTCTCTTCCCTCAACCTCCCAACTCCCTGTTCTACTTGATTTCCCGTAGCGCTGGTCTATGCAGTCAATAGAGTATGGCCAGCTTCGTCCCTCTTCAATGGCTCTCCATTGCACAACAACCCTTGATATCCCCTTCTATCTCGGGTCTGTGGGAGCCCATTCTCTTTGATACATTGGAGTCACGTGATGCCCAGAGCATCCTCCTTTGCCCTCCCTCGGGACCAGTGGCATGCCCACACACCCTTAAGCTCTCAGTCACTCTACCACTCAGGCCCCCCCCCTAGCAGTACGCCTCCCTCATTTGGCTGTTCGGCGGTACAGCCTTCCTTGAGTCTGCCTGGCGGCACACTCTCCTTAGGGCCATTCAGCAGTGCACCCTTTCTCTTCTTGTCAGCGGCACACTTCCCTTCCTTGGCCGCCCAGCGACACACCCTTGAACTGTCAGCCCGGTACTCTTTGGCCACCACCTCCCCGGTATACTCATAGCTTGCATCAGTCTACTGGTTCCTTGTTCGTTGTTTTCTCCGAGTTTTCCGAGGTTTCCCTAAAGGCGGCTGCTCAGGCACCCTCCTCAGATGTTGGTTCATGCCACCCCCGTGGGCATGTTCCTTGTTATTCCTTTACCTCCCGGGTCAGGGGGAGGTGCTACCGAATTTTTGCCAGGAATAACAATCAATCTAAAAAAGATGAAAAGAAGCGGCAGACATATGGACTGAGCAATAGTGAAAACATTCTAATCAACTAAAAGAACTATGCAAGATTCAAGGAGCTGAACTGAACAAGACTTTAAGCACTGCATTGCCAAAATATGACTTGGGACTCAATCCCCATGACAGGAAACTGGAAGCTTAACCATCTAAGATGCTTCATTCTGAGCTGAACAGGGAACCCTCTCTTGAGTCCTGGCCACCCCTTTAGCAGCACACTCTGCCTGGTTTCGTTTGCCACTTTTCCCAGTGGTACACCCTCCTTTACCTTCAGTAGCACATCTTCTATCCTCCAGCGGTACGCTCCCCTTTGGCCCTCTAGCGGTGCACTCCCCCAATTCCTTTCCCAGCGGTACGCCCCCCCCCCCTTGCTGTCTGAGCGGTACACATCCTCCCAGCATTCCATCAAGTATATACATCGCTGCATCATTCACGCTCAAAGTTTGTACATCGTCTTCTTATTTATGCATTGCATCATTTGAATTGAAGTCTGTACAGCCTATGCATGAAGTCTGCACACCGTCTGATTGCACACACTTATAAGTCTATACGTTGGCAGCTCTACCTACGTTGCACTCATAAGTCCATATGTTGTGAACTCTCAAGTCTGTACAGACCTCGCTTTGCTCAAGTCTGTACATCGTCTAGTTGTCTTGGCTAAGTTTATACGTTGATTGTCTGCCCACGTATCACTCCTTCGGTAAGTCCATACATTGTGAAAGTCTATACATTCCTCATTGGCTTGCTTCATGCACCAAGTCTGCACATTCCTTTCTAAAGTCTGTACGTTGCATTGCATGAAGTCTGCACATTCCACGCTAGCGAAGTCTATCTAAGTCTATACATTGCTTCTTCTTGCATCGCACGAAGTCTGCACATTGTGTGCTGCATGCTCATCAAGTCCATACACTGGCTAGTTTGCACAAGTGTGTAAGTCTATACATTGGCTGCCGAACGCTCTTCAAGTCTACACATCGCAGCATGCCTTCGTTTCAAGTTTGAACAGTGCATCATGCGCTTCAAAGCATTTCCAAGTCTATACACTGCACCGTCTCATTCATCGTCTTGCAAAGTCCATACATCACCGCTATGTGTGTGCATCATTGAGCAAGTCTATACATCGTGTGCATCTCGCTGCTAAGTCTATACGTTCACTGTACCGCTTGTCAAGTCTATACATCGTCCGTTGCATAACACGCAAGTCTGTACAGTCCTCGTGGCTTGTTCGCGCACCGTCTCCTCCATCCCTTCCAGCGGTACGCTCCCAGCCCCCTGGCGGTGCGCTCCACAGTCTTCCAGCGGTACGCTCTCAGTCCCCCAGCGGTACGCTCCACCCTTTACCCTTCAGCGATACGCCCATCTTCATTCTTCCAACGGTACGCTCCCCAGCGGTACGCTCCCCAGCGGTACACCCTTCTTTACACTTTGAACCGCACATACCATTCATCTCTCAGCGGTACACCCCTAGTCTCCATCATCTCCCCTACGAATACACACAGGTATGCAATAAAAAGGGGAGGGGGCTATATGATAAAGGAACAATGAACAGTAATAATAATAATGAGATAAAAGGGGTGGTTCCAACCAAGATGACAACAAGGGAAAATAATAACAAAGAAAGGGTAGTGTCAACAAATAAATGTTAATAACAAGCATCGACAATCATCGCGAATACGATAATGTGGCAGCAGTCTCTCCTTCCTGGATTCCGAATCCGGGGATATTAATGGTGCTCCTGTAGGCCGGAAGTCACTCCCGGGAGTTCTCTCTCTTGTCATGGTGACCGCCCGGCCTTACCTCGGGCCGATAATTCATCAGGGTCCCCTCCGTCGTCGGGATACGATTTGCCTCCCTGTATTAAAATTGCCGTCCCTCGGCAAACATTTGTACGGATTCGTCTCCCGGGTTATCATCTCGTTTTCCGTGTGAACTTGTGTCTAAACATGAAATGGTCCATCAGTGACCGACATGCCCGAGTATTCAGGCCCCCACCTCGGGCTCACCGCATAACCCGACGGGTGGTTTCCTTCCCGCGTTAATCAGTATTTCTTTCGACCGTGGAGCCCTTATTTCTGGCAATTAATCAAGGGTATTCCCCTCTCCGAGGGGATGTAAATGAAGTTGTGGCCTTTATGGCACAACGGGTCTCAGTCCCGACCCGAACCACACAATCGCCTGACTAAGTCAGATCGAGCGCACCATGGGATCTCCGAAGCCCGACCAAATCGTCACTTTGTGACTGGCACGCCCACGCACTTAATAAACTAATAAATAAATAAAATCACATCTTTTAATAAAAAAGTGCGTCCACAGGCATGGGCGTTATATTTCTTTTGTCGGATGCATCGGGTGGCAAGGCGGGCCGCTGAGAAGCCAGAAGGTTGTGTCGTTGGATGACCTAAGAAGTGTGCCGCTGAAGGCTTGCAGGGGCGTGCCGTTGAAAGGCCCAGGAGGGTGTGTCACTGGAAGACCCAAGAAGTATGCCATTGAGGGGCTGGCAAAGCGTGCCGGTCAAGGGGTGTTTGTACCGCATCGGGTGAGGGCGTTCGACAGTGTGCCGTGCAAGGGCACTGAAGGCGTGTCGGGGGAGAAGGCCGAAATAGTATCTGAGATGTTATTCTGCAGGCCAAGGCTTCAGTCGTTAGAATTCCAGGATGAACCATGAGAAACACGTACGTCAGCAGTATTCTTCAGCACACCCCATTGGGCAGGCAATGCAACCAAACCAATTCCTGTAATCAATCTCATTGTTGGAAGAAATCCTTTTCATCTGCTCAGACTGAAACAGAAGGCTACTCCCGTTAGTAGGATTCTGGACTTGGGCTGTCCGAGTGCATACCCATAGATGTATCAGCGGAACCAATGGAATTGGATTCCCGATTCATTTCATGGTTCCTTGCTCCGTTTTCGGAAGCTGACACATTGTTGGGATAAAACCCTCCAGACTGAGACAAGTGATATGGCTGGAGGCTCCGCCGAATGGGACTGGAAAGAGCATTTGAGAAAACTGTGTTCTTATTTTGATCAACTTGACCACTCCGAGGGCCATGCGCAGGTTGTGCCTGCCCAAATACTGTAGTGGAACTTTGGAGATTTGAGCCTACGAGGTGCATGGCAGGTTGAGAATGCTGGTGCTGGAATTGCAATCTTGGTGACATTGATGCCTCCTCTCCACCATAATCAAACTCATTCTGCAGGTAAGCAACTATGTCAGCGGCTGTCAACCTCGATCCTTCTGCTTGCTGACTCAAGCTCCAATTGTGCACTTTCTCCATGGCGTGCCGCTCGCGGGCCTGGGAGGTGACCCTCTGCTGGTTCATGGCCTGCGTGTAGAGCTGGAGGCTGACAGTTTGGCGAAGTCCAGCTGGCTTCGATGAGACCGTGCTGCACGCTGTGGGTCACACGCAGTGTCCGGCGTGTTTGCCGCCACTGTGCCGGACAGGGCTGACAGCGAGCGTGCCGGGCGGAACACCCTGATGGTGTACCGGCCAAGGGCCGCTTGAGGTGTGTCGGGTGAGCCCAGCAGCGAGCGTGCCGGGTGAGGCCAGCAGCGGTCGTGCTAGGTGAGGGACCATGGGGGGCGCACCGGGTGAGAGGCTTCGGGGTGCACCAGGTGAGACCATGGCGGGGCTGCACCGTGTGAGTGTGGTCACGGGTGCACCGGATGAGGCAAGTTGCTGCCGGATGAAAAATGGATGTTGCCGGATCACCTTTATGCTGCCGGATGGCAGACGTTGCCGGATGGGGAGCGCTCCTGTCGGACCACCTTTGTGCTGCCGGATGGAGTCAGGGATCGAGCGTGGCACTTGTTGCGGAGCCGGTTCAGCAGCGTCAAATTCTTGAGCTCCGAGAAGGAGGTGGGGATGCCGCCTGTTGGAATGTATCTGAATGTGGGAAATGAGCGGGAAGCTGAGAAACCTGTGATTGCATATATGGCAGGCCATTGTCCAACTTCGGTCTCTTGCCATCAGAAGTGAAATCTTCGTTCGTTTGCTGCCGAATGACACCCTCGGAAGCAAGAGAAGAGAGGACATAACTGAGCATTTCAGCAGGGGAAGTTGATGCAGCAAGCTCGGCTGCCACGGCAGTAGCAGCTGCCTTCCGGTGTTCTTCAGTGTGGGTTGAACTAGCCGAGAAGGGTTCTTGGACATACTTGACAGGAGCAGATTGTTCTTTTTCTCCCACGGCAGATTGCGTTTCTTAGATGAAAGTGGGCAGAACGTCAGAGAATGTGCTAGTTTCTTTGGACTTCTGCTCTGTTGGTAATTGCCCATTGTTAGATATCATTAATTGCTGGCACATACTCCCTGCCTGCTCCGGTCGAAACTGAGCAGCCTGAAGTTGGTTTTGAACTTGCTCCAGCTTTAGCTCCTGCTCATGAAGTGCCTCCCTTAAATATGAGACAAGAGACGATCTTGAGGATTCAGTCACTTTCAATTGCTCAATGCATTCCCTTAACATGCTACTTTGCCCCTGCAGCTCCTCCATAACTTGAGAACCATTAACATTTCCTAACATGAAGTTCCCTCCAATTTCCTTCTCCACCTTTTCAACAGAGCCAACCGCATTCTGGCATTTGCCCAATAATGTGTCCTCATCCATAGGACCATCATAAACACATGCATATTTTGAAATGATCTTTTCAAGTATGTCACTAGCAGAAGGTTTTAATTTGTTATTAGAATTTTTTCCACCTCTGTTCAGGTTATTGGGGTTTCTCCCTGAAATCTCTTCTTTCAAAACTTGCCCACGGGAACCAAACACCTTACATTCTTCCCAGATGTCAACCAGCCTCAATGCAGCATTTCTTCCAAATTCATCACCATTTTCAATTACATTACTCAGAGCATCGGGGAGAACTTTCCAAAATTCATTGACAAACTCTGAACCTTTTCGCCTGCTATTCTGCAGAATATCATTAGCAAGATATAGAAAAGACACCCACGGGCTCTTTGGTGCACAATGAAACTGCCGCTCCTATGTTTCCACAACCTGTTTTGCATTCTTCCTTATGGAAGATACACCGGTGTGGCAGAGTCGAGCGAGAGGTGGGAATGGTTGTCATCCGGTGAGGGGTGTGGGAGGTTGACCCGGTGCGGCGGGTGCGCCGGGTGAGGAGCGGAGGTGTGCCGCGGGGGAAGTGGAGAACAGAGTTGGGAGAAGGGCGATGGGAGAGAGGGGTCATCCGGCACGATGTGAGCGGGCTCACCCGGTACGGTGGGTGTGTGCCGTGAGAGTTGGCCGGGGGTGTGCCGCGGGAGCAGCGTGAGAGCAGAGAGTGTGCCGGGTGGCCATCCGAGTGAGAGAGAGAAAGAATGAGAGAGGGGGAGAGAGAGAGAGAGAGAGAGAAATAGAGAGAGAAAGAGAGGGAGAGTGGGTCACCCTCCCTTTTTATTTTATTATATATTATTATTATTATTCCTTTCTCTTCTCTGTTTTTCTTTTTCTCTTTTTCTATTTATTTTTTATTTATTTATTTATTTTATTTTTCTATTTCTTTCTTCCCTTCCTTCTTTTCTTTCTTCTTCTTTTCTTTTTCTTTCTTTCTTTTTTTTCTCTTCTTCTTTTTTTTTAGGTGTCCACAACGCCCCGTGAAGGGTCATCAGGGCGTCGAAGCTATCGAAGTGGTCGGTCGGGTCACCCTGGCCGTCGTAAGAGTTGAAGGTCGGAATGGAGATTCTGGGAGATATCTCTGCCTTCAAGATGTAGTCGGAGAACGGGGATTTCTCCTTGTCCTCCGCTGGGGAGGTCTTCTGCAAGGCGCGTAAGGCGCGCTCCTGCTGTGCGAAGCGCCTCTCGAACTCTCGCAGTCGGAGGGATAATTCCAGCTATTGCTGCGCCGTGGGGCTAGGGGGCGTGCTGGCAGGCTGTCCCGACGTTCCCCAGGGACTTCGGTCTCTGGGTGCGGATGGCGTGCCCCAGGTTTTCCCCTTCTCGGCGTGGAGGAGGCCTCTTGCTCCGGAAGGGGGGCTTGTGAAGGTCCTCCTGACCTATTGCGAATAAGCCGCCGCCCTTGGAGGGTGAAGCGGCCTCCGAGAGTGTGTTGGGATGCGTCTCTGCGGGGAGGACTTTCTAGAGGGATGCATGACCTTCCTTCCCTGGCCGCCTGGGTCGTCATGAGTTCCACGAGGACATCCAATTTCACGTTGAGGGCTCGGAAAGCGTCAGCGCCGCCGTTGGGTAGTAGCTCCACCGCCACGGGCGGAGGCAGTTCGTCCGTTGGGGTGCTGGTGTTGGAGGGGGGGTTCTGTGTGGCCTGAGAGAGGGCCTCTCCCCCCGCCACCATGGCTTTTCTACTGTTGCCGGCGGACCGCCTCCCTGTACTCCTTCGCACCATACTGGCTCTTTGATCGTTTCCCACAGACGGCGCCAGATGAAGAGGGGCGATCTCGCGCTGGTCTTGAGCTGGAGGAGATGATCACCGAACAGTGAACTGCAAAGAAGGAAAACGGACCAGGGGGGCCAAGGGATGGTTCCCTGGGGAAAACCCTCCGATGCTTAAGTCAGTAGAGCAGTGGTGGAAGCTATGAAAGGAGGAAGAAGGATATGCACGAGATCCCTCTCCACCAAGGTGGTGAAGTGGTTCCTGCTCATGGAGTTTTAGGCGTGTGTTGACCTTACCTTTCGCTGGATGGAGTCCCAAGTTTAAATAGTGCGCCAGTCTCATGAGTCTCGTAAGCTGAGGAGTTTCAGGCGGAGGTTACGTCCTCGACGTGGGCTCTTTACATCCTCGTCGTGGGCTCTTTATAGCCTTGAGGATTCATGGGCCCTCTTATCCTCGTAAACTCCTGCTCAGAAAGGGTTCTCAATGGTAGCGTGGATAAGCTGTTGTGCATCCCTTGGTTTTGATGATGACAATAGGATATGTTTGATTAATCAAGTTCTATCTTGTCTCATAACAAATACAAGTGGTTTGATTGTTCCTTCAAAGTATTGGACTCATTCAATTTACCTCTGATAAGTTAAGTAATTTCAGGTCCACTGAAATCCAAGTGGAATCAACAAATCAGAAGAAGTGTCAAAGGCCGCTTGTCGACCAGGGAAGTGGTTATGGTCGACCAACGAACTCAACCAGAAAAGCATCAGATCATCTGTCTTCTGGAAGCACCTTGGCTGTCGACCAAAGCCCCGCCTCTGGTCGACCACAGAAAAGACAGAAGCAACAGACAGAACTGCTGGCCATCTGGAAACTGCCCCCTGTCGACCAGCGACCAGGCTGTGGTCGACCAACGGGCGACGTGAGTTTCAGCCAGAAGAACCGGCCGTCTGGGGACTGCCCATTGTCGACCAGCGACAGGGTCATGGTCGACCACGGGTTTATATATCGTCCAAAACCGAACTCTAACCGAATTCTGTTTTGGTTCCTTAAAACCTGCAAATGGTTGTTGCAGGTTGTTGGGCTGCTCAGGAGATAAGATTCCGCACGGGAATCAAGGAAACAATCTTGCTTAGAAGTGGTCAAACTCGTTCTAACGATTGGATTTAAACAGATCCCTGTTTTCTAGCAGATTGGCGCTCGATCTGAAAATTGAGCGGGAAGAGTTTTACTCTTGATAAAAGGGCTGTATGAAAAACGAAAAGAACACACATCACGAACAAGGGAGCAGTGAGAGAGCACGAAATAGAAGCCAAGGAAGATATACACAGAAGAGGAAGAAGGAGCTCTCCACCAATCAAAAATCTGCAGAAAGGTTAAAGGCAATCTCGTTGCTGCAGAAGGAAGACTTAGCTCAAGACTGTGCGATCTCCAGCAGCAGAACAATCGAAGGCAACTGACTGGAAGATCAACAGGGAGTCTAGGCTTCTTCATAAGCGTGATCAAGTTCCAGGCTGAACACCTATTCTTCTACACACGCCAATATTCAGTCCTGTCTTTCATCACCTGTTCTTATCATCTTTTCATTTCTGATTACAATTATTGTCAAGCTGTGAGGCAGCAGAGTCAAGCTGTGTGTCAGCAGGTACAAGCTGTGTGTCAGCTGTGTTTTGATTGAGATCAGAGATTCTCATAGTGAAGCCTTGCTTGAGTTAAGCAAGGGGTGGATGTAAGTCTCAGGAAGAGACTGAACCACCTTAAAAATCCTCTCTTGTGGTGTGCTTGGGTGTGTTTGATTTCCTATACGTATGCTTGCATCTTTACTATCCGCATTAGTTCTATGATTCATTAATTACCAGTAGCTCATCTGGTCGATAGTCAGTAAATTATCAAAAAGGGGGAAAGATCTATTCACCCCCCCTCTAGATCTATTCAGTCCGTATCCAACACGTGGTATCAGAGCAGGTTCTCCAGATATGTGGTCTAACAACCAGGAGAGACCGGGCGGACTGAATTCTAAAAGCCTCATAGCTGAGGGGCACTCTGTAACTAGACCTCCATATTTTGATGGAACTGATTATTCTTATTGGAAAAATCGTATGCAGGTGTTCTTACGTGCGCAAGACCACGAGATGTGGAGGGTAGTGAGCCATGGACCTTTTGAGCTATCGGAAGATGAAGAAACCTGGACCAGAGAACAGGTCAGGAAATCAACTGTCAACTGGGGAGCCATGAACGTGATGCAGTGCTCACTACACCCCACAGAATTCTCAAGAGTTTCCCAATGCGCAACAGCCAAAGAAATGTGGGATCGTCTAAAGGTAATCTACGAAGGTACTTCCGAGGTAAGAGAGACAAAAGCAAATATGCTAGTCTCAGAATATGAAATGTTTAGGATGAAAAATGATGAAAGTATTTCTGAGATGTATGCCAGATTAGTACAACTGACTAATGGCTTGAAGAGCTTAGGGAAGACATACAAAGAGCAGGAATTAGTGAGGAAGATTTTAAGGTCTCTCACATCGATGTGGCATACCAAGGCCACAGTCATTGAGGACTCAAAGGATCTCACAACAATGACAGTGGATGAGTTAGTAGGATCCCTGATGGCCTATGAGGTCAATCTGAAGAGAAAGGAAGATGAGGGCAAGAAAAAGAAGCAACTTGCCCTAAAGACTAAGACAAGCACCTTTGAGGTGTCTGACAATGATGACTCATCTAGCTCAGGTGAAGAATCTGGTGAGCTAGCCATGCTTACAAGAAAATTTAAAAAATTTCTGCGGAAGGAAGGTAAAGGATTCAGAAATCCAAAGGGCATGGTAAGGAAGTCATCCCAGTTTAAATCTGATAAACATAAGGCTCCTTCTAACAAACTCATTTGCTACAATTGCAGGCAGCCTGGACATATGAAGGCTGAATGTCCAGAAGCTCCTAAGAAATCAAGCTTCAAGTGGAAAGGCAAGAAACCCAAGGCGATGATTAGCACTTGGAGTGAGGAGGAAGAGAGCAGTGAAGAGGAAACAACTTCCGAGGAAGAAGAAGGAAAGCTCTGTCTGATGGCCAAGGGAGACAACAGTGATCTTGAGGTAAGTTCCCCATTTCAAGACTTCTCTAGTTCGGATTGGGAAGCAGTATATTCAGAATTGCTTGATACTTATGAAAGAATAAGAAAGGAAAATAAACATTTGAAGAAGAAGATCAGTCAACTGAATAAAGACAGCAATTCAATGGATAACAAAACTGAACTAGAAATGGAAATCAAGTCACTGAAAAACAAACTGAATCAAATGGACTTAGATGAAGAAAACCACAAGAGAATGTCCGAAGAGAATGAAATGCTAAAAAACGACATTGATGAGTTAAAACTAAAGACTCAAGAACATGAACAGGAAACTAAGTTAAGTCAAGAAAGAAACAATTCACTCAAGGAAGAAAACAACCAACTCCTAAGAGAAATAGAAAGAATTAAGAGTGACCTGAAAAACAAACAGGAGACCTTGGAAAAAATGACTCAAGGTCAAGAAAACTTAAATGCTGTCTTGGGAATAAAAGTAAACTTTCAAAAAGAAGGGTTAGGATACAATCCTACGGCTAAAAAGGAATTCCAAATAAAAACCGTAACTGGGATTGCTGACTCAAAAGGAAAAAGGCCCCTGATTAATCTATACCAAGATAAACAAGAGGATGTAGCTGAATGCTCCTCCAAAAGGAACAATGTCACCAAGGAAGAGAGAAATTTTAAAGAGAAAACAGTCAATCAATATAAGATTCAAAATAATAAACAAGAAACCCAAATTCACAGAAATCACCAAACAAACCAAGGACTAAACCAAGTTAAAAGACATAAATCTGGAAAACCAGATGTCTGGAGACAGGCTGGTCGACAACAGACCCTTCATCTGTCGACCAGAGGATCTGCCAGAACAGGCGCTGGTTACTGGAGAAGCAGTGGTCGACCACAGGTACACCAGATGTCGACCAGAGGTACTGCCAGAACAGACGCTGAGTTCTGGAGACGCGATGGTCGACCACAGACATACCAAAAGTCTACCATGGCCAGACAAGCAAACAGAAATCACAGGTTTTTTCGGGTAAAACAAAATGAAAACTTGAATACACAAAGGTGGACTCAGATTAAAGAAGCTTTAGAACAAAAGCAACCCAATCTGAACAAGTTCAGAAATAAAAATTTACACTGCTCTAACAGAATCTGGGTTCCCAAAGGATTACTGCAGCAATTTCATAATTTCACAAGCTATCTTGGACCCGGGTACCATTGGGGTCCAAAAGTTTCTGTGTAACTTGTGATGCAGGTGTGTCTAGCAGCTATACACAACAAGTGGTACTTAGATAGTGGCTGCTCAAGACATATGACAGGGGATAAGGCAAAATTCTCCGAGCTAAACTCAAAAGATGGAGGACATGTGACATTTGGAGGGAATAACAAAGGCAAGATCATTGGGAAAGGTAAGGTAGGTAAGACATCTACAAATTGCATTGAAGATGTACTGCTAGTGGATGGCCTGGAATATAATCTTCTAAGCATCAGTCAGCTATGCGACAAAGGCCATCAAGTAGTCTTTGATTCTAAGATCTGTAAAATTCTTGAACCAAATTCGGCTAAAGTTAAGTTTATGGGCAAGAGAGTAAATAATGTCTACATGATAGACTTGGATGATCCAGCCCACTCCAACTTGTGCCTCACCGCCAAGAAGGAGGACCTGACTTGGTTGTGGCACCGAAGGCTAGGACATGTTAGCTACAGGGTGCTGCACAAATTGGTTAAGAATAAAATGGTTTCTGGTTTACCTGAAATTTCGTTTGCTCAAAATGTCAAAGTATGTGAATCATGTACCCAAGGTAAGCAAACAAGAAAATCATTCAAAAGTATAACTGAAAGTCAATCTTCTAGACCACTAGAACTTGTGCACATGGACCTTTTTGGCCCAACAAGAACTGCTAGTCTTAGTGGTAAGAGGTACGGTTATGTACCAGTTGATGATTTCTCTAGATTCACATGGGTAATGTTTTTATCACATAAAAACGATGCATTTCATGAATTTCAGGATTTTTACAGAAGAATGAAGCAGGATGGTAAGTCCAAAGTGTGTTCAATAATATCTGATCATGGGGGAGAATTTGAAAATTCAGGGTTTGATGAATTCTGCAGGAACAAAGGAATAAATCACAGGTTCTCCTCACCAAGGACGCCAGAGCAAAATGGAGTGGTGGAAAGAAGGAATCGCACACTTGTTGAAATGGCCAGAACCCTGTTAGTTGAAGCCAATCTTCCAAGAAGATTTTGGGCTGAGGCGGTCAATACAGCATGTTATATTGTAAACAGGGCAATGGTAAGACCATCTAGTGCGAAAACTCCATATGAGGTGTTCAAAGGTAAGAAGCCATCTCTAGCTCATTTTAGGATCTTCGGTGTAAGGTGTTTTATTCATAACAATGACAAGAGATCATTGGACAAATTTGAACCAAAGAGTGACCCAGGAATCTTCTTGGGATACTCTGACCGATCAAGAGCCTATAGAGTCTACAACACCAAAGATCAGCTAGTTGAAGAATCCCCACATATCACATTTGATGAAAATAATGACTTTGACAAAACTGGACAGGTAGGCAAAGATGAAGATGGGGAATTTCTGGAAGGCAAAGAGGAACCAATGGAGACTGAAGCAGAACCAAAGCAAGGTGATTCCAATGATCAACCCGAAGGAGAGATCATCCCAGGTAACAATTCTGAAAATCTGAGATTTCTCAGAGATCATCCTCTAGATAACATCATTGGAGGAATTAATGAACCGAGGAAAACTAGATCTCAGCTTAAAACAGTTGATGAATTAGATCAGCTAGCCCTTGTATCTCAAGTTGAGCCTAAAAATGTAGAGGAAGCTTTAAGAGATGAATCTTGGATAAATGCCATGCATGAAGAATTAAATCAATTTGAAAGAAATCAGGTTTGGAAACTTGTTCCCAGACCTTCATCTCATCCTGTTATTGGAACCAAATGGGTTTATAAAAATAAGCTTAATGAAGAAGGAGTTGTTATGAGGAACAAGGCTCGGTTGGTGGCTAAGGGGTATAACCAAGAATTTGGAGTTGATTTTGAAGAATCATATGCTCCAGTTGCAAGGTTAGAAGCCATTAGAATATTGTTAGCATTTGCGGCGTCCCATGGAATTAAATTGCAGCAAATGGATGTAAAAAGTGCCTTTCTAAATGACTTTGTAAAGGAAGAAGTCTTTGTGGAACAACCCCCTGGTTTTGAAAATGATGATCTTCCTAATCATGTCTTTAAACTGCATAAGGCTTTGTATGGTTTAAAGCAGGCTCCTAGGGCATGGTACGACAGACTGAGTTCATTCCTCACCAAAAAGGGCTACACAAGAGGTAAAATTGATCAAACATTATTCTCCAAGACCCAAGGTAAGAATATACTAATTGTGCAAATCTATGTGGATGATATTGTGTTTGGATCCACTGAAGCTTCATTATGTACTGAATTTGCAAATCTAATGACCAATGAGTTTGAAATGAGTTTAATGGGTGATTTACAGTTCTTTCTTGGATTGCAGATTCTACAATGTAGAGAAGGCTACTTCGTAAATCAATCCAAGTACATAAAGGAGATGCTGAAAAAGTTTGGCATGGAGAGCTGCAAACCAATAGAGTCACCCATGGGGACAAATGCAACATTGGAGGCTGATGTAAAAGGTAACATGGTAGATGCCAAGAAATACAGAGGTATGATCGGATCCCTACTATATTTAACTGCCTCTAGGCCAGACATTCAGTTCAGTGTATGCATGTGTGCTAGATATCAATCTAGCCCTAGAGATTCACATTTAGGGGCTGTCAAGCGTATCTTTCGTTACCTTGCCGGTACCCAAGAATTGGGTTTATGGTATCCTACTTATTGCAAACTAGATTTAATTTCATATTCAGATGCTGATTATGCTGGTTGCAAAATTGATAGGAAGAGTACTAGTGATTATTGTCAAATATTAGGTGGATGTTTAATATCATGGGCTTCTAAAAAACAGCATTCTGTGGCACTCTCCACTGCTGAGGCTGAGTATGTCGCAGTAGGGAGCTGTGGTACACAGGTTTTGTGGATAAAACATCAACTTCAAGACTACAATGTAGATCTTGGATGTGCACCTATTTTCTGTGACAACACTAGTGCTATTAATTTGTCTAAAAACCCCATTCAACACTCTAGGACAAAACACATTGAGATCCGTCATCACTTTCTAAGAGATGAGGTCTCCAAAGGAAATTTCATGCTTCATTTTGTAGAAACTGAAAAACAACTGGCAGACATTTTCACAAAACCCCTTAACAATGACAGATTTTCAACTCTAAGAAGGGAGTTAGGAATTTGTAGAATTTCCTCTGAAAATTCTTGAAATAATAATATTCTTGGGTTCACTGTACAGTCTTTGTCTCTTCTGTTCTTCGTTGTGTCAACTAGGTCTTAAGTACTAGATAAGTCCTGATTTTGGAGGTTATAGTGTCGGGTGCTATTTCAACAAGCTCTGAGGAACTCTGGTTTATCTACGGATTACTTCCCATGGTCAACCACAGACAAGGCGCTGGTCGACCAAGGCATCAGGACAGGAAATAGTTAGCTCTGGGAATTCGCAGCTGTCGACCACAGGCGATCCAATGGTCGACAACAGGTTTGTCAGAACGCAGTCTTCTCAACAGGCAGGTTCTGTGACAACACAGAGGTCGACCACAGGCCACTCCATGGTCGACAAAGGACCTGAAAAAGGGAAATTAGATCTAGTCAGGCTACTGGCTTTGGTGGGAAATCTTCTGAACTTTTTGGACTCTGAGCTCAGTTTTGCTTTACTCACTCATCCTCATTCACTTCCCATTCCTTGTGTCTCAATATCTCTTTGTGGTCAACTTATTGTTTTCTATCTTCAGCAAGGACTCACAAATTGAGGGGGAGTAAAAAGTGTAAACTCATTCCTTAATAAATCATTGAACAACCTAACCATATCTTACAAGAAAATCACCAAAGTCATCAATGAGAGTAAAGGTTAAGTGTAGTAATGAGAATTTGACCTGTACTACTGCAATAACTTCAAACCATAACTATGACTCTGACTCAAGACTATTGAGAACTTATGCTTTTAGTAATGAGACTATTTCTCTATCTGTGTCTGTGTTGGACAGTGAAAATAAACGCAGCTATAGCATGAATGTATATGGAATACGCCATAATTCTGCCTTCTTGGTAGAGCAATGGACTGAGTTCTGAGAAACTACTGTTCTCTATCACAAAGCAAAATTGGCTGAAAAATTAAGTGGGAGACATGTATGTCATGAAGACTCAATCTACCTCTGCCACTCTCAAAATTATTAATTGGGCATCCTGAGTAACTGGGGATATTGGCGTCTGATAAACGTATATCCTCACGGATAAAAAGTGTGTCCCAGTTAAAAATGGAATGGTTAGGCATGCTAAGTAGCCGGGGTTTCTGGCGTGTAAAAAGCGTGTCTCCTCGTGTGGAAAAGCATGTGATAAACCTGACCACAGCTCTTAAATATTTCAAAACGAAAAGGCAACAAAAATGGTTGACCTAATGCACTATATGCAAATAGAGGCATAAAACACTGTTCAGCTTGTTCAGCTAGTAAAATTATCTCATGAACAATATTATAAGTTTAAGGAGCCGTGAGTAAGAAAGTGGATATGGGGAGTCAATTTATTGGGGCAATACTTTCAAATTCTTTGAACCACAAGACCCACTCGACTTTGTCACAAGGTGGTCTTTGAGAAAGGGAGGAAAGGTTACTTAAATGTCTTATTAAAGAAAGGGGGTACACTTCGATAATTTCCCAAAATATGAGTTATGCTGATTAAATCCTGACCGCTCGTTTGTTTCATCGCGTTGGTTCACTTTTTGCTGTTGACAAAGGGGGAGAGAGAAGCTTATGTGTCATTGTGTGCCTAGATGTGTGATGTGTGTCTAGATGTCAAGTTTACTTTGTCTACGTGTCCTCAGTGTCTTTATCCTTTTTTGAGTCTCTCATGTAATTAGTGCTATTGTTTTTGAAAGCCACATCAAACGAATTGTCTGAATGAAATCTGTGCTATGATAGCCTTGCATGCAATATCAAATGAATTTCATAATCTGTTGTTTGTCACAATGACTCATGGTTGTCATCATCAAAAAGGGGGAGAATGTTGTGCATCCCTTGGTTTTGATGATGACAATAGGATATGTTTGATTAATCAAGTTCTATCTTGTCTCATAACAAATACAAGTGGTTTGATTGTTCCTTCAAAGTATTGGACTCATTCAATTTACCTCTGATAAGTTAAGTAATTTCAGGTCCACTGAAATCCAAGTGGAATCAACAAATCAGAAGAAGTGTCAAAGGCCGCTTGTCGACCAGGGAAGTGGTTATGGTCGACCAACGAACTCAACCAGAAAAGCATCAGATCATCTGTCTTCTGGAAGCACCTTGGCTGTCGACCAAAGCCCCGCCTCTGGTCGACCACAGAAAAGACAGAAGCAACAGACAGAACTGCTGGCCATCTGGAAACTGCCCCCTGTCGACCAGCGACCAGGCTGTGGTCGACCAACGGGCGACGTGAGTTTCAGCCAGAAGAACCGGCCGTCTGGGGACTGCCCATTGTCGACCAGCGACAGGGTCATGGTCGACCACGGGTTTATATATCGTCCAAAACCGAACTCTAACCGAATTCTGTTTTGGTTCCTTAAAACCTGCAAATGGTTGTTGCAGGTTGTTGGGCTGCTCAGGAGATAAGATTCCGCACGGGAATCAAGGAAACAATCTTGCTTAGAAGTGGTCAAACTCGTTCTAACGATTGGATTTAAACAGATCCCTGTTTTCTAGCAGATTGGCGCTCGATCTGAAAATTGAGCGGGAAGAGTTTTACTCTTGATAAAAGGGCTGTATGAAAAACGAAAAGAACACACATCACGAACAAGGGAGCAGTGAGAGAGCACGAAATAGAAGCCAAGGAAGATATACACAGAAGAGGAAGAAGGAGCTCTCCACCAATCAAAAATCTGCAGAAAGGTTAAAGGCAATCTCGTTGCTGCAGAAGGAAGACTTAGCTCAAGACTGTGCGATCTCCAGCAGCAGAACAATCGAAGGCAACTGACTGGAAGATCAACAGGGAGTCTAGGCTTCTTCATAAGCGTGATCAAGTTCCAGGCTGAACACCTATTCTTCTACACACGCCAATATTCAGTCCTGTCTTTCATCACCTGTTCTTATCATCTTTTCATTTCTGATTACAATTATTGTCAAGCTGTGAGGCAGCAGAGTCAAGCTGTGTGTCAGCAGGTACAAGCTGTGTGTCAGCTGTGTTTTGATTGAGATCAGAGATTCTCATAGTGAAGCCTTGCTTGAGTTAAGCAAGGGGTGGATGTAAGTCTCAGGAAGAGACTGAACCACCTTAAAAATCCTCTCTTGTGGTGTGCTTGGGTGTGTTTGATTTCCTATACGTATGCTTGCATCTTTACTATCCGCATTAGTTCTATGATTCATTAATTACCAGTAGCTCATCTGGTCGATAGTCAGTAAATTATCAAAAAGGGGGAAAGATCTATTCACCCCCCCTCTAGATCTATTCAGTCCGTATCCAACATAAGCAACCGTCGGTCGACCCAAGCGTGAAGAGTGCCAGCCCGACGCCGTCTGTGGGAAGTGGTTCCACAGACGGCGCCAGATGAAGAGGGGCGATCTCGCGCTTGTCCTGAGCTGGAGGAGATGATCACCGAACAGTGAACTGCAAAGAAGGGAAATGGATCAGGGGGGGCCCAGGGATGGTTCCCTAGGGAAAACCCTCCGATGCTTAAGTCAGTAGAGCAGTGGTGGAAGCTATGAAGGGAGGAAGAAGGAGATGCACGAGATCCCTCTCCACCAAGGTGGTGAAGTGGTTCCTGCTCAGTGAGTTTTAGGCGTGTGTTGGCCTTACCTTTCGCTAGAGGGAGTCCAAGGTTTAAATAGTGCGCCAGCCTCATGAGTCCTGTAATCTGAGGAGTTTCAGGCGGGGGTTACGTCCTCGACATGAGATCTTTACGTCCTCGTCGTGAGCTCTTTACGTCCTCGTCGTTGGCTCTTTATAGCCTTGATGATTCGTGGGCCCCCTTATCCTCGTAAACTCAGGCTCAGAAAGGGTTCTCAATGGCAGCGTGGATAAGCAACCGTCGGTCGACCCAAGCGTGAAGAGTGCCAACCTTGTCCCGGGCGATAGGCATAGCTTGGGTGAGGCTCGGTCGGAGTGGACGTTAGGCGCCATCCCTTATCCCGGCGAGGGGGATAGGTCAGGCGTGGGTCTTCCTCCGACCGGACCGATGCTCGGCCTTCTGAGCCTATTGACCGCCTAGGAAGTGCTTGATCCCGAGTGAGCTTGTTGGGCTTTTATGCTAAGTGGGCCCTACGGAGCGATCACTTAGATGAGCTGGGCCTCGTTTGGTCTCGCTGGACCTAGTTCGGCCGCTCTTAGATGGGCTACAGAAATCCTCATCTCCAATTAGTATTAATCATCGTTACATTACATAAATATGTTACAGTTAAGTTATACTATTTATTTCACGCTTAATTATGAAAAAAATAATTATTATGATTATTATCATTCTTACTATAAATATTTCTAAAACAAAAAATTTCTTCAATAATATCTTTATTTGTAATATCCTAGATTATTAATAAAAAAATTATAATAATTTTAGTCGTAATAATATAATTTATCTATTAAAATCTATTTTAAGATCTTTATTAGTCATAATCATGAATGTAAAGTCTAATTAAGTATGTAATTTCACTAAATAGATTTTTTAAAATCTTCTTATCCCATCCAAATAAAGAATAACATCACGTACTTTAACCCGGGATAAGAAGGACAATATGGTCATTTTTCAACACTATTCTCATTTGTATCCCCAATTTTTACCAAACGAAGAATAGGAATATTTTTATATTTATCCCTTCGCATACCAAACGTACACGGGAATAAGAATAAGAATAAATTAACTCAGAATGACTTATACTTATTCTTCACTTAAGTTATCCCTCTACTAAACGGCACCTGAGTGTTCGAGAGTGGAGTGAATGGGATGGGGTTAGGGTTAGGGTGGGTCATGGGGTTTGATTAAAATGATGAAATTACCCATGATAAATCGATTTATCCGATTTAGTTTGATTTCCCTACGGTGAAAATTGAATCAAATCGAATTTTTGAATACGATTCGATTTTAAATCAAATTGAATTTTTTAAAACTTTAACCTGAATCGAACCAAATCAAATCTATTGATTCGGTTTACGGGTTGAACGTGAATTATGCTCACCCCTAATCTGACCATGTTCTCGTGAGATTGCAAACCATGGTCGAGCTCGAAATGAATCCTGTCTGGAGTCCCCAACAACTTGAAAACCATGTACATCTGTGCTATTTGAGGGAAGCACTTCCATTTTTTGTGGACATGTCTTCTTTTGGATGCAGATATTTTCATCACTTCCATTCCAACACCTTTCATTGATTAAACCTTTGTGCAATAAAATTACTTCAAGTTGCCTTTGATATGCAGATAATTGTGTGCTTGGTAGACATATGAGTCTTTGCAAAGTTGAATTTTTGTGTATCATTTATACATATAGCACTCTTTGAGGGCCGTCTTAAATAAGTATCCATCCTCCCATCAACCTGAGGCCACAAAAAAAAAGTTGATTTTTTTTAAAATCAATCAATTCTGATATCATTTGCAAACACCTAGATTCTCTTCTCTCCCAAATGCATGTATTTGCTTGCCTTGCTCTACAACTTATGTTCAGTATCTTCAAAAAAAAGTTTGTGCTAAGTTTCTTTGAAAGACAACCTACATTGCCATCATTTATGACATCCTCTCAGCTTGGTCCTGCTCTCCCTTAGTACTGTCCCTGATGCACCACAATGGCAGCAGGCTCGCCGGCCACCCACCTGCATTCCCATCACAGAAAAAAAAACTCTGGCAGGTTGAAATGGTCCTCGTTCTCTGTTCAAGCCTGAGCTCCCTGTAGTGTAACCAGTTCAAGGCAGTTCTCACTTTTGTCCAGTATCATTTTTCGAGGTCCTATGGAGCACAGTTTAATTAGTCTTGTCCTTTTATAATCCCTCCTGCAATGTATGTAGCATATGAAAAAACTCCATAAACACCCATTTCCACACAGCAAGTGCCTATCTTGTGCCACATGGGTTCTGCTGCTCCATGGATACTACATTTTCCCTTAATGTCATTGGATTATTATTCAGTCTTTTTGAGCACATCAGCACATGTAATCTACTTGACGTCAAAGTTGCCTCACTTGTTCACCTCTGGGCCTCTATAAAATCTTGCCTCAACTTAGTTAATGATATCTAGGGTGGTGGTGGTGCATTGAGCTTGTTGCCGGTGTGGCATGATAGATGGAATCTCCATGTTTTGTCATGAAAATGAATAGCCTAGGCATGGCAATCATTTCATGTCATTTTTATCGAATTTGAAGAGATAAGTGTGAACAATTCTGAGGATGAAAAAGTTTTAAAAAGAAATAATTGGAGAACACGCTTCTTATTTGGTTGAGACCAAATCTTCTGTGAAAAGAATTTCCTTTCTTGAGATGTTTGGTTGGTAACTATGCTAAAGGATCAGCATGAATCTGTAACTGGCATCTTTGTGCTTCTCCAACCGAATTCTTATTTTTTTAAGGATGAAGATTTTTGTTGGACATACTTAGATACTATGAACAAAATGCTACTAAATTTATAAATATTCTTTTCTTCACTGGTGAGAAGTTGTTTGAATATGGCTTCATGAAATCTCTTCTGCTACTAATTGGTCATTGAGGCTACCTTCCCATACCACTGTTTATGCAGTATACTTAAATTGTAATATCTGTTCTCTTCCTGACGAACAATTGTTCTGTGAATACACTATGGGTGCAAGGGATCACTGCTGTGACAAGGTGACTCTTGATATTACATGTCCGTACCATTGTTTTTGTATTATTTTAAAATTAACCAGCTAACTGTTTCATCTAAGTCTGGTGATTCTTGCCCTGATAACTTCTTCCCTGCCCTACCGTGGACTTGCTTTGTGCATAGTGTTAGAGATCGGAGCACCTGTAGAGATGGACAAACAACGGAGAAGGAAGAAAGAAGGGGGAAGAGAAGATCAAACCATAAGAACATAGGGATTTACGTGGTTCGGAGACGATGTGCCTTCCTACATCCACGGTCGCACTGAGATCTCTTATTTCGCACACTCTGTCGTGATTACAAGGGATGTTGTCTTTATATATAAGGAGCCTAGGGCAACCCTTCTCGGTGAAATCCACGAAAGGACAGAGGGAACTTACCAATATCCGGATCAGACTCCACACTCCAACACATAGTAATTTGGTGCTGATCCTTCAAAGCAATTACAGTGTCTTAGCTAAGATCCATGTTCTGGGTGGTCATTTCTTGTGCTTAATGGCTGAATTTGGTTGCTGATATTCCTAGGTCTTTTGTTTCCTGAAAAATAATTGTTAGTGTTGTTTGCTTACAAAATGAACCTAGCAATTGGGGGAGGGGATTATTTGTAGAAAACCATTTTTCTGTTCCGAAAAAAATTTTCTGTTTGCTTTCTCAAGTTGAATAGAATGTTCTCTATAACATTATGCACCCTTAACACTGATAATTTCAGGAGGTTCAAAGATATGCTCTGGATAATGGGCTTTTCTTTATGGAAACTTCTGCGAAGACTGCGGTGAATGTTAATGGATGAGACAAAGCTTAGAGATAAGTTCTCTCTGGTTTCAATCTCTGATCCCAAACCGGAACAACAAATCACCTCCTTGGGAGCGGATCCGTGCTGGGATCTCAAACTCCCAGCGTCTAGGGTGGGGAACGCGAGCCCGCCTATTGGTGGCGCAATAAGGGAATAGGTGGAGCAGGGAGGAAAACAAGTGAGAAGAAAATGTACTGCACGTGGGTGCAACGAGTCCAACAACGTCGATGAATCAAGTAGGGAGGATGGCGGCGCGGCTCGCCGTTGGCCGTGGGTAGTGGAGGCAGCGGCGATGTAGAAGATGACAGCGGATCGACAACTCGTTGTTCCTCCCCATGACCTGAAAACTAGGGCTTTCGAGGGAAAGGAAATGATGAATAATTATAGTAAAGACTATTTCTAAATATTAAATTAAAGTACGTAACAAATAATATGTTTTCAATTTATCACGTGATTACCTTCGCCGTGAGGTCCCAACGGCTTGTAAGGTCCCTTCTAAGCTTCTTTGGCAACCTTGGGCCACTTTCTTGACATTTTCATGCATTGGGGACAACTATCTTTCTCCTAAGCATCAATAAGTAATTTATTCCTAATCAGGTTCTTATCAAATAATTAAATTTAATTACTCAAAACTTACTTGTTCTTATCTCTTTTCTCCATCTCCTCTTATGGTCCTATTGCTTTCCTCAAGCACTTACCGTGGTTGTTTAAGGAGTAAAAAGAGATAACATGAGAGATGGAGGGGGAAAAGAGATTTAAATAGGTCATCCTCCCTACAACTTAGTGGTGACAATTGTTAATCAAAATTCATCAACTAAAAACATCCTCCATTAATCGCCATGAGCTCTCCACGTGCTAGTGCTAAACCTTCCACTTGTCATAGAATACCTTCCACCTGTCGTAGAATATCTTCCATCGATCATGAAATACCTTTCACTAGTCGTAAGACCTTTATTTACATCCAGCTCCTATTGTACATCACTCACATCTATCATACACATTTGCCTTTGATCACTAACACCTGTCATACACCATTCAGTCTGTCTTTGAACTTTAATGTCCATTATTTAATTTGCCATCGTCTGTGTCCGTTGTCGAAAGTCCATCATTAAATTTTTCATCGTCTAAGTCTGAAACGCTCAGAAGTCATCATCTGATCCCATCATCTAATTTCGAAAAGCCATCGTCTAGTTCTGCATCCTCTCATCCATCGTCCAACTTCTGTGCATCATCCAAATTTTCTACCTACTTATGCATCTTTCAACTTCATCATCTAAGTCTTTTATCATCTAAGTTTTCCTTCGTCTAAGTGCACCATATATCTCTCTTAAGACATTGCCTAAGTTTGTACTGTCTACTTTCACATCTTCTAACTTTCATTTCATCTAAGATATCGCCTAACTTTTCATTGTCCAAGTCATCGTCTAACTTTCCTTCGTCCAAGTTGGGTAGTCTATCGTCTAGATTTTCACCGTCTATCTTTCTACTTCTATCTTACATCGTCTATCCTTCTTTGTCTAATTCTTCTGAGCATCGATATATATACATATGTATACTAATAAAATTGGGACATTACAAATCCTCTCTCCCTTAAAAAAATTTATTTTTCAAAATTTAAATTCAATACATCAGAATAGTTGAGTATTTCTCCTCATTTCTTCTTCGATCTCCTACATACTTTCTTATGTTGAGGCAACTATTTTTATTCTCAACACGTGTTCCTTTCAGTCCACGATGTAGATTGGTTGTTCTTCGTATGTAAGGTCTGACTATATCTCTATTGGTTTATAATCTATGATGTGAGATGGGCTTGGCACATAACTTCCTAAGTTAGGTGTCCATTAGACTTGAATCTAAATATCTCACTGCAACAAACTCACTTTTTTGGTTTGACTTGATTGTAAAGCTCTTAACTTTGGCATCGGCGTGCGAGTTAACACTGGAGATCAATTTTCTCAAACCCACTTTTTTGCACACTGTTGACGGATTCCACATGCTCTGTCCTGTTCAAGACGTGCCCGAACGTGAAAACAAATGGATGATGCACCTGATTATCTCAACCGGATTCCTCGTTTGGCTCTGTTCCTTGTCACGGCCCATTTTGGACTGTCTGAGCCGTATACGTACACGGTTGGATCCAGACCGTTTGAGTCATTGAACGGCCCTGATGAGACCGTGTACAATTGCCAGGTGCACCAACCTTTTTGAGTTGTGCACCGACCTCTGCTGTGGGTCGACTCTAGTTGTGTACACGGCTATATATGGACCGTTCTATTGTTGAGCGGCCCGTCCCTGACCGTTTAATAACTGGAGGTGCACTGACCTACCTTGCTTGCACCGACCTGGAGTGTGAACCGACCTCAGATGGTACACGGCCCCTTATTGACTGTTCCATCATTTGAACGGCCCAACTTGGACAGTGTACACCCCAATATTGCTTCCAGCGGCCCCTTTTGGACCGTTCAGTACTGAACGGCCCATGATAGGGCCGTTTATTTCCTTGGCACCGATCTGGGTTGTCCCTGGCCCAGTTTACCCTACACGGTCCATGGTTGACCGTCCTATTATTAAGCGGCCCAAACATGACCGCATATCTTCCAGCTTGTGATGATTCGTGATTTCTTGTGTGCCTCGATAGTCGGGCCAGGAGTGGCTTGTACTATTATATTCCTTGATTATTCTCGCTATATCTTGAAACTTCCTGGCCGAATTCCTGTGAATGTCTAGACATAACTTGGGATCTTGGATCCACCAAATCAATGTCAACGCACCGTAAAGGGCCCGGTCTGGTCCTGGGGAGAGCGCCCAAAAAGTACTTGTGCCCATGAGAGTTTGTAATGACATGGTGAGACATTGCACCGAGTGCATGACTAGCGTGATGTCTATGACGTTCCATTCACATGATTCTTTCTCTTGAACTTTCCTTCATGGAAATATCTACATGACTTGCTTGTTACATGCTTGATCGGCCAATTCTTGGATATGCTATATTCTTGTTCTTTTGTTTGAGTAGTTCGTTATTGATTATCTTTTCGTTTATCATCACATTATTGAAAATAGTTAATTACTTAAACATGCCTGTTATTACCTATTGAGCGTTCGCTCACCCAGTTGTTTCCCCCCTTTTCAGGTAGCTCAGGTGATGACTCTCAAACTGATGGGGATGGGCAAGAGTGAAGACATTGGAGCGAACCTGCCAGATAGTCTCGAGGAGTCTTTACTAGAAAGTTTAAATCTGATATTGTGGTTGATGAAGATTGTAATTTGTTTCAGTCTGTTGTGATGTAGACTCTGTTAAGTTGTTAAACTTGAGATTGTCAGTGTTGATGGAATATTGGGTATTATCTACGTTATGTTCTAATTAATGGTATTTACCTATGGTGGTATTGTTCCTTCTATTTCGCTCTGATGTGGTGCATGGTGGATGTATCTAATCGTTAGCCCAAGGCACAGCATGTCTAGAAATCAACATATTTTAATCTCTTTTGCTGCCGCGTTCCGATATTCTGCGTCGGGACGTGACAGCTGGTGTTGGAGAGGGGGCCCGTAGAAGAGTGTGAGGGCGCCGGTTCCCCCTCCACGGATGCTGGTGCCTTCCCTTTGTCACCGACGTTTCTCCTACTCGAACTTCTTCGCACCATATTAGCTCTTTGCTCGTTTCCCACAGACGGTGCCAGATGAAGAGGCGTAATCTCGTGCCAAAGCTTGAGCCGTACGATCTTTGATTGAACTGATCGCCGCCACCAAAGGTGAGGATTCCACAAGGTAGGAAACACATCAGAGGAGCCCAGGGTTATGACCCCGGGAAAAATCCTCTGATGCCTAAGTCAACAAACTGATAGAGCGTGGGCGGAAGTGGTGTAGGAGAAAAAAAGAGATATGCACGAGATTGCTTTCCACCAATACGTGTGGCTTCGAGTGCTCAGACTCACTTACCTTTCCAGAGGGTTTCCTCTGAGTTTATATAGCCGCGTGCTCCCCCTTCCAGAGTCAAGGAAGCCTGAGGGACCAGGGGGCGTTACGTCCTTGTTGAGGGCTCTCCACCACTTGAGGACTCTTGTCCTCTCTTATCCTTTTGAACTTTCTGCCTTGGGCGGCAACGTAACATCTGCCTGGATAAGCGTCCGGTTGGTGATTCGAGCGTTGGGCATCCATTTAGGGGGCGATCGGACTTTTCCCGAGCAACGAAGGCATCCTCGGCCGGTTATGCTCGGGTGTCGTTTGGGCTCTTCTCGAACGACCGTTACTCAGACTTCCGGGTCTGGAGGCCGCCTAGGAAGTATTGGTCCGAGCAACTTGGGCTTCAAAATAAGTGGGCCCGTTAGTGGGGCTATCACTTGGGGAGTTCAGCCTTGTTGGGTCGGATTGGACCTAGTTGGGCCGCTCCATATCACATGTCTTTTGGGCCACTGATTTACCCCTCTCCAGTTTCTATGCTCTTAAGCTAGGTGATCGTGCATGGGTCCTAATACTAATTATTAATTTAAAGTATGTTCTTATGTCTATTTGATTGTTTCTGCTCTTTGTTCTTGAATGCATCACACCCAGACAATGCTATCAGAATCGTCCACGCGATAAGTCGTGTTCTCTTCTGGTCACGATCGTCTGTCTGTCCGCAATCCTAATTTTGTTGTAAAACGTCTCGAACCCAGGGCGCCATTTAAGTGAATCATGTCTTGAACACATGACGTGATTTAACTATGTTTCATTATTTCATGCACCATTTATTTTAGTGTCGTGTCCTCGTAACGAGATTCTCTTATTTTGTCTGAATCATGACATGCCCTCATGACGTGAATTTCTTTTGCGCGCCTTCCTCCCACGACGTGATTTTTTTAATTGTGTCATGACCTTGTGACGCGATTTCCATTTAATTTTTAATTAATTAAATTCATGATCCTTATGATTAGTTTAATATCATTTATAGAGTAACATGTTCCCAAATTACTTAGAATTGTTCTTTCTCAAATTATTACACATGAAACTATAGTTAATGTTTTGACCGATCTCAAATTTTATAAAAATCATTTATGGGTTTTCTTAACTATTATTCTATATTTTTAAAGCTTGTCCTTTATCTTTCTAAAACTTGCCCTTATTTTAAAAGCTTGCCATTGGATTTTAAAATGCCCTTTTTCAATTCTAATTCTGGATATTTTTATCATGCATGATTCAAATATTTTTAAAGCATGCATCAGTCTTTTTAAAATATTATTGGCCAATTTTCTTGATTTATAAATTATTCCATATTTTAGAAATGACTTATTTTTGTATTTTCTTTTCTTTTCTAAATGGCGACCTGCCACCTAGACGCGTTGAAATCGCGTCGGATGAGTAGACCGTGTTCTTGTCTGAACGCGTCTGTTAACCCGACCACGTTCATTTAAAATGCGCCACACCGATTTGACATGTTTTCAGTATGTCACGTGAAACACGACTTTTGTACATGACGCATTTTCATCACAATTTTTATAAGTGTCGTGTTTCACTTTCGAACAATACATGTTTTCATAAAGATCTGTAATTTAATTAAATCTATAAATTTGAATATTAACCAGTAACTTTAAAAGTTAATTTACAATATTAATTTTATTTGAACTTGTTCATTTACCTTGATTCCTTCTAAATAAATCAATCTCTTTATGATCCTTACTTTCTACTTGTTCTACTTGTTAATTATTTGACCATGACTTCCTTGAATCTACTTGACCATTATTATATGGAATTGTCTGGAGATTTATATGGGATCGTGAATCCACCTGACACTCAATGCTGATAATTTAGGGGCCCGATCTGGTCCTAGGTGAGTAAATCCCGAAAGTACTTGTGCCCATGGGAGTGTGAATGATCGGTGTGACTTTGCACCAATGACATGTAAGATTTGATCTAGATAATTCACATACTAGTTATATGAATGATCGATTGATTGATTCACTTGTTACATGATTGATTGATTGACTCGTTACGTGTTATTTTTGAAAATCAATTATTATAGGGTCAATCTATAGTTATGTTCATTTGTTATATATTCTCTATTGCTTACTTGCTACATGATCTTCTCTTATTATTTTTCTTGGTGCCAAGCCCTACTTTATGGCAGCCACCTCTTGAGTCTTTATAGAGCAAAGTGCTACATGGTATGAGCCATGTAACGTCCCGGGATCTGATTCCCAATTTATGGGCATAATTTTTTTTTCTTTCATCGGACCCTGAAGCATTACTTCGTACGTATCGCGGAAGAACAAATATATAAACATGCATACATTCGCATGAGAGAGAGAAACCACAATTACAAGAAATGTAAATAGCATCTCAACCATTCATAATTTCCAAAGAAGAGTACATGTCTATTGTTCCAAAATAAATATGAGTCCCCACATGCTCACCACCCCATAACCATACATATAAGAGAGATATTCATCCATAGCCTACCCAGACGAAGTATGGACTAGCACTACTCCTCGGCCGCAGCCTCCTCCTCGACCTCTTTCACTATGTCCCCTGAAAATGTGTGTCACAAAGGGTGAGTGTGACGCTCAGTAGGCAACCTAGTCAAATCGGGTTAACTCGCATTCATATATCCAATCAACGTGCATAATTCCAGTGTTAATAATATCATAATCCATTCATTCTCATTTGCTTAAAATAATTCATACGAGAAAATATATGTTCATTAGCTAACATATAAGATACCCATGTATGCAACATAACCACGGTGAGTGAGCAGTTACACATTATCACATTTTCATGAATTTCACATTTTTGTAATTCATGGAACCGAACAGATGCCGCAAACACATAGGGCCCACACACTACAACGAACGAAAGAGTACTATGCAGACCTGAGAGCGAACTCCCACCTAGACTCCTGCCGCATGGGGTGTTACGTATCGCCGTCCCCCGGGTCCTGTGGCGTTACATATCGTCGTCCCACAGAACAATCCAGCTAAATCGATACGTTTTTGACCAGGGCATTACGTATCGCCGTCCCATGGGATCTTTTACTTCCGCGGCTTTACGTATCGCCGTCCCGCAGAAGGGACCGAAGTCCTACCTCGTAGAATGCTATTGTTTTCCATTCATAACATTCACATCGTATTCGCATTTGTACTCATTTTTCAAATACTAGTATGATACTTTATCATAACAAGCATGCTTCTAAATGGTTTAAGTGGACAAATCACAAACATAAGCTTACTTGATGTGGAACAGAGCATGATCAGGTTTCTATATAAAAGAGGACAGGTTTATTTTTAGGTTACACATGCATAGAAAATGACTTATAACTACAAGTGCAGAATTTCTGTGAGCATGAAATCTTTTCAGTGAGGTACTAACTTAGTCTTCTATCATTTTTTAATTTTTTAGATTTTTATGAATTAAAATACCCTTTCAAAACTCTCTTTTTCTAAGTTTCTGGAAATTGGGACAGAGCCCCAGATGCATCGACCTGTCCAAGGACTGCATTGACCTGTCCAGAGACTTGCACTGACCTGTCCCCAGGTGCATCGACCTATCCAGGGACCTGCACTGACCTGTCCAGTGACTACACCGCAGGTGTATCGACCGATCCAGGGACCTGCACTGACCTATCCCCCAGGTGCATCGACCTATCTTGGGACCTGTACTAACTTGTCCAAAGACTACACCCCAAGTGTATCGACCTATCCAGGGACCTACACTGACCTGTCCCCAGGTGCATCGACCTATCCAGGGACCAGCACTGACCTCTCCCCCAGGTGCATCGACCTATCCAGGGACCTGCACTGACCTGTCCAGAGACTGCACCTCAGGTGCATCGACCTATCCAGGGACCTGCACTGACCTGTCCAGTGACTACACCCCAGGTGCATCGACCTATCCAGGGACTTGCACTGACCTGTCCCCAAGTGCATCGACCTATCCAGGGACCTGCACTGACCTGTCCAGTGACTACACCCCAGGTGCATCGACCTATCCAGGGACCTGCACTGACCTGTCCCCCAGGTGCATCGACATGTCCAGGGATCTGCACTGACCTGTCCAGTGACTTGCACTGACCATAAACTTCAATAGAAACTCAGAGGAACCTCACGAAAACACGTAACTTAATGGAAAATCCAAAAAATACAGTAGTCGATCCCACATACCCTTAGTCCCTCTTTAAAATATAGAAACTATTTTGAAATCGTTCTAATGCATCGTTGACCCCTAAGATTTGAGGTTAGGTGCCTACATTTGAAATGTTAGACCGATGATCTGGGGATGAGATCCACCTAAAGCTTTTCCCCCCTCGAGCCCGGGGCGCTGCAGGTTCATCCTTCACGCATCGGATCGTCCACCCACGCACTGGATTATCCACCCACACCTTGGATGGTCTGCCCACGAAGAGACATGGTCCCTCACTCTCTTCTCACACAAGAAGGGTAAAAGGTGGTGGAGGGTTGATAGGAACGTTTGCTAAAGGCTTACCACCCTTGAAACCCATCTCCTTATATAGTTTTAAATTCTCCCAAGGTTCTACCCACGGCCTACCAGGCTCCATCCTGCTCCCAAGGTCACTGGTTTAAAGAGGAGTTAATGCTAAGCACCTCTTCTGGTCTGAACAGACATGACCCTTCGTCCACCGTTCATAAACGCTGTTGGACGAGCTCGTCTGTTAGGATTTGGGTTGGGACGCCTTCAGATGAAATCAAGAGGACTTCTTTATCTAACTTGGGGTCACAGTTTAATCAAATTTCGCCAATCTTAGCCCGAGTTATGATTTTTAAAGATTAATGTTCATTTTCCCATGTTCCAGTCATGACCTTTCGGTAGCCCGAGATAATTTGGGTATAACTCTAGTATCCAGGTAGAATCTGGCCTCGACCTCAACATAGAAGATCTGGCTGACATCCCATTCGAAATTATGGCCTTAGTTTCATGTCATGTCATTAATCACAGACGAAGTTATGAATTTCTCATTAATTATATATAAATTTGCCCAACAGTCGCACCTCTTCGTGACAACTGGCAGCAAAGGGCTCAAAACCTTGGGTTCTGGTGCGAATTGGGTTTCCACCTGAACAGAAGAGTTTGAGTTAAGGGCCCAATATTTCTAATGGGCTAAGTTTCATCTCATTTGGTTGACTGTGGGCTAAGATATCCTTATTTCAACGGGTGACCATTTTTCTGTAACTATTTCGACCCATTATCATCAACTCCCTCTTACCCCCTATTAGACCCATTTTTCAGAAGTTATACTCTTCATCAAAGTTGTTCCTTACCTAATGGTCATTGTGTGGGATTTAGTTTCACCTAATTCTGACATCCCTACATTAAGTTACGAATTTCTTAAGGATCCTTCAATAATCTGTCTAGATTTCTAGCTCGTTGAGTTCATGGGCCCGAATTATACTCAATTGGGCCAGTGCCCAATTGGTGGTCATAACATCCTCTCCCCCTTAAAAATAATTTCGTCCTCGAAATTGACTTGAGAAAAAAAAATTTAAGGAAACTTTTACTCACCGAATAGTTGAGGGTATTCCTAACGCATCTTATCCTCCGGCTCCCAAGTTGCTTCCTCGGAATGAGAATTTCTCCATAACACCTTCACCAGCCGGATGGTTTTATTTCTCAATACCTGTTCCTTCTAGTCTATGATCTCGCTGGGCTGCTCCACATAAGAAAAGTCTGCTCGAACCTCCAGTGGCTCATATTCTATAACATGTGAGGCATCTAGGACATATACCCTGAGCATGGAGACGTGAAAGACCGGATGTACATGCGACAGAGCGGGTGAAAGTGCAAGTCGATAAGCCACCTCGCCGACTCTTTGCAGAATCTCAAAATGCCCGATATATCTGGGACTGAGCTTGCCCTTCTTTCCAAATCGCATGACTCCCATGGTAGGAGACACCTTTAGGAACACATGGTCTCCTTCTGCAAATGTTAACTCTCTCCGCCGTTGGTCTGCATAACTTTTCTGACGGCTCTGGGATGTGAGGAGTCACTGCCTGATCATAGATATCTTCTCTGAGCAGGCCTGTACCAACTGCGGTCCGAACAGCTGCTTCTCGCTAGCTTCATACCAACACATTAGTGATCTACATGGCCGCCCGTAGAGTGCTTCGTAAGGTGCCATTCCAATGGCAGAATGGTGACTATTGTTTTATGCAAACTCTATCAGGGGCAAATGATCATCTCAATTCCCCCTCCATTCAATACTGCATGCCCTCAGCACATCTTCTAGAGTTTGGATAGTACGCTCGGATTGCCTATCGGTCTAGGGATGAAATGCCGAGCTGAGCCGCAATTCTGTCTCCATAGCCTGCTGCAAACTCTTCCAGAACCTCGCTATGAATCGAGGGTCCCGATCAGAGATGATAGATAAGGGTGCACCATGCAACCGAATGATTTCGACGATGAACAGTCTTGCTAAGGATTCAATTGGAGCCTGCTTGTTGATGGGCAGAAAGTGTGCAGTCTTTGTGAATCTGTCCACAATTACCCAGGTGGTATCATGCTTCCTTCTTGTCATGGGTAGACCAGTCACAAAGTCCATTGTGATTTGTTCCCATTTCCATTGTGCCATCTCAATGGTCTGGAGAGGACTGCCATGTTTTTGATGCTTAATTTTTACCTACTGACATGTGAGACATTTAGACACGAACTCTGTGTTGTGTCCCTATGGTCATTTGAGTCATCATGTGGTCACTTGGGTCATTCGACATCATCATATGGTCATATGAGTTCTGTGGTATTCTTAGTTTTGATAATGGCTAAACACTATTAGTCATTGATATTTTCCACTCTCATGTGACTGACACAGGTGATGTTTTGTTCATGACAGATACGCCATTAAATGGATAAGAAATTCAGTAGAAATGGCAAAGGTGAAAGCTCAATGTTGCGCCCTTGCACACAAATCGACCTGCCCGGTCAGGTCGCGGGGGTCAAGGGGGCAGCGCCCCTTGCGGGGGTTTCCGGGGGCGGAGCCCCCGGAACAAAATTCTGATTATAGGAGCGTCATAATCAACATAAATCTTCAAGACAGTCAAGGATGATGCCACAGACATGAACGGGCTGCTAAAGAAGTCAAGCGACGGAGCTAAGAAGGTTAACGGACTGACCCGGGCAAGCCGGGTTCTGCCCAGCTGGCGGTCGACCGCCCCAACCAGCATCCGCCAGTCTGCATGTCTTTCAGTAGCGGTCGACCGCCAGCCAGCAGCGGTCGACCGCCAGCCAGCAGCGGTCGACCGAAAATTCCAGGGACCATCCGGTTGCAAGTTTCTCAGTAGCGGTCGACCGCCAGAAGCTGTAGGTCGACCGTCAGCCCCGATGCAGCCATGTTTGACTTCGATTTCCACCTCGTGGCCAGCCCCTTTCCATAGATTTGTTTAATCAAAACTCACCTAATCTCCCATGATTTGTGGATCTGGTCTGGGGGATGTCCAAGGACCAATCAAAGTCTATAAAACCAACACATGAGGGGTTAGAAACCCTAATGCTTCATTTGGATCAAAGGAGATCAAGGGAGGCTAGAGGAGGAGATTTGCAGGTACTGTAGCACCTCCGTGAACAGTACTTCTGGCTGGAGTTCTTCATCCATCCAAGGTGATTCAAGCCAAGATCTGAAGCCATCAACCTCCAAGCAAGAGTAGAAGCAAGCAAGGCTATCAAGGTGATCCAAGGAAGCTGATTTCACAAGGTTTTCAAAGAAGATCAAAGCTACATCCATAGTCTTCTTCATCAACTAAAGGAAGATCATCTCTCAAGGAAGAAGACACCATTGAAGCATCCAACTCAAGCTCCAGCAATCTCAAACAAGATTTTTCTTCTTAAGCATATTCTGTATCTTGTTTGATGATTGAGTGTTTTCATATTTGTTCTTTTTCATTTCATACAAACGATTGAAACTGAAGATCGTCCCTACCGGTGGTTAGTAGGAAGACAATCGGAAGTTGTCCGATCTGCGGTGTTGACGTCCCTACCTGTGGTTTGTAGGAAGGCAATCGGAGGTCTTTCCGATTTGCGGTTCAGTGCGTGGCACTAGTGGAGCCTCACCGGATTTAGTGAGGGGTGGACGTAGGACTGGGGATTCAGTCCGAACCACCTTAAAATATTGTGTGTTGTGGTTTGTTTATGTGATTGCTCATTCTAGATGCTTGCTTAGGTTCGAATCGATATATTGGATTGCTCATCGTGCCAAGTGAATCATAGTGTTCTTCGATAAGCTAGTTATATTCCGCTGCAATTTTTCTTATCTAGCTATATAGAGGGTTGCATTGCGAAAAGAGGGGCAGATCTATTCACCCCTCCCCTCTAGATCCTTTGTCCACTACACAACACTCCGCAATATCTCGCTTCATTCTTGGCCACCAATACATCCTCTTCGTATCTTGGAACATCTTGGTGCTTCCGAGATGGATGGAGAACTTTGACCTATGAGCCTCTCGCATCAAGTCCTTCTTTAACTCCACATCATCTGGTACACAAATCCTTCCTCAGAATATGATCAGTCCATCAATCCCCACATGAAAGTTCTTATTATTCAGTTGCTTCTGCAACGCCATGTCCTGCTTCTGTCAGCAATGCTGTTAAGGAATGTAGGTCTAGCAGACAGCACAGCCAAAAGACAGAATTACTTTCTCCTCTCAGGTTGTGATTCAATCACTCCCTCCATCATAATCCCATTCTCGATGTAAGCTCAGCGCCATCAATTTACGGCTGAGAGCATTAGCTACAAGATTGGCCTTGCTGGGATGGTAATGCAAGGTGAAGTCATAGTCTTTCAATAGCTCGACCCATCTCCTTTGCCTCAAATTGAGTTCCTTCTGAGTGAATATGTACTTGAGGCTTTGATGGTCGGTGAAGACCTCAAATCAAACCCCATATAAATAGTGTCTCCAGATGTGCAAGGCATGGACCACCGCTGCCATCTCAAGGTCATGAGTGGAGTAATTCTTCTCGTGGTCCTTCAACTATCTCGAGGCATAGGCGATCACTCGGCCATTTTGCATCAGTACATAGCCAAGGCCGATCCTGGAGACATCTGTATAAACGGTGAAGCAATCATCCCCTTAAGGGAGTGCCAGCACTGGGGCTGAAGTCAACCTTTCCTTGAGCATCTGAAAACTGTCTTCGCACTCTTCTGACCATATGAATTTTGCTCCTTTCTTAGTCAACTTTGTCATTGGGGCTGCAATGGTGGAGAAACCTTCGATGAACCGGTGGTAGTATCCAGCCAGACCAAGGAAGCTTCTAATCTCCATGATTATCTTCGGTGCTTCCCACTTTGTCACTGCTTCAACCTTGCTAGGGTCCACCGATATGCCATTCTCGAATATAACATGTCTGAGAAATATAACCTGATCTAGCCAAAATTTACACTTGCTAAATTTGACGAAGAATTTATTCTCCCTGAGGGTCTGCAGAACCACTCTCAAGTGTCGCCAGATTCACCTTTTCTTCATCGGGACATCGCATCACGCGAAATTTCTTTTCCATTTCACTGAGTCACGACTCAGTCACCTCTGGACGGCTCCTAAAAGATAACTCTCTTCCGACAACTGTCCAAGAGAGCATAGTGCTTGACTAACCGATCATTCTCAGAATGAGATCAGAGCCGACCATATCTAGGATGTATGCTTCCCTTAGCAATATCCTCCCATTGATGTCGACTTCTAAAGTAGGGATCACAAGCTTGGTGTGGACTTGTTTCCCGGTTGGTGTACTAACTACCATTTCCCCTAAGAACGTGGCTTGGGGTCTATTCTTCCATTGCTTAGCAAAACTAGTGGATATAAATATGTGTGCGGGTTATTAAGTGCGAGGGTTTGTCTTAAATGGGTTCTAAATATACTCTACCCTTTTTCACTATAGCCTATCTCTTCTTCTACTACTTTGACAATTGGAATGGTTGTAACCATAGTTTGTCTCTCGTGCTCTGATACCACTCTGTAATGCCCCGAGATCCGATTCCCAATTTATTGATATATTTATTTTTTTTCTTTTCTTTCATCGGACCTCGAGACATTACGTCGTACGTATCGCGGAAGCACAAATGCATACATTCACATGAGAGAGAGAAACCACAATTACATGAAATGTAAATAGCATCTCAACCGTTCATAATTTCCAAAGAAGAGTACATGTCTATTATTCCAATATAAATATGAGTCCCCACATGCTCACCACCCCATAACCATACATATAAGAGAGATATTCATCCATAGCCTACCCAGACGAAGTATGGACTAGCACTACTCCTCGGCCGCAGCCTCGTCCTCGACCTCCTTCACTATGTCCCCTGAAAATGTGTCACAAAGGGTGAGTGTGACGCTCAGTAGGCAACCTAGTCAAATCAGGGTTAACTCGCATTCATATATCCAATCAACATGCATAATTCTAGTGTTAATAATATCATAATCCATTCATTCTCATTTGCTTAAAATAATTCATACGAGAAAATACATGTTCATTAGCTAACATATAAGATACCCATGCATGCAACAAAACCACGGTGAGTGAGCAGTTACACATTATCACATTTTCATGAATTTCACATTTTTGTTATTCATGGAACCAAACAGCTGCCGCAAACACAGGGGGCCCACACACCACAACGAACGAAAGAGTACTACGCAGACCTGGGAGCGAACTCCCACCTAGACTCCTGCCACACGGGGCGTTATGTATCGCCGTCCCCCGGGTTCTGTGGCGTTACGTATCGTCGTCCCACAGAATGATCTCGTCGAATCAATAGATTTTTGACCAGGGCGTTATGTATCACCGTCCCCTGTGATCTTTTACTTTCGTGACTTTACGTATCGCCGTCCCGCAGAAGGGACCGAAGTCCTACCTCGTAGAATGCTGTTGTTTTCCATTCATAACATTCACATCGTATTCGCATTCGTACTCATTTTTCAAATACTAGTATGATACTTTATCATAACAAGCATGCTTCTAAATGGTTTAAGTGAACAAATCACAAACATAAACTTACTTGATGTGGAACAGAGCATGATCAGGTTTCTATATAAAAGAGGACAGGTTTATTTTTAGGTTACACATGCATAGAAAATGACGTATAACTATAAGTACATAATTTCTGTGAGCATGAAATCTTTTCAGTGAGGTACTAACTTAGTCTTCTATCATTTTTTAATTTTTTAGATTTTTATGAATTAAAATGCCCTTTCAAAACTCTCTTTTTCTAAGTTTCTAGAAATTGGGACAGAGCCCCAGATGCATCGACCTGTCCAAGGACTGAACTGACATGTCCAGAGGCCTGTACTGACCTGTCCCCAGGTGCATCGACCTATCCAAGGACCTGCACTGACCTGTCCAGTGACTACACCCTAGGTGCATCAACCTATCCAGGGACCTACACTGACCTGTCCCCTAGGTGCATCGACCTATCTCCCAGGTGCATCAACCTATCCAGGGACCTGCACTGACCTGTCCTGAGACTACACCCCTAGTGCATCGACCTATCTAGGGACCTGCACTGACCTGTCCCCAGGTGCATCGACCTATCCAGGGACCTGCACTGACCTGTCCCCTAGGTGTATCGACCTATCCAGGGACCTGCACTGACCTGTCTAGTGACCACACCCCAGGTGCATCGACCTATCCAGGGACCTGCACTGACCTGTCCCCCAAGTGCATCGACCTATCCAGGGATCTGCACTGACCTGTCAAGTGACTTGTACTGACCCTAAACTTCGATAGAAACTCAGAGGAATCTCACGAAAACACGTAACTCGATGGAAAATCTAGAAAACACAGTAATCGATCCCACATACCCTTAGTCCCTCTTTAAAATATAGAAACTATTTTGAAATCATTCTAATGCATCGTTGACCCCTAATATTTGAGGTCAGGTGCCTACCTTTGAAATGTTCGACCGACGATCCGGGGATGAGATCCACATCCCAAATCCACCTAAAGCTTTTCCCCCCTCAAGCCTGGGGCACTGTAGGTTCATCCTTCACATGCCGAATCATCCACCCACGCACCGGATTGTCCACCCACACACCGTATGGTCTGCCCATGAAGAGACGAAGTCCCTCACTCTCTTCTCACACAAGATGAGTAGAAGGTGGCGGAGGGTTGATGGGAACAGTTGCTAAAGGCTTACCACCCTTGAAACCCATCTCCTTATATAGTTTTAAAGCCTCCCAAGGTTCTACCCACGACGTATCAGGCTCCATCCTGCTCCCAAGGTCGCTAGTTTAAAGAGGAGTTAATGCTAAGCACCTCTTTAGGTCTGAACAGACATGACCCTTCGCCCACCGTTCATAAACGTTGTTGGACGCGCTCTTCTGTTAGGGTTTGGGTTGGGACACCTTCCGATTAAATCAAGAGGACTTCTTGATCTAACTTTGGGTCATGGTTTCATTGAATTTCGCCAATCCTAACCCGAGTTATGATTTTGCATATATTAAAGTTTATTTTCCCATGTTCCAGTCGCGACCTTTCGATAGCCCGAGGTAATTTGGGTATAACACTAGTATCCAGGTGGAATCTGGCCTCGACCTCAACATAGAAGATGTGGCTAACATCCCATTCGAAAATATGGCCTTAGTTTAAGGTCATTTCATTAATCACAGACGAAGTTATTAATTTCCCATTAATTACATGTGATTTCGCCCAACAGTCACACCTCTTTTTGACAGCTGGCAGCAAAGGGCTCAAAACCTTAGGTTCTGGTGCGAATTGGGTTTCCACCTCAACATAAGAGTTTGGGTTAAGGGCCCAATCTTTCTAATGGGCTAAGTTTCATCTCATTTTGTTGACTGTGGGCCAGGATATCCTTATTTCAACGGGTGACCATTTTTCTGTAACTGTTTCGACCCATTATCACCAACTCCCTCTTACCCCCTATTAGACCCATTTTTCAGAAGTTATACTCTTCATCAAAGTTGTTCTTTACCCAATGATCGTTGCGTGAGCTTTGGTTTCACCTAATTCTGACCTCCCTACATTAAGTTACGAATTTCCTAAGGATCCTTCAATAATCTATCTAGATTTCTAGCTCGTTGAGTTCATGGGCCCAAATTATACTCAATTGGGCCTGTGCCCAATTGGTGGTCATAACAAGCCACCTCTTGAGGCCATATCGCCCATCTCTAGAATCTCTTCATGATAATTCCTTGAAATTGCTCTCTATCATATGTTCTTGAATTCTACTTATTATTATGATTATTTGATCTCTATTCTATCTTCTATCTTGTCATAATTGGCCAAAGAATTGTAAAATATGTTAATCACTTAAAGTTAATTGTGTTGAGATGTAATTCTTACTGGACTTTATGCTCATAAAGTGTTAGATGTTATTTTTCATGTTGCTTCAAGACTTAAGCGGGAAAGGACAAGAGTATTGGAGTGCACTATGAGGTCTTAGTACGTACTTCCCTTATTATTTAGCTTAGTTTGAGAGTGTATGTTATGAGAGTTATATTTGTATAAGAGATTAGTATTGTATTTATGGAGTTGTCATTATATTTTGGAAAGTTTTGTAAATTGAAATTTTATGGTTGAGTTTCTCTGAATAAGAGAAGTTTGTTTATTTATATCAAGTTGATGTCTTAGAAGTTTTAGTTTTGATTGAGTGAGGGGTTTTCTCTCCTGTCACGCTCCGATTTTTCGCATTGAGGCGTAACAGAGGGTGATATTTAGATTTTCAAATTAGTATATAACATGATAAGATTCATAAAATTTAAGCACGATACATTCATAAAACATCAGTATATAACATTATAATATACATAAAATATGGGTACATTAACATGCATAAATCATCCTTTATAATTTTAAAATATTTAAATATCTTCTAAGCTCAATTAACAATTTAGCATTACATAATACAAACAACAACTTAATTGGGCAATTGATGATCCAACAAATAAGAATTACATGGATAAGAGTTTTAATTGAACGTCAAATTTCAATATTTTTAAAATATTTTAATATTTGATCGATGATAAAAAAATACATGAAAATAAAAAACTTCTAGATTCATGCACTATGATTTATGGGGATGAAAGATGTACAGCAATGTCATGGGCATGCATCATTGGTATGATTTTAGCATTTGTAAATAATAAACTCTATTTTTTAAATTTTCAATAAAGAGTTCAAAGAGGTACCCTAAATTCATGTAGATGTAAGGGGGAAAATTGTTGGAAATCATCTGAGGGGGGACTTCATACAACAACCAAACACATGAGTTAATCAACATTTAACATTTTAAATATTTTTGCTATTTTATTTAAGTTTTTAAATTTAAAACAAGACCCTAATTAAAGATCTACCCTAAATCCATGTAGATTTAAGAGAACTTACTTTCCATCATATATTCGACAACCAACCCCACATCATGTAATCAACATTTAGCACTTATAAGAAAAATTGTCTAATCTTTTTTATTTTCAGAATAAGATCCGAGAAAGATCTACCCTAAATCTATGGAGATTTAAGGGAAAGTTTGTTTCCCATCGTACAACAACCAAAAACACGTGATTTAATCAATATTTAGCATTTTTTACAATTTTTTATATTTTAAATTTTCAGAATTTAAAATAAACCCCAAACATCCACCCTAAATCCATCTAGATCTAAGGGAAAACTTGTTCCCCATTATTCAACAACCTATTCCACATGATTCAATAAAAAAAATATCAAAAGAGGAGATGAAATAGTTTAGAATAATTTGAGCCTATATTTACAGGGGAGGCAAAAAAAAAAACACACACACACGCTTAGAACACCTAAAAAATCACTCAAATCACCTGCCAATCCTAGTCCAAGGTTCCCAGCCGTACATAATAAATTTTTTAGTCAAGATCTGCACACACACACACACAAAAGTGAACGAATGGGGTGGATGGCCGCCAAAAGGGAGAGTGGGCATCCCCGCTCTTGGACCTTGGTGGCTCGTCCCGTCGGGTGGAAGGGGGGAGGTGCCGAAAAGGGGAATCGAATTTCCATATGAATATGTCCAGATCGGTGATATTCGTTCATTCATGCTTGTTTTATTAGTTCATTAAATTTAGCTACATCCCATTTAATAACTAAAAGCTAACATACAGCCATTCGGAGCAAACAACCCCTCCAACTCGATCGTTGATGGCCCAGAAACGCATAAATAAATATTAAATAAGCTTGAACTCGTTTAGTATTTCAAATTGAGTTTGCAATATCACACAAGCCAAAGTAAGTTAAACAAAACAAAGCTGGATCCCTTTCAATTACGTGAGCAGCTTGAGCTCAATAAACCTACGTGCAAAAGCTTAAACCGTCCCCCCGGTCCCCCGTCCCCCCCCCCCCTCAAGACATCACATCACCCGGCAAAGTTCAATAATGTGAATGGACCTGATCTTACCAAATAGGAGCCATCAATAAACATGACTTCAATCATATGCTTGCAGGGAGGGGAAGAGGAGACTTGAAGCAGGCATAGCAGCAGCCCTTGAACTTGCTGTTGTTTCTATCATTATGGTTGATGAGAGGCCACCACATAAGACACGGAATATTCACATTGTCAAACTTTAAGCTAGTGATTAATTTATCCCTACGGTCCTAACTTACACTGTAGGCAACCCCCCTGCTTGTTGTCGCAAAGAACACACACAAGCGGGGAATTAAAACAGGGCAGGATTTTAGGGGAATCATGGGCAAAGGCATGTAAACTTGTTCTTCATTTACATCAATTGCGTTCCTCCTCTCAAAAGAAAATATGTTATACCTAGAACCCACTCTGCGTTGTCAGTTGTCTGCTTTGTTGATTGCCCTCATTTACGCTACAGAGTGATGTATCTTCGTGACTTTGTACAGCATGAGAAGCTTTACACTAGATACATAGGGATCCTTGTAAAACTGCATGTTTGTGGCCACGGATCACTGTCTCTTCGCCAAAATTTTCTTTAGTCCTCTCAAAATCTTTCCAAACCACATCATGTTCATGATCGCCAACACAGAAGGCACGGAAAAAACTATGACATAAGCAATGATGTCCATTTGCTCAACCTGCAACAGATTTTCAGCAAAAGAAAAGGTTGATAAACATCAGATGGAAAAGATCCCAGACATGATTCAAGAAATGTTTTTACAAAGACCAAAGCACACGCTGATTTTACTTTCCTGCCTAGATGTCATTATTTCTCCTGCATAACAAGATTCTGATGCATGCTCTACATCATTACATCAATGTGAACAAACAATGACCGTTAGTGAAATGCTTCGGATGATTCTTGGGTATGCAATGCCAGCCTCTAACATTGATGTATTATTCCATAGAATTAAGAAAAGTTGAATATGAGGCATTCGTAGTATATACCAGGTATGAGATAGTCAAGTATCACAGTATGCTTTCTAATTCTCCACCTTTCTTTTCATCATTAAAGAAATAAGACTTAAACATATATTGTAAGTTCTGTTGCACAACAAACCAGTGCTTGATGCCTTTTTCCCCCTCGAAAACCAAGAGAGTAAACTCACGTCCCCATGATTGAGCCCCACATCATTGGTACACCAAACCATGAGCCTGCCAAACCAAGGTGGGAGAACTCGGGGATCGGGATCAGATCGCCCGGCCCAGATCTGATCTGGATTGACCGGATCGGGCAATCCGATCCCAATCAGCAACCAATCCAGGAGTTTCCCGGTTTTTTAAAATGAATAACTTAAAATGCTCTTTTATCAAAATAGAGGGGCTTTTATCAAAATGTCATCGATTTTCCTTCTTCCGAGGGCGGCTTCTTCCCGAGGGGGCTCCTTCCTTCTGAGCAGGAGTGGCAGTGGCTTCAGCGGCAGCAGCCCCCTCTGTTCGCGATGGCAGCGGCCACGGTTTGCCATCTCTTACGAGATGTCTGAGATCTCTCCAAAATCTCTGTCTCTCCAAAAGTCGCGAGAAACGAAGCCCCCGAGACTGAGATCGTCTCTCCCCCACCCCCTCGGTTTCTTCCTTCCTCTCTCCCTGTCTCTCTCTACATCAAGCCCTCTTGAGCTGTCTCTCTCCTCAGTCTCTCTCTCTCTCTCTCTCTCTCTCTCTCTCTCTCCCGTCTCCCCCTCTCTCTATCTGAGAGAGAGGAAGATAGAGATATATGTACCATTTTTGATGATTTTTGACGTATTCTTCAGTTTGTGATTCATGTACCATTTTATGTATATCTTTTTCGTGTAACTTTTGATGTATATTAACATTGTTGCATGTGAATGAATTTGTTATTGTTATCATTATTTTTTATTTTATAAAATTAAATTGTCAACTAGAAAAACATGTTTGTGAAATTGGGTGATTACTGATTAGTAAAAAAAAATAGCATTTTCTTAGAAATGGGCTATATATATGAAAAAAAATTCCGAAATCACCGAATCGGATCTCAAGATTTTTTCGAAATCTCTCCGAGATCTCGTCTCTTCCGCCTTTCCGAGACGGAACCGATATTCGAGATGAAAAATCTTGGCAGCGGCCGCCTCTGTTTGCGATGGCTGCGGCTTCAGTGGAGCAGGAGCAGCGGCGGCAAACCGGTGAGGGCCCGATCTCCTTTCTTCCTCGATCATTCTTCCGCTGCTGCTTCTTCTTCTGTTGTTGTTGTTGCTCTCTGTTTTGTTTTTCTTTCTAAACCGTGAGATCATAGTCCAGATCAATCCTTCCGGGGTGTTTTTTTATTTATTTAAGAGTGGGGATCACGCTAGATCGGCCGATCCGCCAGATCCGACCCTTGAATCGGGAACGGTGGTATCGGGATCGGATCGGATCGGATCGAGCCAAATCCAATCGGGCACCCGATCCGATCCGATTCTGAATTCCTTGTGCCAAACCTCACACTTGGACAGTGGGTCCCCCACCATCTCGCCTAATCACGTGGGTCACATGTAGACCTTGAATGGTATCCACCTTGTCTTTATATCCATGGTGGGAGTCAATACTGGGATCTCATAGGAAACCCCATGAGGCCCCTTATCCAACTCTCCCACCTTCGGTGGACAGTGCTTTATGCAATTGCAGCTCAGGAGCTGTTAAAACTTGATTTTCTCAAATGAGAAAGCTCTAATGGGCAAAAAGAACAAAAAAAGATGGGATTCATTGGGCCATGGAAGGCATGGTGGCTTATATTTTGATTGAAGGTATGACCTTGAAAGAATAGAGAAGTGTTGGAAAGAAAACATGAATAGGCCACCAAAATAACGGGAGATAAATTAATGGGGAACATTTCCAAGCTAACTACCAGCTGGGAAATACGACCAAACAAAATTATGGTGAATTTCAAGAACTATTGAGCTCTAGCATAAAATATAAAAAAACAAAGTAAGACCTTGAGAACCTGGTAATCCAGTTGACTGCAGTTATTTAGTACAGCAGTGGCAGGAGGATGCACCACAAGAGATACATGTCTGTCTTACATTATCAAAGGAACCCTAGTGGCTTAGCGGGAAGCTGAAGCAGTGCAGCAAGGCTATATTTGGTACATCATCATCTGCTGGGCAGATAGTACCCACAAAAATCAAGGGACAACAAATAAAAAGATGTGCGGCAAACCTTGTCAGAGGAGGATATCTCCCAAGATGGAACACTAGAAATCATATGTCAAAAACACTTCTAATTGATGAGATTAAATGGTGCCAGTGCTCAAAAGAATGTTGGGCCCAGAGGAGAGAGAACACAAATTAATTTCATCCCAAATGCAGGCAAAAAAGGCAAACCAGAATTAAATCTTTGGTGAAAGGAGATAAAACATTGAGAGAGGATTCCAATAACCATATAATTGAATCTTATGCCAAGATATTCAGAGAGGATCAGTAAAAGATGACCAATGGCAACATTTTCAAGAAAATTGCCCGAGACATAGTGGAGTATCTAACCAAAACCTTCAGGAGCGGGAGACCAATATATGGCATGGATGATAACTCAAGTGATGGACCTGATGGTTTCCCATTGGGATTTGACAAATGTATCTAGGAAATTTTCAGCGACATCATGAAATTGGTTAAAGAATTTATGGCTAATGCATCAGCTATGAAATGTTTTAATTCCAAAAAAAAGAAATGTTTTAATTCTATCTGATTTTGAACCGAATAATTTTAGTTGATGCCAGATACAAAGAATCACCAAGGTGATATTTTAATTCTATCCAATTTCAAACCGAATATGGATCTGGTGAATGACTAAATTGTCCGAACAGATAGCAACAAATAAATGATATTTTCAGAGTGTCATAATCTTTCAGCATTCTTCTTTACTAACCTACTCAGATCTAATGATCTAGGTACAAACTGGCTCCACAAAACTAAAAAGAGCACCTATTCACCCTTTGGAGCAACCATAAGTTCAGACAAAGTTTCTTACCTGGCCATAATGCTGGTAGACATGATAAAACAGGTAGACGAAGAGCAATATTCTTGCAACCTGCAAAAAAGAAAAAAAACATTTAAAAAACCAATCTAAATTTCCAAACAATAGGAGCTGGATCCAAGAACTTAGATCAGAATTATCACTTTAATGTCAGAAACCACTACAGTAAACAGCCCCTTACTTTTCACAAAAAAAGTTGATTGCTATATCTTTACTTGATATAATGGTTTGAAATAATCCACAACCATATTCGTCATTATCTTCTCATAACTAGAGGATAAAAAGAAAGTTGACTACAAAGTCTTCTCTTCTCTATCTCCTGTTCCAAGATGTCCTTTTTAGCTGTACGGTAATTTGAACCTTCGGTCAATTAACGAATACAAGCTGTTTGACTCACCACCCAAGAGAAGAACATTGCAACCCCATTAACAAGATATGCTTTGGACCTTTTCATTCCTGCGGCATCAAGAAACCTTCATACAGCAGATGATGCAGAGTCAATAAATTATCACAAGATCCAATATTTTTATGAAAGAAAGAGTAGCTCGTAGTGAAATACCATCTCAAATTAATTCCTGGAGTGGTTGTCTCAGAAATAAGGACCAACAATGCATACAGCTGTCCTTGCCCAGAAAACATGGCATAAGATATCGCCAACACAGAAAGCAAATGATGGATAGTCTGCGGGTCAAAAGAAAAATGAATAAATGATTTACACCTTCACAAATCAAGAATTTTGAAAATGAGTGAGGAACCAATCAAGTGTTTTGTTAGCTACATACTATTTTTTCTCTAGAAAGGAAAGCAACAGCCATCCTTTAAGTCCAGAATCAGCACAACCCAATTTATAAGTGCTATCCAAATGATATGAAGGTAAGTTGGTTTGGACATTGACAGCCTATGGAACGGGGATCTAAAATTGATCTGTGTGCTACCATGTTTTGTCAGGTCTTTGAGTGAGAGAGAAAAATTGCTCATTCAGTCTCCTCGAATCAGCTATTCTTCATTGAGAAGTGGAAGATGACAGAATAGGGACAAAAGATAAGATGGACCTTAAAACTGACAAAAGCTGAGTATTATCAAAGGGTGGCAGGTCGTGGCACCAGCTTTAAGATTGTTGATGCTGCCCGAGACCCAAAGTATCCTTGAAGAAGCAAGTTATCACTCTAAAGCCTTATTCCCTTTTCTTTAACCAATTACAGGCAGGGAAAGGATCTACAGAAATTTTGTGACATTCCCAATGGTGTGAAACATGCATGCATGTCCGTTTATTTGCAGATTATTCATTAATTCTCAGCAATTGAGTATTCCACTTGTGCTAATTTAGCTTTCGATATCACATGAGTTTTAAACGACAGAGCAAGCACGTTAATAAGCATGAAACCATTCAAGTTATGCAGAAGCGGATCGGCAGATGGGTGGAACCACCGGCTAGGGTCTTCCTCAACACTCAACCAAGGATAGCAGTGCACAAGGGATGAGGTAGCAAGGGAAAAATATTCAAATTATGATGTATTTGATTATTTGAAACAGTTACATGTATATGGTGATGGTATCGGTGTATGACCCCGGAGGTAACAATACACAATAAATAAACAACCACGTGCAGATAGAGAGACGAGTTACCTAGGACGGGTGACTTTCAGCGTTGCTGATTGGTGGTAAGGACAAAGCCGCGAGATCTGCGAGCACGATATCTGTGCGAGGGTCACGTGGGGGAGACACGGCCGGTCGATCTGGGCACTGCCATTGGGGAGTCCTCAGACGCCAGGGATGGCTGAACTCGTGCGGGAACACGGGAAGGTACAGGTGGACGCGCACGGTACCGACTCATTCTTCACCCACATGTAGGTTCATCACAGGCGCGCTCCTCTTGTAGGTGTGTCGTACCGTTGAGGGGAACTACTGTTGGGCGGTCGGAGTGCTCAGTTAGGGCCGCTCAGGGGGAGTCAGGGAGAGCGGAGCCGCGAGTGAGACCTGCTCCAGGTGCCAATGGAGGTGGGCGGCGCGGCAGCGAGGCTGGTGCTGCTATAGCCAGAGGGGAGGAAGAGGATGAGGGGGTGCGGCTGCCGGCAACAGGAGCTAGGCCAACGACGTCGTGCCCCACGCGTGAGCGAGGACTGTAGGGTGGTGCTCCGGTCGTTGGCTGACGTGTGGTCATGGCGGCGGAGTCATTCTATAGGCGACGTTGGTGTGGCCGTGGGGGAACAGGAAGCTCAAGTGCGGCGGTGGCGTCGCAGACGATGCTGCGAGGGTTGCCAAGGCAAAGGATGCCGGCCCTATCGCGACGGGGAAAGGGGCAGGGAGCAGGGGTTGGGACGGAGGAGGGGAGCTGAGAGGGGAGGCGGAGCAAGGGGCTTGCGAGGGGGCTGATGGGGCTTTGAGGGGACAGATAGAGGAACGGGGCAGGGTGAGTTGTGGTCGGAGGGGGAAGGGGAGGGCGGTGCACATGGAGGAACAGGGGGCAGGTCGCTTCTCGAGGCTCCCTTGAGGCCCTTTCTCAGGGTGTCCCTTCAGAGGATTAGTAAATTAGGCTTTCTCCAAATCAATACTTACCTTCTCATTAACACTACAGGCCCTTAAATAGGGACCAGCAAAATACATCAATGGTTCAGATGAAAAATAAGAAAACCCTGAAATCCAATGGCTAATGACTCACTACCTAGTAATAGACTCAACTAGGCCCACAAGCAATCGGGCCCATATAATAACGATAAAGAAATAAACAACCTAGTAAGAGTCATAACAGATGATTGGTCTCATATACAATTGGGCCTATAAATAAACAAAATAACAATGACAAAATAAACTGTAACTCTGAGCGACTCCATCACAGCCACAAGGACGCAACTGTCGCACTAAGACGGCGGCAACGGTGGCAGCACTGGTAAACTCGTAGTCTTGTGTCCACACTAACTCTCCCCGGGTGGGAGGAATTCGGCTCCGTCGAGTGAGGGTCACATCGACTCTGGTACCACTCCAATAAGTCTGGATCAAGACACTGTAGCTCCTCTCGCGTGACCCATGTGTCGTCGATCTCAAGCCGTCCCGTCCACCGTACCAAGTAACGTTGAACTCCGCCATCCCTGGTAGAAACAATCTGCTCATCCACAATCTGGTCAATCCATTCATTATGTGTATGTGTCGTTGGGGGTGGAGATAAGGGAGGGGTGGGAACAACTGGCGGTGGCTCTGATGAAACTGGTTGGGGATCAGTGGTGGAAGCTTAGGTTGTAATGGGTTCGGGGTCAGTGAAGGGATCTGAAGGGATGGGGGGGACCCTTGTACTCTACTAAATCCTCAATGTAGAATGTAGAATGAATTCCATAGTCAGTAGGGATGTCCACCACAAATGCATTCGACCCCACTTTCTGCAAGATTTGGAATGGTCTCATGCTTCTAGCATAAAGCCTCTTGTGGGTTCCCGGGGGAAACCTCTCAGGTCTCACCCTGATCATGACATGATCTCCCACTTTAAATTCTTGAAACGTCTACGTAAATCAGCACAGGCTCTATATTAGAGTTGTTGAGGGCAATTTGTTGTTTAACTTTTTGATGCAATGCATGCAAGTGTTGTGCAAAAGATTCTGTAGACTCTGATGATTTAGATTGGACTGGGATAGGAATCAGATCTACAGGCTTCCTAGGTTTATAACCTTGGACAGTTTCAAATGGACTCAAACCTGTTGACCTATTAACTGAACTATTGTACGCAAATTCTATGGTTGGTAACAACAAATCCCAATTCCCAGTGTTTTCACTCGCCAAGCACCGCAGAAGATTTCCCAGGGACCGGTTCACAACCTCAGTCTGACGATCGATTTGTGGGTGATAGGCAATTGAAAATTTCAACTTTGTTCCTATCATGTGCCAAAGTGTTTTCCAGAAATAACTAGTGAACTTGACATCCCAATTAGAAACAATAATTTTTGGTAACCCATGTAGCCTCATAAATTCATTGAAATATAACTTGGCATTTTTGGAGGCATCTGATGTTTTTGAGCAAGGCAGAAAGTGAGCCATCTTAGAGAAACGATCAACAACCACAAAAATGATATTGTGCTTCCGAAAAATCTTTGGAAGCCCAAGCACGAAATCCATACTCACGTCCTGCCATGGACGATTGGGCACAGGGAGAGGAGTGTAGAGGCCCATGTTCTGCTTCCTTTGTTTCGCCACCTGACAGGTATGGCACTGATTGATCAACTTAATGACATCCCTCTTTAGACTTAGCCAGTAAAATTGGCCTTCAATCAACTCAATGGTTTTGCTCTGACCAAAATGGCCAGCTAGACTACCAACATGAATCTCCCACACGAGAAAATCTCGCACAGAAGTACGTGGGACACAAAGGCGGTTGGCCCTAAACGGATATCCATCTTGAAGGACAAAATTCTTCGCGCTCCGAGATCGGCTCTCTTTCAAGTGGGTGTAGATGTCGCCAAAATCAGGGCATGACTCATATTCTTCTTTCACAAGCTTAAATCCCGCGACTTGGACACTCATGCCAGACAACAACAATACCCGGCGACTCAGTGCATCAACAGCCTTGTTCTCCACGCCCACTTTGTGTTTGAGTACAAATGTGTAGGCTTGCAGGAACTCTACCGATCAAGCATGGCGTGGGTTTAACTTCTTCTGTGAGTTCAGGTACTTCAAAGCCTCATGATCAGAGAAGAGGACAAATTCTTGCGGTAACAAGTAGTGTCGCCAATAGCGAAGTGATTGCACTACCGCATAGAACTCCTTGTCATAAATGGTGTACCTTTGCTTGGCCTCATTCAATTTCTCACTTAAGTACGTCACTGGATGACCTTCTTAACTTAGCACTCCTATTCCAATGCCTGATGCATCACAAGCAACTTCAAAAACCGGAAAGAAATCAGGTAGGTGCATTACTGGGGCATTAGTCATCTGATCCTTAATGACATGGAATGCCTTTGATGCCGCTGGGGTCCATCGAAACGCTCCCTTCTTTAAGCAGTCAGTGATGGGAGACATGATGGTGATAAACCCCTGAATGAAGCGACGGTAGAAGGTGGTGAGGCCATGAAAGCTACGGACCTCGTGAATATCCCGTTATTCACGCCACTCTACTATTGCTTTGACCTTCTGTGGGTTGGCCGACACGCCCTCTGAAGAGACAATGAACCCCAAGAAAATAACTTGATTGGTCATGAATGAACACTTCTTTGGGTTGGCATACAATTCCTCTCTCCTCAGAGCTAGGAAGACTTGACGGAGGTGCTCTATATGCTATTTATGAGAATGTCATCAAAATAGACGACCACAAACTTGCCCATAAATGGTCGAAACACTTGTGTCATCACCCTCATGAATGTGCTAGGAGCATTTGACAGGCCGAAGGGCATCACAAGCCACTTATCACCTGGACGAATTCGAATCGGATGGTAACCACTCTTTAAGTGAATCTTGGAAAAGACTGTGACACCAACCATCATATCAAGCATATCATCCAATCTGGAGATGGAAAATCTATATTTCATAGTGATCCTGTTGATGGCTCGACTATCAATGCAAATCCTCTATGAGCCATCTTTCTTTGGTGCTAGCAAGCCAGGAACAGCGTAGGGACTCATGCTCTCCTTGGCAAAACCTTTGCCTATCCATTCTCCAACTTGTCTTGTCATCTCAGCATGTCCAATAGGGTTGGTGCAATAATAGGGCAAGTTTGGCAATGTTGACCTTGGGACCAAGTCAATTGCATGTTGGATGCAGTGTTTTAAAACCCGGCCCGACCCAGCCGGTCCGACCAGTCAACCCGCCACCCGATCTCAAAACCGGGTTAAAGTAATGCTTAGCCCAAGACCTAAAACCCGTTCAAACCCGGTTAACCCGGCCCAACCTATTAAAACCAGTGTGACCCAGGCAGGTCAGAGACATATTTTCTATTTTAAATTTCTTATCATTAGTTTAAATTTTAATTTTAATTTAATCTTTTGACCTTATCATTTAATGGTATTAACGAAGGATTAACATAACTTTTGAAAGTCGAAAAGACTTGGGCTCTAACCTTCTAACTTCTAGTCTTTCTAATTCTAGCTTATTCTCTACGTGAGTACGTGCAGTCTGCAAAATAACAAAAGGAAGAAGATGAAGACCCGAGAATACTCATAGAGGGAGATGCAGACAAGGAATAAGATGAAGTCCAATTGACATATAAAAATTTAGATGAAGAAATTTGACTTCACACACCATGAAACTTTTGTTTTATGAGATACTAATTGTAGTTGATAAATTGTCATATGTAGTGTTTCTTTAATCTATTTTTTATTCCTTTTTTAAGACTATCTTAGTGGTTGTTTAATGGATTTATTTTTATTTTTACAATATATGTTAAAGAGTATCTTTTATATTTCTAACTTAAGGTATATTAAAATTCTATGGCGATAAATAATATTGATATTTATTGTTCTAGTATTACGGGTCACGGGTTAACCCAAACGGTTACACCATTGACCCGTGACCCACTAACCTAACCAGGTCAAGGTCCGGGTCGGGTTTTAAAACATTGGTTGGATGTCACGCAAAGGGGGAAGTGTATCTGGAAGATCCTCTGGAAGCACATCTTGAAATTCAGTCAGGACATGCTTCACTTCCTCAAGGGGTGGGTCAATGGACTCCTCAGATGACTCTCTAACTACAAGAGAAAAAATTTCAGGCTCAGGTTCCTGCACTCTCTCTCTCTCAAATTCCCTAGAGCTGATAATGTGCAAGCTTTTGTTGGCCTTGTCACCCTCCTTCTTGGCTGGCTACCCCACCTTAGAGGGTAAAGGGTTGAGCCGTATTTTCTTCCCTTGATGCTGGAATGTACAGGAGTTGGTCCAACCATAAATAGTGGCATCGAGATCATAGACCCAAGGTCGACCCAAAATGATGTGTCCCACACCCATTCAGACAACGTCACACCAAATCGAGTCACTATAGGTTGAGAATGTGAGTGGAATGAGACACCTTTCACGAATAAAGATAAATGATATGTCGACCCAAGAGATTTTGTAGAGGTTGGGGTGAGATACTGCCTTCAGTCCAAGTCGCGAGACGATGGCTGATGACACTGCATTAATACAGCTCCCGCTATCAATGATGGCCTTGCAGTTCTTGTCACCAATTTTGAAATAGGTGTAGAAGATGGTGCTTCTTCACCAGTCAACGCGCTCCTTGGGTTGAGTTAGGGCCCATCTCACTACAACGAGCCTGTGGGAGTTGGGATTGTCAAGAATACTCCGAATGTAGACTAAGGCATTCTCATCACCAGGCCACTCATCATTATCATCTTCATCATCAACACTCCCTGGGTCTGGCTTGTAGACATCTTCCTCTTCAACTTCCTGGGGATCTTCTCCTTCTCGCCCTTCAATTAGGAGTTGACAGGTAGGGCATTGACCAACAAAGTGGCCAAACCCTTGACATCTATAGCACTGGTCTTTGACAAGGGGTTTTGAGGGTTCCTTCATTATTGCCTTGCCCTTTCCATCCCAAGGGGGTACTGGATGGGATGGACGGGCCTTGGGCTAAAGTTGGGAGGGAAGGGGTTTGGTTCCGGAAGCCCCTAGTAAGGGTATCTTAGGGTTTGAACCGCCTAATGAAAGTATGTCTCTAAAGGTCCTCTAGGCTCTGGACAACTTGGTAGGCCTGATCTAACGTGGTTATCTCTCGCACAATCAACTCCCTCTAGAGGTCCACATGCAGACCAACCCAAAAACGAGACATGACCACAATCATGTCCTCAGCCAGCTCACATTGCATAAGATATTCATCAAATTCTTCGATGTATTCAGATACTGGCATGTTCCCTTGGGTCAGTCGTTGCCAGCGATCCATGAGACGAAGTTTGTAGGACGTGGGCAAGTATTTCTCCTTTAGTTTCTCTTTCATTTTGTCCCACATGAGGATCGATGGCTCCCTAGCCTCTCTAAGCAAGTGCTCCACATTATGCCAGCAAAGTTTGGCTTGGTTAACTAGTTTTATTTTGGAAAACCTCACTTTTCTCTCCTCAGACATATCATACCACTCAAAGTAGTGGTCCATGTCATTCATCCAGTCGATAAAGACCTTGAGTTCCAACCTACAATCAAAGTTGAGGGTATCAATCTTGACGTAGACCCTGGTGTTGGCTTTGGCCATGATATCTACCCTGGCATTGGCATTGGTTACATTGGGGATGGTGTTGCCCAACATTTTGATCGACTAGGGCTGCGGGGGCATGCCCAAAGTTATGGCCGCCCGATGCAACGGGTGCTTGCCCATTCGGGTCTTGAATGCAGTTCTCTAGGTCCCCTAAACTATTCTCATATCCCTGGATGGTCTGTTCTAGAGAGGTGAGCCAGCCAGTTAGGTCCTTTAGAGCTTCAGCAAGGTTGAGATCCATACTAGACTGGGAAGAGGATGAACAAGCACTGTAAACTCTACCACTTCGCATTATGGGAATGCAATAGAAGGTTCCTACAATGCATGAATGCAAATGCCACTATGAAGAACAAGGATGAACACTGGAATTTTTTTATTTTTTTTGTTTTCTTTTCTTTGTTTCTTTCTATTTTGTTTTCTGCTTTTTTATTTTCTTTTCTTAGTTTATATTTGTCTCTAATACCAAAAATGATGCGAAATGTGCATGCATGTCCATTTATTTGTAGTGGATCGGCAGATGGGTGGAACCACTGGCTAGGGTCTTCCTCAACACTCAACCAAGGATAGCAACGTACAAGGGATGAGGCATCAAGGAAAAAATATTCAAAATATGATGTATTTGATTATTTGAAATAGTTACATGTATATGGTGATGGTATCGGTGTATGACCCTAGAGGCAACAATACGCAATAAACGAACAAACACGTGCAGATAGAGAGACGAGTTATCTAGGATGGGCAACGTTTAGCGTCATTGGTTGGTATTAAAGACAAAGCCGCGAGATCTGTGAGCACGACTTCTGAGTGAGGGTCACGTGGGGGAGACATGGCCGGTCGGTTTGGGCACTGACGTGGGGGAGTCCTCGGACGTCGGGGCTGGCTGAACTCGTCCAGGAACACAAGGTACAGGTGGACGTGCACAGTACCGACTCGTTCTTCACCCACGTGCAGGTTCATCACAGGCACGCTCCTCTTGCAGGTGTGTCGTACCGTCGAGGGGAACCGCTGTTGGGCAGTCGGAGTGCTCAGCTAGGACCGTTCAGGGGGGTCGGAGAGAGCGGAGCCGCGAGTGAGACCTACTCCAAGTGCCAATGGAGGTGGGCGGCGCGGGCAACGAGGGTGGTGTTGTTGTAGCCAGAGCGGAGGAAGAGGGGGTGCGACTGTCGGCACTGGGAGCTGGCCTGACAACGTCGTGCCCCACGCATGACCAAGGGGTGCAGGGTGGTGCTCCGGCCGTTGGCTGACGTCCGATCGTGGCGGAAGAGTCATTCTACAAGAGACAGTGGTACGGCCGTGGGGGACCAGGCGGCTCAGGTGCGGCGGTGGCGTCGCGGACGGTGCTGTAAGGGTTGCCACCGGAGGATGCCGGCCTTGTCGCGACGGGGAAAGGGGCAAGGCACAAGGGCTGGGACGGAGGAGGGGCACTAAGAAGAGAGACGGCACAAGGGACTTGAAAGGGGGCTTCTGGGGCTTTGAGGGGAGGGGGAGGAACGGGGTAGGGTGAGTTGCAGTCGGAGGGGATAGGGGAGGGCGGTGCACAGAGGGGAACAGGGGGCGGGGTCACTTCTCACGGCTCCCTTGGGATCCTTTCTTAGGGCGTCCCATCATAGGATTAGTATATTAGGTTTTCTCCAAATAAATACTGACCTTCTCATTAACGCTAATGGCCCTAAATAGGGACCAGCAAAATACATCAACAGTTCAAATGAAAAATAAGAAAACCCTGAAATCCAATGGCTAATGACTCACTATCTAGTAATAGACTCAACTGGGCCCACAATATAATAACGATAAAGAAATAAACAACCTAGTAAGACTCATAGCAGACAACTGGGCCCACAAACAACCGGGCCTATAAATAAAAAAAATAACAATGATGAAATAAAGTGTAACTCTGAGCAATTCCATCACAGCCACAAAGATGCAACTGTCGCACTGGGACGACGGCGGCGGCGACGCTGGTAAACTCGCAGTCCTGTGTCCACACTACCCAAGGCCCATAAACTTTGTGAACTCCAGATGAGATCAATTGATCACCTTTTTCCTATAGTAAATGATTCAACATTTATGGTCTGGGAGTAAGAAATTTAATGTTGATGTCAAAAAGGGATTGACTTCTGCAGAAAGACATTTAAGTGTCGAGTGTTACTTTGATGGACTGTGGATACCTGGAAAGAAAAAACAAGGCAAGTTTTATAGTAAGCTGATAAAGCATATTGTGGCAGTCAACCTTGGAGGGAGCTAATCCATTGGACCAAGATGGGGAACATGTGAAATAGAGCTTTTCTATGCCCTTATGACTAAAGGGAGTGCACATGGGGAAAGATCCCTTGGAGAAATGATATAATTTCTTTATTTACTTCAGGACTTCTGGAGTTCATAGTTTATCATCCACTATCCAGAAGAGGGGAAATGTTAATTCTTCAGCATGTTACCATTTATTTAGGTTTTCTCCCTTCCAAGGACTGCAGCCAAGAAAGCTTCAGTTATGTATGTACAAAAGTGATTGCTTTCAAAATAAATTGTACTGAAGTCGTCAAAATCACAAGCAAAATGATAAAGATTCAGCCATAAAGTGAATAGAGTAGCCCATGGAACAACCATTTCTTCAATCATCCTACTTTGGAAAAGTAGAAGTTTGTCCGAACTCACAGCACATTATGAAGCCTTTTTTCCCCTAACCTAAGTGTGCTATTATTTTCGTTTAAGCAAATCAAAGAGAAAATATTACTAGAACTGATACAGAATTAAGAGAATAATGATGACAATAAGAGAGTAAGAGAGAAAAAAAGAACATCTACAACTAAGAGCTCATTTAGTTTCAATCCCTTTACTGTCTATTATTTGATTTATTAGTCATTTATTATGACTCAGTCAATAGTCAAATTTTTTGTTGCCTCCTAATGCTAGGATAAAGCAATATTGTTTTGAATGAGAGATTTCCATTTTTGTGTATCTTTTGCAGCAATAATATCCAAAGGGTCACAAAAATAACTTGGTACACTTCCCATATAACCATTAACTAAGATGCCTATGGTTAACATGTTGTTTAGCTCGAAGAATGGTCGAAGACATGCTCAATCAGAAAAGGATGTTATCCACACAAGGAATTCCAAATCGGATTGGGTATGCACGCTCCCAATCTGGATCGGATCAGAATGGCCAATCCAATGGAACTGAGCCAATCCACCAGAAAACCAAATATATATATATATATATATATATATATATATATATATATACATATATAAGTATTTACATAAAGAACAAAAATTACGTAAAGACATTCTTATAAACTTTACTCTCTTTCATCAAACACTAATCAGCCAAGATCACCAGATTCATAAAAGAATCAGCTGATCCACATCTAATCTGGCCAATTTTGGTCCAATTTAGGCCAACTAGGACCAGGTCAGACCCATTTTAGTTGTCCTTTTTTTTAATTTCTGATTGGGATCGGTCTTGGGGGCCAGAATCAGATCGGCCACTGCCAATCCCGATCCTAACCAGCTGATCCTGCATTCCATGTATCTAAACACATCTCAACTAGCTGCAGTCACACCTGATCAGTTGGCTTATCGAGTGATATGTATATACCTAAGCGATTGTGGCTCTGTCAGACCATAATGGAAACACAATTCCTGTTTCTCTTACAAACAAATACAATATTATGATCTTTGCCAGCCTGGAATTGGTTTTTAAGATCACTTCCAACTCTAGGTCTTCTACTAGGGAGTCCTGGTAAAGCCCCAAGGCATTCTTTTTTTGAATTGCCGTCCTTCATTTTATAATTGAAATTTGCAGAAAAAATCTAACTAAGACTGAACTAACACATAAACAAAGCAAAGGAAAATCTATGGTAAGTACTACAAAAAAGGATCGAGGAGATATAACACAATTATGACACAGTAAAATGAGAAGGGAACATGTGGGAAACCATCCCCTAAAATTTTCGTTGCAAAACTCAGCAGGGACCATACCCAAGCAGAGAGAAAGCATCAAGGATTATGCTCTTAATACTTACATATTCCATACCACCAAGAGAAGGATATAACCAAAGTATCATTGCAAGGTCCGTGATAAAATAGCCAACAGAAACCTGTCAAAAGTCAGATTCTAGTTATGTGATGCACATTTTTCCCCTAGTTGACACTGAACTTGCAATAGGCTACATGTGAGAAATAGAATACTAAGATCTAAACAGCATTGAGGCACAACATTATAGAAATGAAAATATTAGAAGGGCACTTTCACTGTGCTTGCTTATATGCCGGTCAAGGAAGATTAGTGTTCCATTAGTCCGTGAGGTTTAGCTACCGAACTATTTGAGCATCACTCAGCTTTGTCAGAAAGAAAAGAAGTTACCCCCAGAGTAAAAATTGAGAGTGGTGAACTTCTGAATACAATGAGTCCTCCAGGAGCATCATCAGAGAAAATATCTGAGAAGAACACTAGGTACAAAGACATAATCGTGATATAAATGGCATGAGCACTGGACATCCCTCTGGAAGGATATTAACATTGAAGTTAGAAGACAACATAAAGTCATGAGAACTTTAAAGCAAAAATGATATGAAATGCAAACCTATTGTTCCATTCAATTCGTTGAATTTTAGCGAGAGAAGGGTAGCCCTTAATGTAGTACGAACTGACTAAGTGAGTAAGATCATATGTCTGGAAAAGAAAAGAAACAAAACAAGATTAGACATGTGAAAAAATAAATAAATAACAAGATATAGGACACAAAAGCCTAAAGCATCCAAAGGGATATTGGTGGTTGACAGGTTTATACATGTGCACTCACTAAAATGAAGATATCCGGGTAGCATCATTTGACTGTAAAGAATTCTAGCTAAACATAAATAATCTTTACTCTTTTTTGAAAAGTGAAATACCAAATCTCACTGATAAACAATGAAATAATTTGAACGTGTGAAAAGCCACCTTTACAGAAATTTGTCTTAACACTCAACAAAGCTCCACCCACAAATGATAACATCATTAACTACCCTCCTGCATGGGGATGACAACCCTTCCACCAGACCCCAGCTCTCACCATAACAATGCAACGTATATTCTCTCAAAAATGGAGGCAGCCTAGTTAGAAGTCTGTTGAACCCCATAAAATTTTTAATTTCTGATATTTTCATAAAATTACAGAAATTAAAAGATATTATGGCATGACAAGCAGGGATGCATAGCCATCGCTGTCATATACACCCTTCTGGGCATTTCATCAGACACAAGAAGGGCAGTACAAAGTCTTGCACACTCGCTCTATAAAATCAAATTTTCAACTCTAAAGTCTACACTGAGACATTTTATCAAATGCCTGGCGGGTGGCATAAGATCATGCAAGTGTTTAAAGTTCACGTCAAGTCGAATATGACAGTGGACATTTTGTCAAACACTAGACATGCGGTGTGAAATTATGCATCGAGGGGTTTAAACCCGCACGAGATTAAGTTTTAATGTCATTGGAATATTTCCATGGCTTTGAACAAATTTGTCATCAGCATGGAGTCATGGGACTGCAATACCGCGTCAGGGATGGTCAACGAAACAAACAAATCATCTGGTGCGTCCTTTGCCGCGAAGAAGGCTGAGAAGATGATAGAAAAAAAATCACGGGACCTCCCGTGCTTTTATAGCGTTGACTGGATGAAAAAAGGGGACCACTCCCTCTCCTTCTCCTCTCTCTCCCACCGGGGGAGCACCCCTGCCTGCTCCCACCGGGGGGTTCTCCAGCGAGGGTAGCCCCCCCTTTTTGCAGTGGACCCCTCCCGCCTGTTGGCCTTCCACCAGTTACTGTTGATGCCAAAAATAAAAAAGGAAAAAGGAATAGAGCCCCGGTGGTAAGGGATCTCCGCTGCGTCACCTGAGGACCCCCGGTTGCTGTCCCAGGGGAGGACCCCCGGTTGCGGTGGCTCCCGCGAGGTTGATCCAGTAAGAAGGCTTTCCCCCGGTGGCTGTGAGGTTGCTGTGAGTCTGTGACCCCTGATTGATCCTGTAAGAAGGCTTTCCCCCAGTTGTTGTTGGCTCCCGTGAGCCTTCTATGCTGTGCAGGTGAGGGCTAAAGGAAGGGGTGGGTGTGGTCACCACCTTAGAGTCTCCCCCGGGGGTTCTGGTCACTCTCTTTGGCAATGATGAGGCTAAGGAAACTCTCACCCTTCTCTGTTGTTTTTTGGTTGCTCAAATCATCTCACGTGAGGGATGGCAGGGGGGTTTATTCTCTGCCACCGCTACTGCTACAGTTACAGTCTGGGGGAGGCCCAGCGGGGGTGGTCTCTCCCCCTCTCTCTCTTCCTTGTGTACATCTCTGGGGATGGTTCTCCCTTGACACCATACACATTAAAAAAAAAGAGAAAGGGGGTGAGGGGGAAGAAGAGAAGGAGAATATGAAGGGACAAGAAAATCTCACCTCCACCAAGAGCTACCGAGGGTGGTCACCTCCTTCACCTTCTATAAAAGGGAGAAGAAGACAAGCTGAAGAGGACACACGGAGAAGAGAAGAAGACTTGAGAAGAGGGCTGGGAGAAGAAATTGTAGCAGCAGCAGCAGCCCTTGAGCAGCAGCAGAAGGTGGCGGCCTGAAGTTTAGTTTCTTTTGGGATTTGAAACCCTATTGCATGTACACCTCACTTAAAAGGGGATTTTACTAAAATACCCCCATGTGAGGGAGTTAGTCCATGCCTTGATTTTCAATGAAAGGAAACCATGGACAACCCAAAAATATCAAGTTCTGAGATTAATGTCAAATTACGAGAAGATCCCACCAAAATCTGAAATTTGCATTTATACCATCATATTTTATGAAATTGTAAAGATACCCCTAGGGGTTTATACATAAGTCAAGGGTTCAGAAATTTCTTTAAAGGAGGATTTAAGTTTCTTCAGATATCCCCAAAGTTTGGAAGGAAACCAGAAAATCTGAAGTTTGCAATTCTACCCTCAAGGCTCATGAAATTGTGTAAACGTCCAAGAAATCCATGCAAAATTCTGAAATTTCAGAAAAAAGGCATGTTCCTCAAATAAAACCCTACTTCAAGGGTAAAATTGCGCAAAAAACCCCATTTCAAGAGAAAATTGCACAAACACCTTAAATCAAGGGAAAATTGCATATAAACCCGTTCGAAGGGGAAAATTGCATATAAAATTATAAATCCCCCCATAAGGAAAAATTGCATATAAACCCCTCCAAAGGAGAAATCACATATAAACCCCTCCAAAAGGGGAAAATTACATATAAGTCTCTCCAAGAGGGCAAATCGCACCTAAACTCTTCCAAAATGGAAAAATTGCATTGAAACCCTTCCAAAAGGGAAAATTGCAGATAAGCCCTCATATAAAGGGATAATTACAATGATGCCCTCTCCTAAGGCAAGGGAGTCCTCCCCTGGGGCTAAATTTTTGACGAAGCTGATACGGTAAAGACAAGAAGGTCTTAGGCAGTTAATCAAAGGTGTTCCGATTCATTCCGATGTAAATTAACATTGACTCGGGTCGGTGGGGAAAGGTCTTAGTACTCGAACCTTAAATCGTCTGACAAACTACGCGCATGGAAATCCAAATATGCATCCTAATTAGCTAAAAATAAGCGCTCATCTATCCAACAAATTGGATATGTATGTGTCCGAAAATTTTCCACGTGTAAACAGACTGGCATGCCCGGTGGGACCTTTCCTGCCTTTCATTTCTCTGCCCAAAAAGACCTTTGAGCACCTTTCCCAGGATTCTCATATTCCTTATTTGCCTCAGCAGGTGGGACTAGAAAAGCTTTCGGTTTCGCCACCAATTTCAAGAAAGCAACCTTCCTCAATGGCGACGGTCACATATGGACCCCTCGTCGTCTCGACCCACGCCATATGTGGTTATCTGGCGACCCCGATAGTGTTCGGGGGCTTCCCAGCCGTGGTTGGGTCCCCCTTCTTTCTAGGAGTGATCCCTGCCACTCAAGAAGCACCCGCAGCACCAGTCGTCCCTGCGACTGTCGGGGGCATCAAGCCTCGCTCCGCAGGGCCGAGTTTTGTCGGTCAATACTGTTTCATCTTACGACGTCCCCGCAAAATGGGGGCAGCGTTGAAGCCGCCAAAGCAGAAAGCCGGCGGCGACGGTCTCCAGGTCCGGCAAGACCGTTCTAGTTGTGAGCCTCCGCGTCCGGCTCGATGGTGGTGAGCCAATGTTACCTCAGGACAACCACGTCCCGACAATACCGACATCCAACCGCTTTGCGCTTCTTCGCCAAGTGCGGGAGGACAAGCTAGACTTCAAAACGAAGTCTAAATCCAAGAATGAGAGCACTAGAATTGAACAATGCTCCCGAAAGATGAGGAAGATTTGGGTCACCAAACAGGAGGCCCATGGAATTAAGCAAGCCAGGGCAAATAAGCCCGATCAAGCTCAACATCTACACCAAACTTATGGTCAGATGACCCAAGATCTCAAACCTTTGCCACTGCAGGGGAAGAAGAGAAAGGGGGTTTATCGCAAACCCAACTTCGCTCCTTGGAGCTCGGAGCCGTCCCAGGCTAAAGGGGCAGTCCGCGCCCATGCGTCACCGAACCGGATGTCAGTCTTCGATAGACTGGCAAAGTCCCCATCGACGCGGCCGTCGGTCTTTGACAAATTGGGGGCACCTCCCAGCACAAGACTGCAGCCGCTAAAGAAGCGAAGGGTGGTTCAAATTTCAGAAATCGGGAATAGCATGAAAGTCTATACCTGCTATACCTCTGGCAAAGAACCAATGGAGCCCATTGGCAATCCTGTCAATTTAAGTGAACCTGTTAGGTCAAATGACCCGAACCTAGCAGTAGACGCGGTATATCTCAATACCAGAACTGCTGCAAGAAGGAATCTTCAGGCCCAATTTAGCGGCCGTGCGGGAACTTCTAGCCAGGGACCGCACCAGGAACAGAACCTGGACCAGACCCGAAACCAAGATGTCAATTTTGTTCAAGAAGAAAATGACCTCAAGGAGGTTAGGAGCATCCATAGAGAAGGGGGAGCTCAACCCATTGGTGGTTATGTTAACACGATGTTCGAGCCACCTACAAGGGCTGCATTTCAAGCCATGTCTGATGATGCTAAGTTCGAAACAATGCAGCGTTGACATATAGAGATGACCAATCTCATGCTGGAAATGAAGTGGCAGATGAACGTGAATGCCCAAAGGCCCTTAACGCCGACCCACGATCAAAATCTCCTACAAGAGCAGCGGTTGGGTAATCCCGCCGTTGTTGATCGACAAGTAGCTGCCCCCTACCACGTGGTCGTCGAAGTAGGGGCCGAGCCACTTCGTGCTCTGCCCAATGCTCAGTCTTCTCGAACCCCACTAGCTGAAGACGTCATCGCCCAACGGCGTATGATTGAGAAGATTGTTGAAGACAAGTTCGCCCAGCGTGGCGAGGGTGTGGCCACTGTCGATTTGTATAGTGTGCCTTATCTGCTCCATCATCAATTCAAGAAGCTACCGCCAGATTGCCCAAAGGCCCCGAAATTACAGAAGTTTAACGGGCTGGGATCCCCCCCATAAACATTTGGCCTACTATATAACGGCCATGAGTGATCTTGCGCTTGATGAGTCATATCTCCTCCGCTATTTTGCGACTTCTCTCACAGGCAGTGCCTTCCAATGGTACTCAAGGCTGAAGCCCAATTCTATGGCTGACTGGGCCGATCTGCAGAAGAAGTTTATCGATCGTTTCCAAGCAGCCGAGAGAAAGGTTTCTCTCGCAGAGCTATGCTCACTCAAGTAGAAAAGGGGCGAAACTACACTTGATTTTATCAAGTGCTGGAGGGATTTCAGCATGAGGTGTGATAACCCTCCTTCTCAGAAAGACGCAATAACAATATGCCGAAGGGGCCTGTCGGCGGAAGTCAGCGAGAAGCTTCTGGGAGTAAATATCAAAGGCTTTAACCAATTGAATTCGGTCGTCGCGGAAATAGAAATGTTTGTCGCTGACAACCCAACATTCACACCCTCAAAAGGAAAACCCCCTAAGGAGCGGAGTGCTATCGGGAAAGAGACCAATGCCGTTGATTTCTCTCCCACCAATGGGCCCGATGAAGTTAAGACCCCAAGCCCCTCCGACAAAAAGACTGAAAGGAAGGCATTGGCAAGGTTGTCGGAACGTATGAAAACTCCTTATTCTTTTAAGAAGGAGCATACCAAGAGACTCTTCAATCTTTGCCTCAAAAACAAGTTGATATCCCTTCCGGACCCAAAGAAGCCGGAGGACGTTAACAAGTCTGATGACCCCAATTATTGCGTATATCATCACATATTGGGTCACACCATTGAAAACTGTTATGTCTTCAAGGATGAGGCAGAGAAGATGATTCGGAACCAACTCATCACAATGAAAAGCAACTTGGTGGATCCTCCGCAACCCCATGCATGGGATCGGCCGACACGTTCGGCCAATGTAATTCATCATTCAACCAATGAGAGTTATAGGGCCGCAACCTTTACATTTCCCGGACCAGAAATAGAGGAAGCCAGTCCCACCCGGGCTAAACCCACTGTGTGGTATCCTGGATGGAGGCCGTCCCATCAGTGTTCCTTTCCGAAGGAAAATACCAAGAAGATATTTGATCACCTACTTGAAGATGGTCGAATCATGGTGCACAACCCGCCGGCGAATTACACCGAGGTTGAGAAAAGGCATCCTCGGTATTGCGAGTACCATGCCATAATATCTCACCCCACTGGGAAATGCAAGGAGGTACAAGATTGTATCGAAACCCTCATTCAGAGGGGCGAGATCGATATCCAAGGACACAGCATAGTGGGAAAAAATCTTTGGGAGGCTGCTGAGCAAATCTTCAGTCGAGGCTGCAACATGGGAAGCCCGCCTCGACCTCATACCCGAGAAAAATCAAAATTTTCCATAAATGTGATTCATAAAGTCCCAGGAAAGAGCCAGGCGAGGTTCATGGCAAATGAGCTTCAACAGACCCTCCATGTTGGGCCACAAGAAGTATCACAAAGGGGTATAACCCTCCTGATGTCTGAATGCTTAGCCATTCGGAAGACGGTTCGAAAAATCAAAAAGAAAGTCTGACAATTACAACGCAATCAGCAGAATCTACTCCGGCTTATGGAGTGAATTGAGGACCGCCTGCACTAACCCCGGCTCCCTCAACGGGGCGCTCCGTTCCAACCTCTACTCGTAATTCGGAAAACACGATAGAGCCTCGAAGGTTGCCGAGATCTGGAGGATGGTTGTCTGACGATGCAACAGCCTCGCCCACCAGTAAGGTCTAGCAGAAGCTATACTCTTTCCCTCGGTATAAAACGTTGGAGATATTCTGTGTGCGCCGCAGGGAGGGGTTGATAAAGCTTCCTGCACCCGACAATGATCCAGGCACTGGCATGAGGCATCGACATAACTACTGCTTATACCACCGCACCATGGGCCATGTCATTTACGACTACCCTGCTTTCAAAAACATTGCGGAGGACCTAATTACCTGCCGGCTAATAAACATAGATGACTCCCTCCAAGAACCCTCAAGGCCTTCTCAACAGGGCCGGTCAATTTTCTCAATAAATGTTATACACGCATCAACCTCCCTCACGCCAGCCAAGCCAAAAATGCAGGAGGTTGGTTCCAGTTCGGGTCAATCCACCATGGGGAACCCCGAATGGCGGCCATGGCAGGACTTAGAATCCCTGCCCTTTCCAAAGAAAGAAACCCAAAGGCTACTCGAGATCCTCCTGGGGGAGAAAGAAATCTTGGTACGTGACTCGCCACAATGCCACTCTAGAGCAAGTTCTCGGAGTCAACATCAAGATCCGCCCGCCTCACTTCCTAACAACGAGGAGCAAGCATCCCGAAAAGTAGCCCGAGAATCTCTCTGACTACGAAGAGAGACTTCCTTCATCCAAAAGGGGGAGTCTCGGCAAGAAGAACTCGGGACGAGTGTCAAGCAAATCTCAAGGGGCAAATCTCGAGAGGAAGGCCCTAAGCCTACTACATAATCAAGTCGAGAAGGCCAGACCCCCTTAAAGGACCGCAAGTCATCCGCTGAGCAAAGTCTGAAAAGTGAACCTCATCAAAGAAGTCACAAGTCCATCTCAGGTCTAAGCAAAAAAAGATAAAGCCAAGATGGAGCCTCTTGAGCGAAGATCCGAAACAAAGCAAAAATCAGCAGCCGAAAAGCCTTCTATGGCATCGTCAGCTCAAAGCTCTGGCCTTTATATGCCCGAATTCCAAGAATTGCCACCCGAAGTAGTCAGTCAAGCAATCGATGCCACATTCCAGGTGCACGAAGAAGAGGGCGACTGGGTCGATGTGATCTCAAAAAGGCACAGTTACCCTAAATCCTTAAGGAGGAAGGGCAGATCCCATAGCTCTAGTGCTAGGGGCATTCCCTAACCGTCCGCAAAAATGGACATTCCTTCCCCTGCCGAAATAGCACGGGCGAAGAAGCAGGAGAAGAACAGAAAATAGAATTTGAAGAGAAAGCTAAAGCGACAAGCCGAGCAGGCCACTGCTATGAAAGCTCCCGGGGAGCCAACTCCTCTGCAGAGGCTACAAAAATTAATCGACGAGCTCGAGGAGTATGTTCCCTCCATACCCACTACAGTCGTTCCTCTCGACAAATACATTCCATGGGAAGAACTGGAGCGAAAAACTCGACTCAAAAGTTGGCTCCGACAAATGTACAAATAAGCAAAGGAGGGTAAGAAACTTCCTATCCCAGAGGAACTTTCCATCTTTTACAAAGATGAAGAACTCACCGTAGAGAAGTTAGAGGCAATGTTGAAGAACTTCTCATGCAATATGGTGTCAATCCCTCCACCGGAAAGTCTACGGGGACCAAGTGGAAACAATATCACGGCCTCTCCCGGTGGGGATAGAATCACTATGGCCACCTACTGTCGTCGCAATGCAGAACTCCGAAATCATGGTCGCGGTAGAGGTCGTGGCCGCGGGCAAGGAAGGCATCTAACATCTTATGAGGGTGAAAATGCTAATTCAACACATCCTCAAAATGTCATCGTTTTTCGAGGCGAAAACCCAGGTCCTATCCCCGAAGTTCAAATTCGAGCAAATACCTTTTTCTTTGATCCGTCAGATGAGGAGGACAAGCCAACAGGATCAACCCCGCAAAAACTTACTGCTCCATCCCAAGCCCAAGGTGCGGTCTCTACCTTCTTCTTTGATCTATCAGATAGAGAAGACGAGGCAGCAAACCCGACGCCGCAAGAAGAGTCAACTGATCCGGCCCAAGCAAGCCCCTCTAGCAAAGACAACGATGGGTCGTCTCTCCCAGAGGAAGATTCCTTGGCTCCGTTATTCCAGGAAGAGCCAAACAGTCAAGGGAAGGCTGAGCCAAGCAAGAAGCCCAACTATCAGCCCAAACCTCTTTCTGAAATGATTCCTCCACTGGATCAAGCCTGGGCGAGGGCCGATCGTAAAATCATCCAGCATATGAAACGGATGCCAACATTCGTCACCATATGGGAGGCCATTGCTTGGAGTAAAGAGCTCAGAGAAGCCCTGATAAAAGTACTTCAAGAACCAGAAGTATATGAAGCTCATGTAGCCGAGCTCCAGACTCAAGCATATGAAGCCCTGGCAGCAACTGTCACTTTCACAGATAAAGACATGTTGTCTTCCCCTTGCCACAATCGCCCTCTATACATGCAAGGGAAGATAAATGGCCACGAACTAAACCGGATTCTGGTAGATCTTGGGGCGTCTGTCAACATAATGTCGCTGAAGACTTTCAAGTCCTTATTTCTCATACCCTATTTGCAAAGGGTGATGACGTCAAAATTTCAGGATTTAACCAAGATTCAGAAGATGCATTGGGTAAGGTAGAGGTGGAAGTAACCATGGACAACTTTGTCACTAAAGCCATGTTCTACATTATTAATGCAAATACATCCTGCAAAGCCCTACTTGGGAGACCCTGGTTGCATGAAAATTGGGTCAACCCTTCACCAATGCATTAAATATGCAAAGGGTGGAAAGCAACACATAGTCTTTGCTTGTCGGACTCCGTTCTAACCAAATGAATGCAATCTGACGGATGCTCAGCTGTATTTTGGGGAACCTACTATTAACCCTCATCCGGGGATTAAGAACAAAGGGAAACAAAAAGTAGTCGCGGAAGAAGAAGATGAAGAGCTCTTCAAAGTGAATGAGGATCTTGCCAAATTGCACCGACTACACATACAAGCTAACGTCCCCAATGCCAAGCCGACTCGGCTAGAAAGGCGGGAGGTTAACTTTGAAGCCAATCTCATCAGTCGGTCAATTGACAAAAGCATCTCCCTACCTTCAGCATGCATGCAGCTTCCCTTCTTAAGGGGAGAGCACAAAGTTGAACAATTAAAGACGTTCATCGTCACATATCAAAGGAAAGAAAAAAAGAAAAATGCTAAGGCCACTAAGCCGATCGTTTTTTACAAGGGAGACCTAGTCCCCTGAGGCCCCTCTGAGGACGACTTCGGTTAGGGTATGATGCCCAAGCATACCCTTAAATCCGTCTAAAAAATGAGCGACATGCCCAGACGCATCAAAGAAATGTGCTGGAAGCAAAATATTCTGCAGGTTCAAGAAGCTTCTCGGCATGACTATTTTCAGCAACTGTGGTATCCCTCACAAGTTAGAGGGCAGCCCCCCTTCTCCAAGAAAGATAGGAGAAGATTGGGCTACGACCCCGAGGCTGATCTTAAGGTATACTACATCGTCAACACTATAGGGCTGACGCCCTCTCTCAATGATTCCAGCCTTAGCCAGAAGGCTAACGTTTGCACGACTGAACATCAAAATGACCCCCTTCAGCTACCTGATATCAACAAAAGGGATCCCTGCCTCGCCGATCCTAGTGATGAGGAAGAGTTTGTCATACCGCCGCCCATTCCGCAAAAGCTGAAACATGCTGACCAAGCGGCCCTATGCCAATTGGCCGGGCTCGACTTGGGAAAGCTCAAGCGAATCATTGTAGATACCCCCTCGGATAGCCCGTGGGAATTATTAACCACCAGGTTGGCAAGATTGGAGCAAGAAAATCAAGCATTGAAATCTCTTGTGCAAGAACTGCTCCGAGAACGAGAGGTCCTGCTTAGGCATCTCGCCTCTCCACCAAGTTGTCGAACCAACTACAGGGCCCAAGTAAGTGTCAATCCCAAGATGGTTTTGACTGAATCATCAGCCCGCCAAGTCAAATCTATGAAGGCCCATCATACCACTACGAAGGGGGCAACTAACATAGCACTCTTCCCGGTGGAGGCCTATCTTCAAAGGAAGACTAGTGCAAGCCGGCCTCATGAAGAAGCCAGGGGGAGGTCTCCTGTTATAACGTTGGCACAGCGAATGGAAACGCCATATTGTTTAAGACACACACCGTACCATTGCTTGAATTTTGCACGGCACGGGACCTCATAACGCTGCCAGAATCCCGAAGATCAACCAAAGGAGGCAGGGCCAAAGATCTCAGCTTTTGTCGGTATCGTCGAATGCCAGGACATGTCACAGAGGATTGCTACGTCCTCAAAGACAAGGTTGAAAGCCTGATATAGTCGGGAGTCATCCAAATGAAAAATCATCGGGTGTCTCCCCCGCAACCTCATCAATGGGATCAATGCAAGCCGTCGACTAGACAAATTTTGGCCCTAGCCGCTCCTGCACTACCTAAGTTTGTGGCGAAGGAACCATTCCCGGGGCAGTTTCCTGTCTCCGGGGGAGATCTGATAGGTCGCCCCCGTAGCCGAAAAGGGGCCTCAAGGTCCACTACTCTGTCAACACTATAGAGTTATCACCCTTTCCCAGTAGCTCAGACTCTGGCAAGGGGCCTAGTGACTCTACAAGAGAGCAACCAAAAGAAGTGGCCTTTGAAGGCCAGGACGAGTAGCTTCGGTCGGCCGTCATTAACAACTTGGACTATTGTGACCTTCACGTAGCCGAGGTTGACGGCGGCGAGGATTTCATCGATCTACAGCCAGCTCCGCGAGAACTCGAAGACGACGGGCAAGCGACAGTAGATGAACTAGTCGAGCTCAATCTTGGAGATGCCAATGATCCCCGACCAATTTTCATCAGTGCCCTCCTTAGTGAGGAAGAAAGGCAGGCATACAAACAACTCCTATTGGAATACAAGGACTGCTTTGCCTGGACTTATAAAGAAATGCTCGGGCTGGACCATTCTGTGGCAGAGCACGAATTGGCAATACTTCCCACAGATAAACCTGTCAAACAAGCTCAAAGACGTATGCGCCATGAGCTTGAGCTCAAAGTAAATACTAAAGTTGACAAACTCTTAAAGGTGGACTTCATAGAGCCTTGCATTTATCCCATCTGGCTCGTCAATATAGTCCCCGTTAAAAAGAAAAATGGCCAAGTTCGTGGTGCGGACACCAGAGCTAGCGATAAGCTTGATTCGGCGAGTCATCGATACCGAATACGCAACACCACTCGAGCTTTGTAGACATCCTTGTGGCTTGGAAACAGTCTAGAGTCTCCATCTTGAGTCTAAGACATTTTTCATTATTTATTTTGGATTGTAATTGATGTGTAGTGTGTGTTTGTATTTTTTTTTGGGTTAATTTTGGGTCAAGGGAGTACTAATTGGGCTAATGTCATTAAAAGAGTCCATTAGGGGGCTTATTTTCAGATTGGGCCTCAAGGCCACTTGAAGCCTAATTGGGCCACTCTCTCTCTTATAGGCCTCCTAGCTTGGAGGGCCCATTAAGGGCTGGTCTTTGGTCCATGGTAGAAAATGGACCAAGGAGCCATTGTTGACCAAGAAAGGGGGGCGCCCCCTTCTTTCCCCCATGCGTTGTTTTGACTAGTCTTCTTCCCCTCATTGCCCTCCCCTCTCCCCTTGACCAAAGGGTAATTATGGTCTTTGTCCTAGGTCTAGGGTTTGATATAAAATGTCTTGTAAACATTATTTTGATAGAATTAATACAAGAAATTTCAGAATTTGTGAGAATAGTGCCATGGGCGCCCTCTCCCTCTCTCCTTCTTCCTCCTTGCAGCTGTGAAAGCTGCAGATCTAGGGTGTGAAGCCCTCTTCCTTGGAGTGATTCCAAGTTCTATCAACTCTGCTGGGTGCGACGCTCAGCCACCACCGCCGCCATCCGTGCTGCCATCGAGCCGCCACAACCCCTTCTTTAGCCTGCTGTCCAGAATTCCAAGATTCAGGAGAGAGCCTCAAAGAAAAGGTTGGTCCGTCAAATCCACCCATCTGATGAACTTCAACTTTTGATACATTCATCCCCACGTCCTCCCCTCTTCCCAGTTCAAATTTCACGTCGATCCGCCACCGTTTGCCCATCCTCCCACCTGTGACTTTCCCACCCCGCGCAGTCTGCCTGTCTGCAGATCTGCGAGACAGCAACCTGATCAACCAATTTTTCCACCCTCTTAACCTTCTCAGATGGCCACCAAATTTCTTGTGAACGTCCCTCACTTTCCCCTCTTTTACCATATTAATCCCTTCACCCAGATCAACCGTTTACCCCCCGGTCAAACCCCATCTTCAGGCAGATCACTGTCTGTCCTACACTCCGGGCCAACACAAGCACAGTGGTGCAGAGTTTCCCTTGGAGAATCAGGCCGTTGGATGGTTGTGAATTTCATGTATGTTGTAGCTCCTCAAGTGTACTTTGCAACGGCGCTGGTTTCGTTCCGATCTGCCTCCGGATCTGAGCGCAGCAAGTGTTTTCGCCGGGTCGCCCAGATCTGCCCAGTCACAGGACTGCAGGAGGTTTAGAAATCCCGTCGGCCCTTTGGCTGCGATCCACCACCGCCGATCTCAGGGATCGAAGAGGGACATCCCACCAACGTCCCAGCCAACCGCCGCTGCCAGAAGACGACCGGAAGCCGCCGTCCCACGTGCCGCACGTGCTTGCTGTCCAGCAGATCGAAACCGTACCGATCCGGACCAGCAGCCCGCTTCCGCCCCGAAAGTCCCTCCGGCTTGCTGCCCGTCAACCCAAGATCGGCGCTCCCGGATTGCTGTTGTAGCCCTTTACCTCCCTGCGTGGAGTGGGTAGTAAAATTGGATCTGTAATTATTTGTATTTACTGTACCGAGAGTTACGGGTCAGGGCCGGGAAATCTTCCCCACGCCCCGAGCGTGGAGGTACGTTTTCGCTCCCCTTTTGTCGCTTTGCTTATTCCGTATGTGTTTGAATGCCGCTGCTTGCGTGAGATAGGAAATCTAGTTCGCATCAAATTCCATCACCGCTGTGAGAAAGAGAGCGTGACCGTCCCGTGACTCGATCTGAGTACGTGAATGAGCCGACCACCCTTGACTCTCTGTCGGTTTCTCAATCGCGCAGATCCACGCATTTCCCTCGCTTAAGACGACTTGTGAGCTTGTATTTCTGTTGAAGGCATATACCCCGTAGGAGCTCTTGGTGTCGAGTCGAGTTAGCTTTGTTGTTCGCATCGTTGCTGGTCGCATCGTCTTTTTAGTCGCGTCGTCGCCTAGAGTCCCAGATTTGCATCAAATTGATCTCGATTCGCATTTCGTCCCCCATCAAATTGGTATCAGAGCAGGTTTGAGTCTAGGGTAGTCTTGTCGCAGGTGTTGCATTCCATTCCTATACCCAGTATATCAAAAGGTGTTATCGGAACAATAGATTACGCCTATTGGGAAGGTAGCATCCTTGCGTGAGTTGGATCTTCAGATCAATATCTCCGCCACGTACTGGATATTGGTTCAGTCTAGGTTCCTCATTTTGCATTAGTCAGTGTACCCCAATCACTGTGTCATTGCATGCCCACTCGTAGAGGTACCCAATACTCACCACCACCACCACCTATGGCGGATCCCCGAGTCCGTAGTCCCGATGAGCCCTCTGTGGCCGACATGTTCCGATCTCTCATGGATAGATTGGATAGGCGTATGGATGGGCTGAGTACGCGTATAGATGGCTTAGGCACACGTTTGGAAGGAAGAATGAGAGCCTTAGAGGATCGGGCCGAAGCATCGGACTAGTCTATTTAGGGTTTGATAGGGAGAATTGCCGTCCTAGAGAGAGCCCCGGTTGAAGCACACCCCACGCTGACGAATAGTCAACAAGAGCCGGCTCAGCAACCTGCTGCGCCAAGGGCTCAAGGGGTAGATGATAGGAGGCGCCGAGTCCCTGAGGTGGATGATTATGAGTCCGATAACAAATATGGGGGTTTTGGTCGTGACCGTCGAGTCCAACGACGGAATCGTGATTACGATGAAGACGACCGCGTTCTTAGGAACGTGCGTGCGGACCCTCCCCTTGTTGACGGGTCCTTGGACCCGAAGGTCTATTTAGACTGGGAGGCCGGCATGGATCGATACTTCGAGTGGTTTGAGATGACGGACCACCGAAGAGTTCGCTACGCAAAGATGAAGTTGCAAGGGCAGGCGCAAACCTATTGGACTAATGTGGAGAGCCTGTTGACGCAACGACGTCAGCCCCAGATCAGTACCTGGGATGAGATGAAAATCAAATTGAGGCAGAAGTACCTTCCTGCCACATACCGCCAGCGTCTCATAGACAAATGGCAGAGTCTCACCCAAGGAAATCGGTCCGTAACCGAGTACACCGCTGAGTTTGATGAATACAATTTGCGGTGTGGAGTTACGGAAGAGAGCACCATGACCATTTCTCGCTTTCGAAGAGGTCTGCGGCTACACTATCAATATGAGCTTTTCCCTCGCAATGTGACCACTTTGGAACAAGCGTATCAGGTTGCTCTCGAGTTGGAGCAGTTCGAGGCAGAGTTCGAATCTACTTAGCGGTTGGGGCCCTTCCCTCATCGTGAAGCTGAGCCCCGTAGCTCTTCGGGCCCATATCAGAGGGCTCCCATGGCTCGACCTCAGGAGCCCGCCCGTCAGGAGCTATTCGCTCCAAGACCTCGCCCCTCCCCCGCCGAGGGATCTTCCTCCTCGACCCCAACCAACTGCACCTATTGCCCGTCCACCAGCACCCACACCTCCTGCTCGTCCCCTGTTGCCTGCACCTCCTGTCCGTCGACAGGATAAGGGTAAGGGACCACTTATCGGGGAGTCTAGCGGATCACGGCAGCAGTGTTGTCACTGCAATGGGTTTGGCCACTTTGCAAGCCAATGTCCCACTCGTCCATCACTAGTCATTGGGGACACGCAGGTCGGAGAAGCCTCATCATCAGGGCTTGTGTCTGTCAGCTATGAGGCCGAGCAGGAATTAGTTGACGAGTTCTTTTGTGAGAATGAAGATGTTCGGGGAGATCCTATAGACATCCAGGATGCTCAGTATCCAGACGATGTCCAGTTAGGGGTCGTCAGGTGTATCCTTACCCAGCCACAGGCCAGTGATGATTGGCGTCAGACCACCATCTTTCATACATACTGTAGGCTGGGCGGGAAGATTTGTAAGGTGATTATCGATAGTGGGAGTTGTATCAATGCAATCTCCACGGGCACTGTTTCTCGTCTTGGTCTTACCCCCGTGGACCATCCGTGCCCCTATCGAGTATCATGGGTGGATTCCACCTCCATTCCGATCAGGCTGCGGTGTTTGGTTCCACTGCAGTTCCATGCCTACCGTGACGACATCTGGTGTGATGTCCTCCCCATGGAGGTGGGCAATATTATTCTTAGTAGGCCGTGGTTGTTTGATCGGAATGCCACGCTCCATGGCTGGTCAAACACCTGTACCTTCGACCATGGTGGTCAACGGATTACCCTCCTCCCCTCTCAGCCTAAGAATCCATCAATTAGGGGTCCTACTGGTCCAAACACTCCGGAACCTTCCATCCCTGGGCCCGGTACCCCATCCCCAGCTCGAGCCATGACCATTTCATCTGGCACAGGCGAGCCCTCGTCTAGGAGGTTGATGTTGATTAGCTCCCGAGAGATGGAGCGGGAGGCTAGTAAAGGCAGTCCTGTGTTTGCAATCACGGTCCGTGAGGTGGAGCGAGAGTCCGAGGGTGAACTCCCAACCGATGTTGTTCCGATTCTGCAGGAGTTTGCTGATGTGTTTCCCGAAGAGCTTCCCGAGGGACTCCCACCTATGCGGGATATTCAGCATGCTATCGACCTGATTCTGAGATCTTCATTGCCCAATCTTCCCCACTACCGCATGAGTCCCACTGAGCACGCTGAGCTAAAGCGGCAGGTCGATGAGCTTATGCAGAGAGGATCTGTTCGGGATAACATGAGTCCGTGTGCTGTGCCCGCGTTACTCGCCCCAAAAAAAGATGGCACTTGGAGGATGTGTATTGATAGTCGTGCCATCAACAAAATCACCGTGAAATACAGGTTCCCTATTCCCCGCCTGGATGATATGCTTGACATGATGACAGGTGCCACTATCTTTTCCAAGATTGATCTTAAGAGTGGCTATCACCAGGTAAGGATTAGGCCCGACGATGAGTGGAAGACCGCATTCAAGATCAAGGATGGTCTATATGAGTGGTTGGTTATGCCCTTTGGGCTGACCAATGCCCCCAGCACCTTCATGCAACTCATGACTCAGGTCCTTCGACCTTTCATTGGAGTCTTTGTCGTAGTGTATTTTGATGATATTCTCATCTATAGTCGCACTACGGGGGACCACTTAGACCATCTACGGCATGTTTGTCTACTTTTGAGGCGAGAGCAATTGTTTGCAAACCCACAGAAGTGTGCTTTTATGACTCCACAGATTACCTTCTTGGGTTTCATTATGTCTAGTACAGGGGTCTCCGTTGATCCGGAGAAAGTTCGCACCATTGTTGAGTGGCCGGAACCCCGCACGATCCATGATGTCCGCAGCTACCATGGCCTGGCGACGTTCTATCGTCGTTTCATCTGCGGATTTAGTTCCGTCACTGTTCCGATCACGAACTGTATCAGGAAGGGCACATTTGTATGGACGAAGGCTGCTGCTGCCGCATTCAAGGACATCAAAGAGCGTATGACCCAGACACCGGTCCTTCGATTACCGGATTTCACGAAGGTGTTTAAGGTCTCGTGTAATGCGTCGGGTGTAGGTATCGGAGGAGTGTTGAGTCAAGAGTCCCACCCGATTGCATATTTTAGTGAGAAGCTGAATGACGCAAAACTGCGATACTCTATCTATGATAAAGAATTCTATGCAGTTGTTCAGGCTCTGAGGCATTAGAGGCACTACTTATTACATCAGGAGTTTGTCTTGTACTCCGATCATGAGGCCTTGAAGTTCCTCCATGCCCAAAAGAAGCTCAATGTGCGTCACAGTAGATGGGTTGAGTATCTCCAGCAGTTCACCTTTGTGCTCAAACACAAGGCTAGAGTGGAGAATAAGGTGGCTAATGCCTTGAGTCGGCGTGCTCGTCTGCTGACCACCATGAGTGCCGAGGTCATAGGGCTTGAGAAGATGAGAGAGGCTTATGTAGATTGCCCTGACTTTGGTCAGATCTTTGCCACTCTCCAGGCCGGACCCTCGAGAGACCATAGTGATTATGTGCGTCAGGAGGGTTACCTCTTTCGAGGAGGCAGGCTTTGTGTTCCACGGACTTCGGTTCGCGACTTCTTAGTTTGGGAACTTCATGCGGGAGATCTAGCCGGCCACTTCGGTCGGAATAAGACTATCGAGGCTGTTGAGCACCGATTCTATTGGCCGAGCTTGAAGCGTGATGTTGCTCACGTTGTGACCCAGTGCCGTACATGTGTTACGGCCAAAATGAAGAAACAAAGCTCAGGCCTCTATACGTCTCTTCCCGTGCCTGATGCTCCGTGACAGAATGTTAACATGGACTTTGTTTTGGGATTGCCACGAACCTCCAGGAAGCACGATTTTGTCTTTGTGGTAGTGGATCGATTCTCTAAGATGGCACTTTTCATTCCCTGCTCCAAGACTTCGGATGCATCGAGGGTAGCCCGCATGTTCCTTTCTCATGTGGTGTGTAAGTTCGGGTTGCCTCGTACCATAGTGTCTGACCGTGATGTCAGGTTCACCAGTTACTTTTAGAAGACACTGTGGCATATGTTAGGTACTCACCTCAAGTTCTCCACTACATATCATCCCCAAACATATGGTCAGACCGAAGTGGTCAATAGGAGTCTGGGCGACTTATTGAGGTGTCTTGTTAAAGACCATGTAGGGGATTGGGACCTCATGTTACCACTGGCTGAGTTTGCATATAATGATTCGGTCAATAGGTCTACAGGTATGAGTCCATTTGAGATTGTCACAGGTCGTAGGCCTAGGAAGCCTGTGAATCTTGTTCCCCTGCCCATTCATGCACGAGTGTCAGAGTCTGCTAAGTCATTTGCTAGGCATGTTAGGAGTCTGCATGACGACATCCGTCGTCACATTGAGGCTAGCAATGCTCGGTACAAAGAGTTTGCCGATGCCCATAGACACCACCGTGAGTTCCAAGAGGGCGATTATGTCATGATCAGGGTCAGACCTGAACGGTTTCCCTCTAGAACCGTGAAGAAATTGCAAGCTCGCGGTGCCGGTCCCTTTCGAGTGTTGAGGCGAGTCGGGTCCAGTGCGTATGTTGTGGACTTGCCCGAGGAATATGGGATCAGCTCTACCTTCAATGTGTCGAATCTAGTTGCCTAAAGGGACCCAGCGGTGATTCCTAGTGAGCCTTTTGAATCGTCTCCTCCCCTTGAGAGTGACCCCGCCCGTGAGTGTCCACCACCAGCCTCATTCCCACAACAGCGTGAGCAAATAGAACATATACTGGATAAGCAGGTGACTATTACCAGGAGTGGAGCTTACCCGCGCTATCTAGTGCGATGGAGGAAGATCCGCGTCCGATGACACATGGATCACCCGAGCAGAGCTACAAAGGATAGATCCGGACCTACTGGAGCGATACCAAAGCAACCCCGACCCCTACTCGACGGGGTCGAGTTTCTCCCACCCGGGGAGAATTGGTGCGGACACCAGAGCTAGCGATAAGCTCGATTCGGCGAGTCGTCGATACCGAACACGCAGCACCACTCGAGCTTTGCAGACATCCTTGTGACTTGGAAACAGTCTAGAGTCTCCATCTTGAGTCTAGACATTTTTCATTATTTATTTTGGATTGCAATTGGTGTGTAGTGTGTGTTTGTATTTTTTTTGGGTTAATTTTGGGTCAAGGGAGTACTAATTGGGCTAATGTCATTAAAAGAGTCCATTAGGGGGCTTATTTTCAGATTGGGCCTCAAGGCCACTTGAAGCCCAATTGGGCCACTCTCTCTCTTATGGACCTCCTAACTTGGAGGGCCCATTAAGGGCTGGTCTTTGGTCCATGGTGGAAAATGGACCAAGGAGCCATTGTTGACCAAGAGAGGGGGGCGCCCCCTTCTTTCCCCCATGTGTTGTTTTGACTAGTCTTCTTCCCCTTAATGCCCTCCCCTCTCCCCTTGACCAAAGGGTAATTATGGTCTTTGTCCTAGATCTAGGGTTTGATATAAAATGTCTTGTAAACATTATTTTGATAGAATTAATACAAGAAATTTCAGAATTTGTGAGAATAGTGCCATGGGCGCCCTCTCCCTCTCTCCTTCTTCCTCCTTGCAGCTGTGAAAGCTGCAGATCTAGGGTGTGAAGCCCTCTTCCTTGGAGTGATTCCAAGTTCTATTAACTCTATTGGGTGCGACGCTCAGCCACCGCCACCACCGCCGCCATCCGTGCCGCCATCGAGCCCCCACAACCCACTCCGTATAGCCGGAGAGCCAAACAAAACTCTGCACCTGAAGGGATGCCCTGATCATACCCGAAGTTCCTGGCGAACCGGTGCGGATAATAGGGCTCAAGTATCGCTGTGCTGGAGCGGCGGTACACAAGAACACTGGGACGGATGCTGACAACCCACTCCGCCGGACCCTGAGGGGAGAGTAAAGCATGGGTAGATACCCGGCTAACAACAGCATCTCCCTCCTGCCCCACATACGGGCGGTGAAGGTAGTAGAAGTAGTCAAGGGCTATGCCCTCTCCTCTCCTCACCGGAACAAAAATAAGGCTCGTCGGGCCCCCACAAGCCGAGTCACTGAGTCCTGTGATGGCTGCCTTATGAACCAGAAGATCAATGGCGCCGCTGGATTTTCAACTGGAGCCTTCCGGGACAACTCTGGAAACAATAATCCTGCCCAAGCACTCAAATAATGAGTGGGCAGCAGAATGCCCTTCTCCCGCGGTGACGAATGGGAAGACAAAGCCCCGAGCGAATGGAAAATATTCGCCAAGGCTGCTGGCGCGATGGCGAGCCGCTGTCCACAAGCAAGCAAACAGGCGGGGTATATCACCTACGGCCTCAAAACCCCCTCCTCCCCATGGGGGATCACAAAACTGGCCAACCAGTAGGCCAAGTAAGCTGCCAAATATGTGATGGGATGTAGCTTTCGAGAGTTCCATCCCTGCATCGGTGCAGGCAAGTGGCGAGGAAGAGGGGGAACGTCTACTCTAACCTCCCTGCACTCCTCCCAGGTGGTACCGGACTGCGCGAACTCCTCCTAGAAGCAAAAAGGGCCACTGTAAAAATAGCTCACCCACGCATTCAAAGTCACCCGTGGCGTGCGAGGAGTTCGATCTGTGCCAACTCGGGATAAATCCCTCCAAGTCTTCATCAAGAATTTGAAGCAGTGTGACAGGGTGTACCGCCCTGCACCGTCAGTGGAGCTGAGGTGCAGGCCGTCTAGTGACAGCTCCTCATATGGCCTCCCGCAGATCGGAAGGCCGGAAACCCTCTGGAAAGCCCAGAGGTCCAAAGAGGTCTCTCCTCCAGCCGTGACGAAAGTGTTCCACCGGCGGTTAAACCTCTCTACTAAAGCCTGTAGCAGACCTGTGTAACAGGGGTAGGAATATAGGGCAGCCGTCACTGCATGACGAATCCCTACCCTATCCAACACAGACCGGTAGACAGTCAGAACGCCCAAGAGCCACTCTGTCGCGCCCCGATGATAGTTGTGAGACGGCACAACAGATCACTTCCCATACCAGCTGGGAGTCTTCAATGATAAAATTTTCTCAACCATGCAGTCATGGACGTACTCCTCCTGCGCGAAGCTCGCCCCGGTCGGTGTCAAGAAAAGGCCATCCACGACCCGATCCATGGTCTTGTGCTGCCCATGCATGTGCCAAGTTGCTGGAGATAGTGGTGCAGTCCGAACAGTCAGACTCTCATACCGCTGAAAAGAGCCCAGACTCCGCTGATCCGGATACTGTCTCTGTCGAGTGAAGCCCTTCGAGTAGCTCGGATAAGTCAGAGAGCACAATCCCTGCATGCTATCCCTCCCCACTAAAATGGCCCTCTCAAGGCGGCGGCGCTCCTCGGGAAGCGAGGGATCATCAGTCTCCATGCCAATAGGTGCAAAGCCCTGGAGAAAGCAGTGGAGGTGGCGATCCAAGGGGTAGTGGTGCGGATAGCCCCCTATGCGGTCATATGTATAAAGACCATCCCGTCTCAAAATCCGGGATACATCCACAAGGCCCTCCGTCTCTCCAGCACTCTCAGTCGGGCCCTCAGCGACCCATAAATAGCCGAAGTCGAGCTGGTTGAAGTCACCATCTTCAATGACACGGGGAGGGAAAGGTGGCATCCACCGGTCCGTACGCTCAACTCGGCATTTGTTAGCACCCCTGACTCTCGACCTCCTCGACCGGCTTCCATCTCCACTGCTGCGAGCCATGTATGAAAGCACAAAGGAGAGGAAAAAGGGAGGAGTGCCAGATCAAAACATTACAGGGCAGCAATATGAATATTAAATGCAGTCCTACAAAGCCCGACGCCCATGCACGGGACATATAAATATATTTCCCTTCAAAGGGCACGGGCCATCCGCCCCCGCCTTCGGCAGCGACGGACGTCCCGTGGGGGGCATTTGTTGCACCCGAAATTGTTCTCGAAATATTTTCGGAATTTTATGATGCTACAGTCGACGGAAAGATGGCGTATCGTCAACACCGTCAAATTGCGGAGTACCTCCGTGATTTAGGGTCCATCGGCCCAACCATACAATTATAATCGGCATCGCAGCAATGGAATTTAGGAGGAAGAATATGCGTACGAACCCGTCAAGATAAGCCGAGCAAGTGTATCACACGGCGCAGACGGACGCGAAGAATTCCTCCCCACGCGGCGACGAACGAACAAACAACAAAACAAGACGTTCCGTCGCTCCCGCACAAGTCTCCACCGATAGACGGCTGCCACGCGGCAAGGAACGAACCTCCACAAGCTATAAAGGCTCCACCCCGGCTTCTCCTCAACCCAGATTGACAGAAAGAAGGCGAAACAGCGCGAAGAGGGGCCAAAAAGACGGCGGAGGGGCCAAATGACCCCTCCACTTGTGCACCCCGGAGGGGGGGGGCTCGCGGACACCCACAGGGGCCCCGCGGGCGTGCGCGCCCCGAACGGGGTCGTGCGACCCCCCTGGGACCCCAGCGGGGTCACGTGACCCCTCGGGGGTCGCACGACCCCGCCGGGCCCACCCGCGGGGTCACGCGACCACGCTGGGTCGCACGCGCGCCCCCCTCGGGCAGCGGGCCCCCCAACTCCTCCTCGGTCCCATTTTTTTAAAAAAAAAGAGGAAGAAAAGGTGCAGATGGGTCAAAAATGATTTTTGCCACCCCACCTTGACAAAAAAAGGGACTTTTGCACCCCACTCTGTCAGAACCGGGACAATTTTCTTCATTTGACCCCTCTGGCCAAAGGGGTCATTTGACCCCTCCGGGTTATCTTCCCGTGCGCCAAAATCAAAGAAGGAAAATGGGGTGGAGGGGTCAAAAAGCCTTTTTTCCATCCCAGAGGGGTCAAAATGGCTTTTTGCCACCTCGCCTTGACAAAAATAAGAGTTTTTGCACCCCACCCTGACAGAATCGAGGCATTTTTTCATGATTTTGTCAACCTGGGTCCTCCCACCTTCTATAAATAGACCCCCAAGGGTCCAAGTGGAGCCATCTGGAGACACGAACAACTACATACGAAAAGCTTCCGGAGAAGACTTGTTCTGTTTGTTTTGGCCTGTGAGGGGTAAGTCCCCGGGTCTTATGTATATGCCCCTACGGGGTATGTTTTTGTAATTACGCCCCTCAGTGGGCCGTATTTGTAATTATGTCCCTCAGCGAGCCATGTTTTGTAAGTCTTTACGTCCCGGGACGACTAAGTTATATGGTTCTGTCCCTACAATGGCAGAATTACAAAAAAGTCCTCCCCGAGACCGTAAAAGGCAAAAGTCCTATAATTTGCAGTTGTACCCTGCGATCTTTTGTGATTGGGACTACGTCCCTACCTCCCGCGTTAATGCGGATGTTTGTACAGTCGACAACTCGCCGACAACCCCCCCCCCCACCAATTTGGGCCTTAAATGCGATCTATGACTTCATATGTCTTCTTTATGCATTGACAGGGAAAAATTACAAGAAAACCCCCAACTTGTCAAAATTGCATATATACCCCTCCTTCGGCCAAATTGACAAATGCGAGCCTTCTATGAAGCCCTTGTCATTCTTCCGGTCCGAGAGTGTTGTCAGCTTAGTCCGACACCTGGGCGCCACCTCAAACCTAGGTCTACATAGGGTGTGGTAAAATTACCGAACTACCCTTTTGGCCCAGAAATGACCTCAGATCCCTTAAAACCCTCCAGAAATGGCCTCAATGTCTTGGGAAGTTAGGAACCCAGTCTTACTTCCGTTCTAGCCCAGAAATTTCAGCAATACCCCTGGCCTGGGAAAATTACCAAACTACCCCTGGGTTGGTAAAATGACCAAAATGCCCTCGGGGTCCAGAAAATCTTCCTCTACTTCAAAAATGCCTACGGCTTCCCCCAAATCATCTTCATATTCCCAAATCCTAGGGTTTTGCCCATACATGGCCTCAATTGAAACCCTAACTCAATTGTTTCTGTTGGTCGGTGGTGAGTGAGTGGACATTGTAAGCCCTCCAAAAGAGTTTGCCCTCAACATTAGAACCCCTATAGAAGACTTTTGGGATCTCTTTGACAGTCAAACAATGGTGTCCGGACGTTAGGCCGATGTAAATCAACACTGACTCCGGTCAGTGGGGAAAGGTCCAGCACTCGAACCCAAATCGTCTGATATGATGCGCACCCACGGAATCACCTTTTAGATGGGGGGGATGTTTTTTTTCAAAAAGAACAAAAATCTATATTTTATCTACGATAAAAGTTGAAGTAGATTTTTTAGATTTTTTTCGTGTCTCACAGCGGCATACACCACAAAGGCCGGGCCCACACGCCTTCTCTCGACTTCTACAAGCTCTCATCCTCAGCCCGGGACCAAACCCCAGGCCCGCCAGTCAGTTACCCAAGCCGTTCGACAACCCGCGGTGTGCCGAGAATTTCTCTGAACACCTTGCGAGCGGCAGCGACAACACGGCACCAACAAGCCCCCACGGGCTAATTCCAGCATCCCAGAGCACCCCGTCCTTCAAAAGACAACTCCAAATAACAACAGAACGTCCTCGGGACCCCCCCCCCTGCGGCCACGGCTCGCCCCGGGCCCAGTCGCGCCCCAGCGAGGGCGAACTCCCTTGGGGATAGCGCCCTCCTCCCAGCCCGAGGGCCCCACGGCCATTCTCCAGTCCCAGTCTCTCCCAGTCCCGTGCAAGATCGACCGGTGTACCTGTGTATCGAAGGATTCGCGAGGACGGAGCCTCGGGATCACACGAAGTCACGCAAGTCAACCTTCTCGAGCCACGCGCGCAAGCAACCAGTCGCCCAGTCCAAGCCTCGTATCCTTCGTCCTTTGCGGTCATGCTGAGTCAAAGTGGGCCCAAGAGGAAGTAAATAAGGGGATTTTATAGGGTGGGGACCCCCCCTCTCTCTCTCTGCTCCGCGTAAACCCCCCATGGGGGGGGGTTTAGGCGGGACCAGACCCAGTCCCCAGGCTGGTCCGCCTAAACCCCAACTATAAAAAACAAGTTTTTTTTTATGAAAAAACCTCCAGCCAAGCCAGCCCGCCTAAACCCCCGGGGGTTTAGGCGGACCAGACCCAACCCCCAGGCTGGTCCGCCTAAACCCCAGCCATTAACAAAAAAAAAAAACTTTTTTTCACCAAAAAACCCAGCCTTAGTCCGCCTAAACCCCCCTCCCCCACTCTGAAAACAAAAAAATAATAATATTTTCAAGGGTTTACGCGGACCAGGTTCTACCCTCAACCTGGTCCGCCTAAAACCCCTTGACCCTTCGTAGTCTCTATAAAAGCCCCCTTATAAGCTCAAGGGGCATGCATGCAACAATAAAGAGGCTAACGGACAACACACTCGACCTCCACAGGCACCCAGCAAGCAAGGACGGACGCAAGGGGCTAAGTGCACGCGTGGTTGGCTTGTTGATCTACTCATACACGCTGAGGGTATGTCACACGTACTCCCCTCACGCGGCATCTAGCCATCGTACACATGTCCACCCCCGTCGTGAATAAGGCATTATGACGACGGCGAACACACCCGCATCTCGGGTCTGCCCACGTATGACACCTTATGACGGCTACGCATACACCATGATGCTGCACTTGTCTCCGTCACGAAACCGCGTGCCCACCACTCGCCCCGAGTTGGCCACCGACAGCCCTGACCACGGAATCGAGTTAGCCGGACCATGGCCCGGAAGTAACATTCCCGGGACCGGCCTCGACTCCCCAGCATGAAGACACTCGCCTTCCAGGACCCGTACCCGACTGCTCATCTCGAGCCGCGTCCGGCCTCCTTCAGACACCAGCTAACGACTACCCCTGCCACCTAGTCCGGCCCTCTCGACGATTTGGGGCCCGTCTCAAGCTCCCTCATGGAGAGCCTCTGTAAAACACGCGGATACCCGCTTTATTACGCATTGACCCGGGGACGGACTCACACGTCGGAATTGTCCCGCGGCTTGCACCGGTTGTACTTTGACCTCTTCGGCCTATTTGTAAAGCCCATGTGGCTCTCATAAAGCATAAAACCAGTTGGATACACATACCCGTACCCGGGTCTCAGCCTCACCTCCGCACCACCCAGTGTGTGTCCGGTGCCTCCGACTCCAGTTAATTAACCGTCCCAGTTGAGTGCGATGGTCCCCCTATAGCTGCTGGGTACCCCCGGTCCTCTATCCATTGCTTCAGACATATCCAGGCTCTTCTTCAGCATGGAACAAAGGTGTTCGGATTCAATCCGATGTAAATAAACACCGACTGTTTGCGGTCGGTGGGGAAAGACGGGTCCCGTACACGAATCCCCACAATCGCCTGCGCACTCACACCCGTGGAACCTCCTCTCTCCACGTGTCGCCCGATCTCCCGAGCCCACGTGCCGCGTCCTGGCGACGCTTCCCCCCAGTCAACCTTCGGTTCCATAGGTGATTGTCGAGAAATCGACTGACACGCCCGCACCCTGTCCAGTTAACCTATACTCCCGGAAATCTCTCGTGCCATTCGACCCCTCTTGACTTTCCGTAAAAGGAGAGTGCCCGGTGCTGTCGTGAGAGGTATACGGCTATGAAGGAGGATACCCGAGATATATCAAACTCCCGTGTTTTCCTTTTCGACTTTATTCCTTCCCTCACCCCGGTTACCGATCCCCCGACGCATATGACAGTCTCCTTTAAACCTCTGATGTGTTGATTTAAGTATGATTATTATTTGAATTGTTGAAGGCCATGTCACCTCGGTGGCAATGGATCTATCGCTTTATTGGTTTCTAGTAGTGTCATAGGAACCCTAATTCTTGGTGAAACTAGAACCCTCCGCCGGATATTCCTTCCGTTGGACTGGAACCATAGATGGCAGTTTCGGTCGAAACGTTTCGGTTTCGGACCGAACCGAAATGATACCGAAGCCCCAATTTCGGCCGAAACCAAATGTAGGCTATTAAGAAAAAATAGTTATTTAATTAGTTTCGGTCCGAAACCGAAATCGAAACCGAAACCGTGACTACCATCCTTGACTGGAACTACTTCATCAAGACCTCCGTAAGTCTCTGCGAGCCTAGGATTCCCACTAAGACGCTGAGCAAGTTGTACCCTAAAAACCTTGCAAATCAATGGAATCCGCATCCAACTGTGTAGGATAGGGTTCGACCAGCCTTTGGAATGGCAGAACGAGGTTCTGTCTGAGTCTTGCTATGTCTGTCCTGAACGCAGCCTGTCTCCAAACCGCATCCAGGTTCTGTTTGAGAACACGCCTGATCAGAGACTGCATTCTCCTCGACCCTAATTTGATGGCGGCCATGGTCTTGACCGTGTTAATGACCATCGCGGTGGGCATCACGACAGCGTTCTAGTTGATCCTATGTGAACCTGTCGGTCCAAGTATTGATGCGTCGGGTTGACTGGTAGCGTTCATTGAACGCGGCTGCCCAATACGACGCGTTCATTCCATGACTCACACTGCCGTTTTTCGTGTATCGAGTGTTTGAGCTTGATCACGTTGGCCTAATGGGGCGCGTTCAGGTCGTGGCCCTGGAACCAACCGCTTTCAATCCAGTTTCTCAGAATTCTGCTTATGCGGTTGTGATGTGGAAATTATGGATTTCATTCCTAATTCTAACCTCTCACTACTATTTTCTTGACATCCTCGACCCTTCTTAGGGTTATGTCCTTGAGTATTCTTAATTGATGAGCTTATACCTTGATTATCCTTTCAAAGTCATTTTCTTTAATGACTTACTATCTTGATCTCGGATTATTGGAATTGGCTTGATTGTCTTGATTACACGAGCTTGTTATTAGAATTCCTTGGCCATTAAAATATAATGTGGATGTCTAGATTTTTAGTTGGGATCTCTGATCCACCCCTCAATGCCAGCGCACCATAAAGGGCCCGGTCTGGTCTTAGGAGGAGCACCCGAAAGTTCTAGTTGCCCATGGGAGTGTAATGGCAAGGTGTGACATAGCACTGAAGTACTTGCTTGCGTGATAAGTCGATGGCATTCCACTTCTACATGAGATATACATACATACATTTGACTTGAATACACGAAAATCCTTGCTTACTTGACTTGATGAATGGCCAACTCTATAAATGTTGATCACTTGTACATGTTCAGTAATGGCTTCACTAGATTTATTATATAGTCATCATGATACTTGTTCCTCATACCTTGCTCGAATTGAATTTCTATACTTGATCTCATCTATTTAACTCTTCCATTCCTGTTGAGCCTGACTCTATTTGTGGTTAAAGTCTTTCGGATTTACTTGTTTATGGTTTCGTACCGTTCTTGCATATAGTCTTTTTTCACACTATTAAAATGTTAATTACTTAAATTTTGCATGACGATAGGAATATAAATCTTACTGAGCTTCTTGCTCACCCTCGTTTCTTTAACATTTTTTCAGGTAATTTGGAAGCTATAGTTCATACAATTGGGAATGGGCAAGAGTGATCGAGTGCACCTGGAACTTTAGAGACCCGAGTCTTTTTCTTGTTTTCTTGAATCTAGTTAGAGTCAAGAGTCTTGTTCCTTTTCCTCTTCCTTTTTATTTGAGTCTATTATTGTAATTCAAGTCAAAATTTGTAATTATTGTTATTAATATAATTGTATTTTTGTTAAATTATATGACGCGGCGGCGACGTGGAAATAGATCGACGGCAACTCCGGAATCACGAACAAGACGAGTAACTTGCTACCTCGCGCAGCTCGGTCTCACGCCGGACGGTCTCACACCGAGTGACACTCAAACTCACAAAATGAGAAAGAGGGAAGAAAAATGCAAGAGGGGAGGGCTCTCACACACAAAACAATCTTTCATTCAATCTTATCATATCATACGTAACACCCTTAGCCCCCTATTTATAGGGAAGGCCATAACAACAATACCCTCAAAGTTTCATTAATTGTGTTTATACCTAGCCTAATAAAACAAAACCCACCCACCTAACTTTTGACTTGTGGGTTTAAAATATAATATTTTGACTCAATAAAAATAAAATACTTTGGTGGTTAAAACACAAATACCACCATAGTAAAATACATACACACATACGTACGGATACGTACTCAGGACGCCGGGTCTTCAAGCGAGTCTCCGAGCCATAAGCTCGGTGGAGTAGGGGCGGTGCGGCGTCGGCTCCGAGTAGTGGGCCCGGTAGTGGGCCCGGTAGTGGACCTGGTGTCCCCATCAACCCTCCCGGGGCGGTTGAAACTCGACTCCGTCGAGTAAGGGGGAACACTGCTCTGGTAGTGCTCCAGCAGATCTGGATCGAGACGCTGGAGATCTTCCCGGCTGATCCAGGAATCATCAGAAGGTGGACGGTCCCGCTAGCGGACAAGGTAGCGCTGGTACATCCGGCTCCGTGTAGTTGTCACCTGCTCATCCAGTATCCTCTCAATGTGCTCGCGCGGTGCTCTCGAGGCGGTGGGACGCACAGGGGTGGGCTCACTCTCAATGGGAGGAGAAGTCTCGAAAGGGTCACTAGGAATAGCTGTGGGTTCCTTGTAGGACATTAGGTCTGCCACATTAAAGGTCGAGCTAATCCCATATTCGGGAGGTAAGTCTACAACATATGCATTGGAGCCAATCTTCCGCAGAATTGGGAAGGGTCCATCACTGCGGGCCTGCAACTTTTTAACGGCTCCCGAGGGGAGTCGTTCCGGTCAAACCCGTACCATAACCATGTCACCTTCTTGGAATGCACGGTGACGCCTATGCGAATCAGCCAATTTTTTGTAAGTCTCATTACTGAAGTTGATTTGCTTGCTAATTAACTCATGCAGACTTTTGACATGCTGTGCAAACTCCTCAGCTGATTTGGATGATCTAGACTCGAGGGGAAGGGGAATGAGATCCACAGGTTTCCTAAATTTGTATCCATGCACGACCTCAAATGGACTCGTACCTATGGACCTATTGATAGAGTTGTTGTATGCAAACTCGACTCTGGGCAAGAGAAGATCCCAGGTGCCCGAATGATCCCCTACGAGACACCTCAAGAGATTCCCTAGACTCCTATTGACGACCTCTGTTTGCCCATCGGTTTGTGGGTGATAGGCAGTGGAGAATTTGAGTTTGGTGCCAACTAGGTGCCAAAGTGTCTTCCAGAAGTTTCTAGTGAACCGGACATCTCGGTCAGACACGATGGTTTGGGGGAGACCATGCAGACGCACGATTTCATCAAAGAATAAGTGGGCTACTCTAGATGCATCAGATGTTTTGGAACATGCAATGAAGTGGGCCATCTTAGAGAACCTATCAACGACAACAAAGATGGAATCATGCTTGTGAGCAGTGCGTGGTAAACCAATGATAAAATCCATGCTCACATCAACCCATGGTCGATCAGGAACGGGGAGAGGAGTGTAGAGACCAGTGTTCTGTTTGACATGTTTGGCCATTGTGCACGTCCTACACTGGGCTACAATCTTGGCCACATCTCTCTTCAGGCCAGGTCAATAGAAGTGCTCCTCCACAGAATGGATGGTCTTGTTGCGGCCAAAGTGACCAGCAAGACCTCCAGCATGCATTTCCCAAATCAGGAAGTCCCGAACAGAAGTCCTCGGGACACAGAGTTGCTACCCTCGAAATAGAAAACCATCCTGGAGTAGATAGTCAGAAAAGGCTATCGAGGGTCCAGCAGATAGAGCAGAGTAGGCAGGGCCAAAGTCAGGACACTCTCCATAGAGTTCCTTCATGCAGTCAAATCCAGTGACCTCTACCCGAACAGTGGAAAGAAGGGAGACCCTTCGACTCAAGGCGTCGGCCACCTTATTTTCCTTTCCAGCCTTATGTTTTAGGACAAATGTGAAAGACTGGAGGAATTCTACCCACCGACCATGCCTAAGGTTTAAGCCCTTCTGAGAGCTAAGGAATTTCAGAGTCTCGTGGTCCGAATATAAGACAAACTCTTGAGGTAAGAGATAGTGTCTCCAGTGTTTGAGGGTTTGGACCACGGCATAGAACTCCTTATCATAGGTGGAGTAACGAAGCTTTGCATCAGAAAGCTTCTCGCTGAAATAAGCCACGGGGTGGCTTTCCTGGCTGAGCACTCCTCCTATTCCTACGCCAGATGCATCACAGGATATCTCGAAGACTTTGGAAAAGTCTGGCAGGCGGAGGACAGGGGCTTCGGTCATGAGCTCCTTTATGGCACGAAAAGTCTGGGAGGCGGCTTTAGTCCACTCAAAATTCCCTTTACAGATGCAATCCGTAATGGGTGCCATAATGGTACTAAAGCCCTGAATGAAGCGTCTGTAGAAAGTGGCTAGCCCATGGAAACTTCGAACGTCATGGACATTCTGGGGCTCTGGCCAGTTTACTATGGCTCGGACCTTGGATTGGTCCACAGACGCTCCATGACTTGAAACCACAAATCCGAGAAAAGTGACATGGTCTGTCATGAATTCACATTTAGTAAGGTTGGCAAATAGGGTTTCTTTCCTCAAAGTCTCGCAAACTTCCCTCAAATGGTGGATGTGATCATGAGGGTTGTGGCTATAGATGAGAACGTCGTCAAAGTAGACGACAACAAAGCGACCAATGAGAGGACGAAGGGCTTCTGTCATAAGCCTCATAAAAGTGCTGGGGGCGTTGGATAACCCAAACGGCATGACAAGCCACTCATACAGACCTTCTTTTGTTTTGAAGGTTGTCTTCCACTCATCCCCTGGTCGAATCCGGACCCGGTGGTAGTCACTTTTCAAGTCAATCTTGGAAAAGATGGTGGCTCCACTCATCATGTCAAACATGTCATCAAGACGGAGAATTGGAAATCTATACTTGACAGTGATTTTGTTGATGGCGCGGCTGTCAACACACATCCGCCAGGTGCCATCTTTCTTTGGTGTGAGCAAGGCAGGAACAGCACATGGGCTCTTACTCACCCTGAGAAAACCCTTTTGGATAAGGTCCTCGACAATCCTTTGGAGCTCAGCATGCTCCTTAGGGTTCAGTCTGTAATGGGGAAGGTTGGGTAAGGTGGACCCGGGGACAAGATCAATAGCGTGTTGTACGTCACGCATGGGAGAGAGTCTAGAGGGAAAGTCCTCTGGGAAAATATCTTGGAAGTCCTGCAGAATTGCCTGGACCTCGGGGGGGACTGAGACTCGGGACTCCTCGGGGGTGATGGTGACAACAACAGCCCAGACAGGGGCACCTTCGGCAACCTCCCTATTCAGCTCACGGACACCTATGAAGTTAAGGCGCCTAACCGGGTCATAACTAACCTTAGGGACCTTGGGAACAGGTCTGATAGGTGCAGGAGGAGAGGGAATGAGAAGTTTCCCTTCAGTGGGGGTACGAGGACTCTCTTGAACCTTGGGGGTTCCAGTGGGGGTGGAGGTGGAACTCTTTCCCGGGGTCACCTTTGGGGGTGCCGGGTACAGCTGTATCTTCTTCCCATTGTGTGAGAAGGAACATTGATTGGACCGACCGAATGTAGTAAGGTCTACATCATAGATCCACGGTCGTCCTAGAATGATGCTACCAACCTTCATTGGCACTACATCGCATAAGATTTGTCCTCGGTAGGACTGAAATTGGATGGGAATGACACATATAGTGGTGACTGGGATAGACGTGTCGTCAACCCAAGCCACGTTGTATGGCCTCGGATGAGGATGGGTAGGTAGACCTAGACGGGAGACAAAGTCTGAAGAGACTGCATTGATACAGCTCTCGTTGTCAAAAATCACCTTGCAGGGTTGGGATTTTACCATAATGTATGTTTGGAAGATGGAGATTCGACGCCAGTCGTCCTCCTGAGGGTGTGTTAGGATGCAGCGAACTACACCCAGTCTTCCCTGGTTTGAACTCTCGACAATATCTCCCACTTGCATGTACTCGACATGCGTTCCGTCATACCCCGCATCGATCTCCTCAAATTGGGCGATGAGGTCAGGATCGGCCTCATACCTCTCAATGGCTTCTCCTTCCTGAGGTGAAAACTCCACAGGCTGGGGGTCAGTGATGACTAAGGCTCGGGTGGGACAGTTGGAGGCAATATGCCCTAGATTATGGCACCTAAAGCAACGAACTCCCAAGACAGGGACTGGTTGGGAGGTGCTAGGGATGACTCCCTTTCCCTTGTCATCTCTCCTATCAGTCGGCGGAGTGTACTACAGCCTGGGCACAGCAGCGGGTGCGGGTAAGAAGTTCCGTGGGAAAGGAGCCGTAGGGGCAACGGCCCGGAGTGGGGTAGCAGTAGGGACATAAGAAGTGGAGGGGCCAGGCCTCTCAGAGTAGCGGACCATGGGGTTTCGGGACTCGGGTTGGCAGTAGGTGGGGACCCGAGGTGGGACCACCTTTTGAAACCGCTCGACGTCCCGAGCAACTTGATAGGCATGCTCGAGAGTGTTAACTTCCCGTAGGAACAGCTCCCGATGTATGCTCTCGTGTAAGCCAGCCCTAAACCGTGAGAGGGTGACGGAGGCATCCTCCATGACTCGACTCCGAAGGAAGAAGTCATCAAATTTGGCGATGTACTCGTCCACGGACTTTCCATCTTGGGTGAGTTTCTGCCATTGGTCTAAAAGACGCTGATGGTAGGAGGGTGGCAAATACTTCTCCCTTAATTTCTCTTTCATTTCTTCCCACATGCTTATAGGTTCCTCTCGTCTCCTTGCTAAGAGATTCTCAACGTTACACCAGTAAGTTTTGGCTTGACCTAGGAGTTTCATTTTGGCAAACCTCACCCTTGTAGCAGGGGTCATGCGACGATGCCAATCAAAATATTGGTCCATCCCGGTCTCCCAATCAAGGTATGTAGCGGGGTTGAGGGACCCATCAAAACTCGGAGCGTCAATCTTGACGTTCCGTAGGATGATATCCTCATCGTCGTGGTCTCTCTCTCGAGACGCACGGGCCTCTTGCTCTCTACCTTGGGGAGCCTGATTCGGGCGGACTTGCTCTCTATCCTCCCTAGGATTGGCTACGGGATCGCCGTGGCCATTCACTCGTCCTTCCTCTCCCTTCAGTCGATCCTCTAAAGCTCGGATCCTCTCATCTAGCTCGGCTCGTAGTTGGCCTATGGATTCTTCAAAATGGGTCAGAAGATTATGCTCGAGCTGAGCCAACATAGCACTCACGCTCTTCTGATCCATGTGGGATTGTAGAGTTGAAGGGCGCTCTAGACGGCCGGATGAATTCCTAGACCAACGTGACATGCACGACCTCGGACCTAAATGATGCAATCCTGGGACCGATAATTAGCAAGCTATAGACCCGAATTTTGTTGGCTATTAGGCAAAGGGCCAATTTGAAGGGACCGGTCAGGGAGAGTTGCTCGCCCGTAGGCGAAATAGTTGTGAAACTACCTCCTGACAATTAGGGTGCCCTAATGCGACAGTCTAGGGCCTCAGGATGGGTACATACAAGCTCTCGCTTTCCGTCCATAACGATGTACTCAGGAGACTGGCTGCATGGATCGAGCTCTCTCTCACTTCGTCGCGCGGTAATTGAAAAGATACTAAATGAGCAAATGATTGGAACACGTACCTAGGTAGACTGAAAAGTCAAACTCCGACCGGAGACGAAGGCGAGCGGGGACGTGCATGCCCGCACGGTGTCGACGAAGCTTCACGGTTACAATGAACTCACTCCGCGCAGGGAGGATTTAATTTATTGCAAAACCGTAAAAAAATGAGCACGCAGGGGAATTAATTCAACTTCTCCGTGCAGGGAGACTCAGGGGCACTCACACTCTGTAAATGTCGGATCGTCTGTCGGCGACCAGGCGACTCGGGTGCGGCTACGGCTACCAAAGTGGACTTGGGTGCCACTTCAATTTAAAAAGACTATAAAGATATTAAATTAGATGTATATCCCTAGAGTATTTATATATATAATAGGTATAGATATATATATATATATATGCTAATCAATTTTCAACCTCCTTTTGTTGACCCTTTTTTTCTTTTTTTTCAAACTCTCTTTTTTTTCTTTTTTTTTTCAAAGTTTTCCTGGTCTTCCTGCGCAAACCCTGCGCAAATCACGGCTGAAAGTGGGTCGGGGCGGCGGGTCAACACGGGCGCTGGTGCCGGTGGCTGCGGGCGCGCTGGGAGGCAGCAGCAGGCCAGGCGGGCGCGACTGCAGCGCTCGTGCGGGCGCGGCCGCAGCGCACTCGGGCGGGGCACGCAGGGCGCAGGCGCTCGCGCGCGCTCAGGCGGCCTGGCGCGGTGAGCGCTGCGCGGTGGCGGGGGCGCAGGTGGGCGCTCGCGCTGGGTGCAGGCGGGTTCGCGGGCGGGCGCTCGCGTTGGGCGCGGGTGCACGGTGGGCGTCGCACGTGGCAGGCGCAGGCTACCGCGGCGGGCGCGCGGTGGCGGGGCGCTGGGGTGCGGCGACGGCACGCGGCGGTGGCGGCGATGGCGCGCGGTGCGGGTCGCAAGCGGCCGCTGCCGCTTTTGAAAGCGGGCACGGGCGACGATGCCCGTGCCGCGAAACGTTAAAATCTTTTTTTTCCTTTCCTTTTTTTTTTCTGCTTCTATCAACCGCAAACTATTTTTTTCTATATTTTTTTCTCTTTCTTCTTTTTTTTCACTCTAGCAACCGAGAGAGAGAAGGACCGACGGAGACGTCGGGGTCGACGGAGACGCCGTGTTGGGCTCTGATACCAAATCTGACGCGGCGGCGACGTGGAAATAAATCGACGGCAACTCCGGAATCACGAACAAGACGGATAACTCACTACCTCGCGCAGCTCGGCCTCACGCTGGACGGTCTCACACCGGACGACACTCAAACTCACAAAATGAGAAAGAGGGAAGGAAAATGCAAGAGGGGAGGGCTCTCACACACAAAACAATCTTTCATTCAATCTTATCATATCATACGTAACACCCTTAGCCCCCTATTTATAGGGAAGGCCATAACAACAATACTCTCAAAGTTTCACTAATTGTGTTTATACCCTAGCCTAATAAAACAAAACCCACCCACCTAACTTTTGACTTGTGGGTTTAAAATATAATATTTTGACTCAATAAAAATAAAATACTTTGGTGGTTAAAACACAAATACCACCATAGTAAAATACATACACACATACGTACGGATACGTACTCGGGACGCCGGGTCTTCAAGCGAGTCTCCGAGCCATAAAATCGGTGGAGTCGGGACGGTGCGGCGTCGGCTCCGAGTAGTGGGCCCGGTAGTGGACCTGGTGTCCCCACCATTATAGCCTCTGTGTTTGGTGGTGTTGTCTTTTATTGTCGGTTGTGTTGCTCTGATTATTATGACTGTTTCGCTGCCACGTTCCGAGTAATTTCCACTGGTACTGGTTCGGGACGTGACAGACCCTCTCTCCCAATCACCAAACATAGATGCTTTGAGAACCCTCCACAGCAACCGTCTGCCCCATTGACCCCATTTTCTGTCTGTTGTCTGCCCACTGCTATGACGGTGTCCTATTTCAATTTGGACTCCTCTTTAACCCTGAGCAGCCACAGCCATCAGAGATCACAGCCCTTCACAGCCATCAGCTAGCACAAACTGCAAAAGTAACCACCCCAATGTGGGTATGGTAATGTTCCTTTTATATTTCTCTCTTTCTTTTGGAATCTCATCAATGAAACGGTTGTTCCTCTCATTCTACAGATATTCAACATGTTTCCAAAGCAAATCAAATTTGTTTCACAAATATATTTCCAGCAAGCACATTTCATGCCCTCACCCACATCTCTCCATAAGCCTATAAGTGAAAGCACCTGCATCATTGTCCAGCCCTTGTATGTCAAATGTGGTGCTAGAAGCAAAAATCTGACAGACCCCACTCCATCAGATGGCTACCCTCTCCTGTTTTATTAGAGATTCTAATATTAGAGGAAGAGCAGATGTCAGTCGGCATGATGCAGGCTTTCAGAATGTGGACTTTCATTAGAAGGTAGCAATACTGTTCTAAGCCTTGTATCAGGAATGAAGAACAAAAAGGAATCAAGATTGCATGCCCATGTGCTTGTTGAATTTGATGTGCAAGATCATCATAAAGATGATGGCAGAATGACTAGATGTGGATGGGGCTGTCAACAAACTGTGTATCAAGAATAAAGAGCAAAGAGGAATCAAGAATGCATGCCCATGAGCTTGTTCTAATCCAGCATATTTCTTCCTTTTTGAAATAGTAGAGGACCCAAGATTTGCACCAATTTTCACCAATTTTTTATTTAACCAGGAGAAACAGTTTTGAGTGCAAAATTCCATTGGCTCACTCCGATCCTGATTCACATTAAAGCAATTCTTTGTGCAAACTGTGGGCTGGCTCCTATTTCCTGGCCCAGAGACCAAAGCATTGGGCCTAGAGCCTAGGCCTGAGTCAGGCTTACGTGGGCTTAGTTTATGTTTATGGGTCTCTAAAATTAAATCATATGCATATTTACCTTTAATTATGTTTTACAATAGAAAATATGGTGTTTCTAATATTTTAAAAAAAACAAAGATTCAAGACTGATGTACATTTAAGAAACAGAAGAAAAAAAAATATCTTGCGGTCCTTAATGCCTTATGGCCTACTAATGTTGGCCTATGTTATCAAAAGCGCTTGAGCTGCTCGCCTAGGTGATGAGGCGAGGCAAGTTGCCAACAGTTCGCCTCGCCTCAGCCAATCTCACCTAAGCGATTAGGCAGGGCCATGGACAGCTTTGGGCCGAGCCCACTTGGGCACCCAGCCCATTCCTATAACACTTGCATGTATAAATCAAGTGTTCTTATAGGTTTTATATGTGTTGTTGACATATTTAATGAATTACGTACACTTCTAACCTATTTATAGTTTTAGTGAAATGTCGCCTCAAATGCCCTAGGCTTGAGGCAACCCCTTGGTTGCCTCGGTAGCCTCTCACCTCTGACTACATAGATGTTGTCCCATATTTCACGTTCAAGCAAGGATGGGCTCAGGCGTTAGTACTTTGAAAATCAATCAGTTCACGCCAGGCTCAGGCCTTGAAAGCTAAGGCTCGGGCCTGGACCAGGCAACAGTCAGCCTGGCCCATTGACAGCCCTCTCATACTTGATCGCTTGATATCAAACCACCTACCAAGGTGATTCAAAAGAACTTTTTGATTGTACATGAATGCCCCAATGCATAGATATAGAAACAGGAGCAAGGTTATGAAAGATCAATTAAGCATGTACCCTGATGAGGGGTACAGACGAAATTTATTAAATGGGTGAGGAGTGCAATTGCATAACCATTCAGCTAGATTAATAACGATGTTTCTCCATCTTAAGTGACTCCAGACTTTGTAAGTTTACATGTATAACAAAGCTTTCACAAATGTCTATTTTCTTTTTCTGAGTAGTCTAAACTTTATTGGGTAAACCAGATGCTAACCGAGACCTCAAGGTCACAAGGGGTAAACCAGATGCTAACTGAGACCTCAAAGTCACAAAAGAGCAATCAGAGTGCAAGGATATCCTCTAGTAAAAATAACAAAATAAGAGATAAAGAAGAGTAAATAATCATAAGAAATACTCCATGCATTTCTTTCCCACTTCATTCCTACTTCTAAAGTTTTGCCCCTCACTCCCTCATGGGTAGAGTTCATATGTGACATTGAATCTCCAATACCAAACCTTTTTCTGAATGTGCATGCAATAAATGCGTCAGGTTGCAAAAATGAAAGAGGATTTACCATTTTGCATATGAAAATGCCTCCAAGCACAGATGTGTAAGGGACAAATGAATCTGCTAGTAGATACTCTTTCACAAGCATCTCAGCCTCATACCTATAGGACTTGATTGCCATAGCTCAAGATTCAGAGTCCTGCATCATAATGTAAAATTGAAACATATGTCAACCAGTTTCAAAACAAAGGTAACTAAATCGAAGTACAATGCAGAATGTGCAGAGAGTAAGGCTCTCATAGGCATGAAAATACTTTGATATGTTGTCATCATTTAAAAACTGGCTAGATCAAGTCAAAATCAGCCAATTTGTCACAGTTCCCAGCCAACATATCCAAACCCAACCAATGATCAACTCTGCCACATGCAAAATAAACACATCCAGATGAAGAGGCTAATTCACACCCAAAGCAGGCCGGATGAGTGACACAGGCTATGTTAAAGATGATAGTCAAATGCAAAATTTAGTATGTTGTGTTGAACAAAATGTGAGAATTTCCATGTAGATAGCCAAATAAGCATGTTCTCCATAATTGTCCTCAGATTTACATCTTAAAGGACTCGTTTTCATACATAACAGATGTGGAACTATTAGAAATGCAATGTATGTACACGTGGGTTATGTCCAATTATAAACTCCCATTCTTCAAACCCTTTGACCATTTGGAGGGTTGAGATCGGGTGCACCACCTCACAAAAGCTGCTCATCTAAGTAAAATCAAGGTATGGAAGACATGTATCCATGCCAACATGTATCTGTTCAAGACAACAATGAGTTTAAAGTTCATCTACGTAAAGTTATGGGAATAAATATCCAAAACTGTGAAATTTTACCTAGAAAAAGGCCCACAATAAACGGTTATATAAAAAAAGATACAGATTTCTGAGAAACATCATTTTATCTTTTGTTGATTAATCACATTATTATGAGAAATATAGTTATATCATTGGCATTCTCATTTAGGATGGCAAATAGCCTACAATTTCTACAGGTTTAAACTTTACTCAGAGTATGTTTTAAAGCCTGAAATGTCCAAAAGTAGTAATTCATCAACAACTCATGTTCATTGGGCTGCAAAATCAGGTGAAAGAAAAAAGAATGAGTGTCAACACAAAATTCAAGCAAGCAATCATGAAATTGTCAAGAATGGGAGCGCATTGGTAGAAATACATCAACAAAATGCTATTTTTGCAAATTTGTCAAGCATTCAACTATTAAGGGTACCAGCAGAATATCCAATGCAATTAAAGTGCCGCAAGCATTCACCCAAGAGATGATGAGTGATCAATAACCCACGTGACCTTTAACTATGACAATCATATAGCCCTCACAAACCACTGAACCATCGCATTACCATACACATTCCCAGGTGCAGAATCGTTGTGCCCGCTAAGAAAGAAATTCTTCCATGATGGATAAAAGACAGATTTGGCAATTGGCAGTCAGGCTCCTCAGAACGTAATCACAAATCAAACTCTAAAGACAACAGCTTTGAAATTATTCCACAACCACTAACAAAATGTAACGGGTAAAGTATGACTCGGGCGGGTTCAAAGACCCCTACCATGGCAGACCGGCAGTTAATTCTGTTATCAGTTGAGTTAGGAAATTATTAGCATTTTCGTTCCTTGTTAAAACTCCTGTAAAGACAGGTGGAGGACTCGCCAAGGGTGATGTGGCGCAGCCTCATTCATTGATGTAATTCTCTGAATTACAAGGTAGTATAAAATAAGGATGGGCTGGCATTTTGGGCCATCATCCGGAAATACCAAACTGAACTGTCCTTATCTATTCTTAGAATTTGCTGTAGAGTTTCCTAGTGTTCTTTCCGTCTCCTTCCTCCGTCCCAGATCTGCCAGGAAAAATCCAGAGCTGAGCACCGGAGCTCCGAGCTAGGAGGTGAACCGCTGGATGTAGGAAGATATTCCTCTGGCTCACTGGAAGAAGCGTTCCAAAATGGTGTCTGAGCTTCCTCCGGGTGGCTCCGGCCCCCACACCGCAACTTCTTCATCCATGGATGCAGTAATGTCTCTCCTTCTTGAACTGCAAACTAAGATCTCTTCAATTCATGATGAAATGGGATCAATGACACAACGGATGAATAATCTTGAGCTGAAATCGCCTGATTCCTCAGTCTCACATGAATTTGTTCATGATTCTCCGGTGATTTCTCGCCCTAAGTTCCATGAATTCCCAAAGTTTGATGGTCGATCTGATCCAGTTGAATGGAAATTTAAAGCTAACCGGTATTTTTAGCATAATCAAACACCGGATTATCATAAGGTTTCCTTTGCTTCCTTTTATCTTGAGGGGGAGGCCTTACAGTGGTTCTGGCACTACACTAGCAACAAGGATTCGGTTTCCTGGATGGAATTTCTGAAAGGTTTAAAATCCCGATTTGGCTCTCTTTCTCCAGTGGAATCCCATGGCCAGTTGAGTAAGCTTAAACAAACTGGTTCCCTGGCAGATTATTAGCGTTCATTTGAGACATTATGTAACAGAGTTACTGGAGTTTCTGAAGATCATTTACTAGGCATATTCCTCAGTGGACTCTGGGAAGAACTGGCTTGCGAGGTCCGGTCTTTTATGCCCCAGTCCCTCTCCCATGCCATGGAATTAGCTAGAATTCAAGAACATAAGTTTTCTTTCAGACGCAGAACTTCTCCCAATTTTACTTTCTCTACTGCACAACCTTCCAGGCCAGCTTCCAATAATTTTGCACCCTCAGTTTCTCAGATTAAAAACCCTCCTCCTGTTCGCCAACTGTCTACACAACAGCTACAGGAGCGTAGAGTAAAAGGCCTTTGTTACAACTGTGATGACAAGTGGGTTCCAGGCCATTCCTGTCAATCTCAGAAACTATTCTTACTACAGCTGGTCCCTAATGCTACTGAGTATGATTTAGCACAAGTAAAAGATTCAGAGATAGTTTTTTATAATAATTCTGAACCAGAACCATCCTTATCATCTCAACAGTACCTCACTTAGCATCTCCAGGCACCTTTCGTTTGCAAGGGTACATCGATTCACTATCATTAATTGTTCTCATAGATAATGGCAGCACTCACAATTTTATTGACCCTCTGGTGGTTCAGAAATTAGGATTATCTATAACATCCTGGGATGTTCATCCAGTTAAGATTGCTGCAGGTTTGCATCTTCCTTCTCAAGGTTTCTGTCCAGGGGTCACTCTTAAGCTACCAGGAATTTCCTTTACACTGGATTTCTTAGTACTGCCTCTGGGCTATGTGGATGTGGTTCTGGGCAATACCTGGTTACAATTGCTGGGTGATATTACTATGAACATCTCTCAAATGGTGATTAAATTTTCTCTAGAGGGCCAAAGATTTATATTACATGGATTACCTCCACCTTCCCTTGAAACAGTCTCAGCAACACAAATCTCCCATGATTTGAACAAAGCCAGGTCAATGTACACTCTACACTTAAACTCAATTGATGCTTCTGGCTCTCCATCTTCCAGCACCACTTTACCACCTTCTTCATACCCTCCTTCTTTGGCATCCATACTACAGCAATATTCCTCTGTATTTTCAGAACCTCAGGGACTACCACCAAGCAGGCCCCATGACCATCGCATACCATTGATAGATGAAACTAAAGCAATAGCATTGCCATCATACAGACATTCTCCTCTACAGAAAAACATTATTGAATCAGAACTCAAGGAGCTTTTCCTTCGCTCACACATACAGTCCAGCAACAGTCCCTTTTCTGCACCAGTTCTTCTTGTACAAAAGAGGGATGGTTCGTGGAGAATGTGCATTGACTACAGAGCTTTAAATCAGAATACAATCAAGGACAAATTTCCTATCCCACTTGTGGATGATCTGTTGGATGAACTCTATGGGGCCCGGTTCTTTTCTAAGTTGGACTTGAGGTCGGGGTATCATCAAATTAGGATGCATCCTGCTAATGTATCTAAAACAGCATTTCGCACACATGAAGGACACTATGAATTTTTGGTCATGCCATTCGGGCTCTCCAATGTCCCTTCTACCTTTCAAAACCTTATGAATGACATTTTCAAGCCTTTCCTTCGGAAGTTTGTATTGGTCTTTTTTGATGATATCCTGCTCTACAGTGCTTCCTGGGAATTGCATTTGCAACATGTTCAGCAGGTCCTACAAGTTTTGCTTGATAACAATCTGTATGCTAAATTCTCCAAGTGTGTTTTTGGAGTATCCCAAATTGAATATCTGGGTCATATAATTTCTGAGGATGGTGTTTCTATGGTACATAACAAGTTAGAAGCTATTGTAGCCTGGCCAACCCCCAAATCAGTGAGAGCTTTGCGAGGCTTCCTGGGTCTCACTGGCTATTATCGAAAGTTCATTAAGGACTATGGTACCATTGCAGCTCCTCTCACCCAATTGCTTAAAAAGGAAGCGTTTGCTTGGTCATCTGCTGCTGACCATGCTTTCCAAGCTCTAAAAACTGCTATGTCCAAGTCCCCAGTTTTAGCTCTTCCTGATTTTAATACCCAGTTTGTTATTGAATGTGATGCATCCGGGTCTGGAATGGGAGCTGGCCTTATGCAGAATAGACGCCCAGTTGCATACCTCAGTAAAGCATTTTCCTCCCAGCAGCTAGGGAAATCAACTTATGAGAAAGAAATTGAGGCAATCATATTCGCAGTACAAAGATGGAGACATTATCTGATGGGCAGGCCTTTCATTATTAAAACTGATCACCAAAGCCTCAGATATCTCTTGAATCAACAAGCGTACACACCAGCTCAGCAACGTTGGCTGGTTAAATTACTAGGATATGATTTCAGTCTAGAGTATAAAGCAGGCCACCATAACCATGCAGCAGATGCATTATCCAGACTTCATGAGGCCCCATCTACAGCTGCTTCTTTTGCCATTTCAGTCTTGGTGCCTGTCTGGTTTCAAGAAATTCAAACAGCATACTCCATTGATGATACATTCAAGGCTTTAATAAACAAATGGAACTCTTGGAATTTAAATCCTCGCAAGTATTCTGTGAAAGGAGGTATACTCTATTACAAGGACAGAATCTATCTGTACAAATCCCATCAGTTAATACCTACTTTACTCCAGGCACATCATTCATCACCTGAAGGGGGACATTCAGGCTACCATAAGACTCTACCTAGGTTGAGAATAACTTCTTACTGGCCTGGCATGCAAAAGACTGTAAAAACCTTTGTCAAAGAATGTGACATATGCCAACAAAACAAATCTGTCCAGCATTATCCAGCAGGTCTTCTCCAACCCCTGCCCATTCCAGAAGGAATATGGACTCACATCCACATGGATTTTATAGATGGTCTACCACCTTCCCAACAGAAATCTACTATTTTGGTAGTTATTGACCGCCTGTCCAAATATGCTCATTTTATTGCCCTCGAGCATCCTTATACTGCAGTATCTGTGGCACATGAATTTGTCCAAGGAGTGGTCCGGTTACATGGGTTACCACAAGTTATTATCTCTGACAGAGATGCTATTTTCACCAGCCGTTTTTGGTTTGAACTATTCAAACTACAAGGGGTGAACTTGAGAATGAGTAGTGCCTACCATCCCCAAACTGATGGTCAGGCTGAATGTTTGAATAAATGCTTGGAGACTTATCTCCGTTGCTTTTGTTTTCAGCAGCAACATCAGTGGCTTCATCAGCTTCCGTGGGCAGAATTTTGGTATAATACCTCCTTACATTCTTCCACAGCTACTACTCCTTTTGAAGAAGTTTATGGAATCCCTCCTCCTTCACTTTTATCCTATGTACCGGGTACTACTTCAGTCCAAGAAGTAGGAGATACTCTTTTAAAGAGGGACCATATCCTAAAGGAGCTCAAAGATCACTTTTCAGAGGCACAACAGAGGATGAAACGCCTTGCGGATCAACATCGCATAGATAAGCAATTTTCTGTTGGCGATTGGGTGTACTTGAAACTTCAACCATACAAGCTGCATTCAGTAGTGACCAGATATAACCATAAACTAAGTGCCAGATATTATGGGCCCTATCAGATTGCTCAGAAGATTGGAGCTGTTGCATGCAGATTAACTCTCCCACCAAATTCCAAAATTCACCCGGTCTTCCACATTTCACAGCTTAAGCTCAAACTTGGCAGACTTTCTCTCCCTGCCTTACCATTGCCAGACAATCTGCCTCATTTGGACAGAGCACCTGCACAGCTGCTAGGCAGGAGGATTGTCAAACGTGATAATAAGGCAGCCGTCCAACTACTCATTCAATGGCAAGGCCAACCATCATCTGATGCAACATGGGAGGACTATGAAACCTTCATCAATTTATATCCCTCCTTTGACCTTGAGCACAAGGTCATTCTCAAAGGGGGGGAGGAATTTGTAACGGGTAAAATATGACTCGGGCGGGTTCAAAGACCACTACCATGGCAGACCGGCAGTTAATTCTGTTATCAATTGAGTTAGGAAATTATTAGCATTTTCATTCCTTGTTAAAACTCTTGTAAAGACAGGTGGAGGACTCGCCAAGGGTGATGTGGTGCAGCCTCATTCATTGATGTAATTCTCTGAATTACAAGGTAGTATAAAACAAGGATGGCTGGCATTTTGGCCATCATCCGGAAATACCAAACTTAACTGTCCTTAGCTATTCTTAGAATTTGCTGTAGAGTTTCCTAGTGTTCTTTCCGTCTCCTTCCTCCGTTCCCAGATCTGCCAGGAAAAATCCAGAGCTGAGCACCGGAGCTCCGAGCTAGGAGGTGAACCACTGGATGCAGGAAGATCTTCCTCTGGCTCACTGGAAGAAGCGTTCCACAAAACTTCCTGCGTACATTCTAGAATCCACACAGCACAACGCAGCTCCCGATTTAATGAACAGTCACCAGCAGATTTGAGGTAAAGAGAGGAGAATAAGCATTTAATACCCTCTACTCAACAACCCTCACCAACCAATATTTCAGCCATCATCAAGACAAAAAAGGAAAGAAACCTGGATCAAAGATCACCCGGACGTCCAAAACAGAAAGAAGAAACAAAACAACGCAAACCCAAAAACAAAAAATGAAAAACAAAAGGCATGCAATAGGAATCTTGCCTCTTCGATAAAACCCAAAAAACATGGCAAGGCCCAAAACTCAAAAAGCATGGCATGAACAAAGGAACGGAGAAAAACCCATTACCCTTGGACAAGCAAAGAAGTCCCAGCAACGGCAACAGGAACAACAACCCACGTCATAAGTCCGTGCCTTCGCCAAATTACGAAATCCGTTAAGCAGCAGCATTAAAAAAATAAAAAACAAAAGGAGACGAAATCCACGGTAGACGGACAGCAAACAGATAGATGCCTAGAATTGTAGAATTTTTTTCAAGAAAAAGGGGGTGGGGGAAGACACGAGATGGGCGAGGCGTGTTACCTTGTGCTACCGGGCGTATTGGATAGAAGGGGGATTGGAGTTCGAAGGGGAGGAGCGTTTGCCGTGTCGAGGGGTTCCTGGATTGGGTTGCAAGCGATTGATGGCAACAGCATTCGAGAGAGAGAGAAAGTCTCCTATCGACCACGGGACAGAAGAGGAGGGAAGGGGGAAGAAGGAAAGAAGGAACAAACGAACGAACAACCCCTCCATCGCTACACGGGAAAACCAGAATTTAACGTTTCCAAATTCGAACGGGATTGGGACTTGGGAGACCACTACCGGGAGGTGTTTAAGAAAACTGAAAATAGGGACTTTTACACAAATTACCTCTGTTGAAATATACTTGAAATGTTATATATATTCAGCACTGTCAATAAGTTGGGCTTAAGTCGACTCTGCCCGGGTCCAATTTATCAAGATTATGGCTCGAGTTTGGCCCGGGCTCGACCTATGTCGGTTCGGGTGAGATCGGGTCTGATATTATTTAAAAAATATAAAGTCCGACTAATGTCCTACTCAACTCGACAACTTAAATAAAATAATAATAATAATAATAATCAATAGATTTAATAATATAAAACTTATAATCTTACTAAATTAATTAAACTTTTGATATTAATTACATATTTTGTGTGAACAGATAGTTTAAAATTTCTAATTAAGTAAAATAACATAATTTTAACTAAATAATTTTTAAATTTTGAAGTGAGAATAAAAAAAGAGAACGGGTCGGGCCGGCCCCTCGGGCCGAACTCAAAGCCCGATCTCGGCCCGCGGATCTAGTCGGGCCGGGCTTTTAGGCCCGACTAAAAGTCCGCGGACCGAAAAAGACCTTGCGGCCCGGCCTGACCCGTAATCGTGCCAGGCCCGCGGACCAGTCGGGCCAGGTCCGCGAGCCTGTCAGGCCAACCCAGCCCATTGACAGCCCTATATATATTTGAGACTTTTACATGTATACCCCTGTATAATATCGTATTTATATTATCCCTTACTTTTACCATGTTATCGAGACTATCCCTGATATGTGATGTATTGTTAAGGTTATACCCATGTGATTCTTGGGTCGTTAACACCGTCGAATATTCTAAGAATATGCTAACGAAACCGTCTGGAAAGATAAAATTTCCAAAATACCTTTGTATTTGAGAGAGAGAGAGAGAGAAGGGTGCCTCTCTCTCCCTCTCTCTCTTGCTCCGACGAGCATGCCCCCCCTCCACCCCTCCCGACGGCACCCTCTCCCCCTCCTACTCCGGTGACCACCTCCACCTCCTTGAGGAGAACGCTTATTGTAATGTCTCGGGTTTTTTGGATCTGGATCCGTGGGTTTCGGATCGTCTTTCCGTGGGTTACGGAATGTGTCCGAGTGAGCTTCGGACTTTCATACCGGATTGTCGGACCCGTTGGTGGTGTGCCCGTGAATTTCCTTGGGTCCGTGGTGTTGTGAGGAGCACGGCGGTATTTTTCTGGAATTTTCGAAGCGCCTTTGTGGGTCCCGGGTTGCGTTCGGGTTTTACGCGGGTTTTTCGTCTGTCAGACCTTCGGAACCCCGTACAGGGTGAACCGTTGCGTTCTCCGACACCGGGACGTTACCACGGCGATCAGCGTGTTCCGAGAATCACGGGAGTATATTTTTCTATTTTTTCATATTTTTCAGAATTTCTGGATTTTCATATATATATATAACCCCTTTTTCTCTCTCCCCATCTCTCATTTCTCACTCTCTATCTCTCTCTCTTCTCAGGCTCTCTCCTCTCTCCCTCTCTCTCCGGCCGCCGACGGAGCGGAGCGCGGGCGAGGCGGGGACGGCGCGGGCGAGGCGGTGGCGAGGATGGGTGAGGATCGAGGCGGTGGAGGCGCTGGTGCGGACACCCGAGCAGTTGATCGGCACGACACGCCGAGCCACCGGTACCGCACACGGAGTACGACACGAGCCACCTCAGCGTCCATCTGGCTCGGAGATAGCCTGGAGACTCCGTCTTGAGCCTCCACATTTATTATATTTAGTTAGACTTTATGTGTGTGTAATTTGTGTTTATCTCTTTGCATTCGGTTTGCCATTTTGAGTGTAATAGGGGCTTATGAGCATTTCGGACCCCGTGGGCCCCACGGGCACCCCGGGCCCCACCCCATTGGGCCACCTCAGCCTAGGGTCCCACGTGGGGCCAGTCAACATGCCACATGGGGGCATCTAGAACATTGACTTGTAATTGGACACATGGGGGACAATGGACTTGAAAAGTCCAAATGGGAGGCCACCTACCCCCACCATCTAGTCCACCCTCTCTCCTTGGTCCAAGGGCCGCCCCCCCCCCCCTTTTGTTTTTTTATTATTTTTTGTGTGTGATGTTCACATCTCATCCCAACCCTCCATCCCCTTCCCCTACATCCAATGGTGGATAAGAGATGTGATATGTAACATATATAAGTTGTATTTTCTCCTTTTAGTGAATTAATGCCATTTGATTCAATCTAATTCAAGAAGAAAGGGCTGGTGGGCCCCCCTCCTCTCTCCTCCCTCTCCCCCTTGGTTGCTGTGAAGGCTTCCATTCTGAGGTGTGAAGCCTCTTGTATCAGTTCCGACGATCGCCGCCGCCGCCACGAGCCGCCACCGCACCGCCATCGCCTTCAACGAAGTTCTGCCCGCGCAGTACCACAGCAACTTCCACGAAATTTCCAACTCAGCCACGAGCTCTGATCGACCTGGGGATTTTACTGGAGGTTCCATAGGTGTCAAGGATGTCCCAAAAAAATTGGTTTATCATTCAGATCCCGTTCCATATTTTTAGATTTTCGTCCACTCTTCCATTTCAATTCTGCCAACAGTCTGTCCAGATTCATCTCCACCCTGAGTTTTAGGTCTTAGGTCCACTTTTTGATTTTTTTTGGTTCGCCTAATTTTACTGGATCTTCCTTCCACCAACCCCTTCATCCACAATTTTTCTACATTTCTAGTTCGTCCATTTCGTATTTTCCAAAAATCGTTCTCATATCCACTTGAAGTTCTGTCCACCCGTTCCCAGATCCGACCACTAGACACTCCAAACATCTATCAAATCACCACCACCTCCAAATCCAATTCTAAAAATTGTCTCAGCTTCGTGGTTTGATTATCTACAACTTTGAAGAAGAGCTCAAAGTCTGAATCCCACTTTAAGTAGGCGGTCAACGGCCGTTTACAGGGAACTGATATGCTAATCTGAGATTTCTAGAGCTGTGGATCAGAGATTTGAAAAATAGTTACGGTCCAGGTCCGCATAGGTTCAGAGGAATCCACTAGCCCTAGGTTAGAGGATTTTGAGTCCTCTTTCCAACGGCGCTAGTTTCATCGCATTCCGATGACGGGGCCGATCGCAGCGGCTATTCTCGCCGGAGCGCGCGCCTGAAAACAGCAAGCAAAAATCCGTGGGCAGCAACTTCAACACTTGGAGATCGGAGTTGTTCGGCCACCGGTCGGTGTTCCCGGCCAACCGCCTTCCGTGGAGGCACGCCACCAGGGGTCCCCATCATAGTGGGACCCACTCCTGCAGATCCGGAGGCCAGCGCCACCCGTGGGCCCCACGGGCCCGCAGAACCCGCCGTTTGGAAAGCACGAAAACGCAGAGTTCGGCACCGCCGGGCGACATCAAGATGCTGCCCGTCAACCCAATTAGCGTGATTCCTGGGCCCCGCATGTGACCTTTTACCTCCCTGCGTGGAGTGTGTCAAATTATTGTACTGTTGTAAAATTGTGTTAACCGGGAGTCCGTGATTGGCCGGGGTTGTCTTCGCCACGCCGGGTGCGTGGAGGTAAAGTCTTAACTCCTTGGTGTTACATTGCTTAGCTAGTATACGGTCTTAGGCCGCTGCCGAGAGTGTAGGTACTAGCCCGTGTGTCCATGTCACCACTGTGAGAGTGAGAGTGACCCGTCCCGTGACTCGATCCGAGTCCGGAAGTTGAGTCGGACTACCCTTGACCTCCGCCGGTTCCTTAACCGCGCACGGTCCGCGCTTTCCCTCGCTTGGGACGACGAGTGAGCTTCCACTTCTGTTAGCGATGTTTTACCACTAGGAGCTCGTAGTGTCGGGCTTAGTGTCTCCCTGGTGTGTGCTGCTGGTCGCGTCTTCATCTAGCGTCCGAGGGTGGCACCTAATAGTGTCATCTCCCGTGTCCGTCCCGCATCAGTTTGGTATCAGAGCAAGTCGAGTCTAGGGTAGTCATTGCATATGTCGTACATGCATCATGGTCTAAGTCGAGTCTAGGATCATCATCATTTTCCAAACAAAAAAAAAAGTGTGTTTTAAATTGCATTTGCACCCTTTACCCGGTATATTAAAAGGTGTTGTCCGAACATTAGGCTACGCCTATCGGGAAGGCCGCACACTTGCGGGAGTGATCTTCGGATCGATTAACTCCGCCACGTACCGGATATTGGTTAGGTTTAAGTGCATCCTTTAGTGAGTGTTTGTATTAGTCGGTGTCTTCTAGTTCGTGTGTAGTCCTATAAGAGTCAGTCGGTCTTGTCCAAGAGTCGGCATGTCCAACATGTAGTTCCCCCCCTCATTTTCCCATGGATTCCCAATCACCCGGGCAATATGGCCGTTGGTCCACCCATGGGCTTGGCAACCATCCTCTCCCCTTCCGTAGGTCCGAAGCCTCTGATTTTTATGGCTCTAATGATCCGGGCGACTACCTCAATTGGGAGGCCGCGATGGACAAATATTTTGAATGTTACACCATGTCCGATGCCATGCAAGTTAGTTTTGCCCGAGAGAGGCTTGTCCACAAAGCCGCCTGGAAATGGGAGAGCATTGAGCGCATGAGAGAGGTTAGGAGGTAAAGGCCCATCGAGTCGTGGCATGAGATGAAGGACGAACTTAGGAAGGTCTACCTACCCGGCCCGGTCACCTCCAACCGACCCCACCCAATCACATCCACCCAAGTGGGCCATAATCGGAGGCAACACGCCGCGCATGTAGAAGAGCCTAGGTCCACGACTAGGCCGACTTCATATGGGGGAGTCCATCACATCGCTCCTACTCCAAACCCCACCATTGCCGAACTCTTACAAATCATTTTGGATAAAGTGGATAGGAAGTGTGATTATATTGAGTCCCTGCTTCCCCCTTGCCTACCTCCTAGCCGAGATAGAACCAAGCATGACCCTAAGGAGGTAGCAACCGGTAGTCCCAATCCAGTGTCATCTAGAGTGCCATCCCGAGGTCCTCTCCCCATCTTGGAGGATCCTCTTCCCCCACCCATGAGAGCTCCATTGCCTACGCCCCCTGTCCGTCAAGAGGATAAGGGTAAGGGTCCACTTATCAAGGAGCGTAGAGGATCACGCCAACAGTGTTATCGCTGCCAGGGGTTTGGCCACTTTGCCGGACAGTGTCCCACTCGGACATCTCTAGCCCTAGGGGATAAAGGGGTTGGAGAAACCTCACTCTCCGATCTTTATTCGGAGCCACCTCAGCCACAGCTACCCGTGTTTCTAACGGGAAAGCTACTTATAGCCGAGCCACTCCTTAGCTGGCTTAAGAATGGCCTGGCCCCATCTCCCCTCCCATCTATGGACCCTATCCTACCTCTGGTGCCAATCAATTCATTTCACACCACTTTCCGGTCTAGTCACTATGTGGATACATTGGATGACCTTCTTAAAGGGTTAGACCGGCAGTGGACATTTACGCACTTGTTGGCTCCAGGCTTCGACCGACCCACAGGTCGTAGTTTCACTCATCCCGCTTTAGGGTCCATCACCTCCGTGTACACCGTGGGTCATGTTACCACGGAGGTTCTTCTACTCCTCCCTATGCCGGTCGAGCCCGATTTCATTCCCATTTGCCCAAGGGAGGAATCTTACTTTCTACCTATGACTGTCGTCCCATCTCTCACAATGAATGAAGGTGATCATTTACACCTCCAAGATTTCCAAATGTGGGACAGTGATTTGTGGAAGCCTAGTCCGAGGGGTCATACCTTCTTTGATCCCTTCGACCCATTCTCTTGTGGACCCCATGACCCACCATATTTACTCCACCTCTGCGAGAGAGTCCACCATCATACCCCCACCGTCTCATCTCCCTTCATGGATGAAGGAGATCAACAACACCTTCTAAACTTCCACACATGGGATCTTGAGATGAGGGAATCCATATCGAGGGGTCACACATTCTTTGATCCCTTCGATCCCTTTCTTAGTGGGCCCCTTGGTCCACAATCTCCATTCCACTTCTTTAGGGGAGGTCACCATTATACCCCTCCCCCATGGACCGGGCCATCGGCACCCACCGAGTCCGTTCACGAGCGAGAGACACCCGACCCTCCTGTTCCACCCAAACCTCCCAAATCCAAAGGACCGTCTTATGGTTGTACCGACATTCAGTCACACTTAGGGTATGCATGGCACACCTTTGGATGTCCTGGACCACCTTGCATATGATTGGGTCGAACTAACATTAGGTTTGTTTGGGGTTGTGTGTGCATCCGTGTGTTTTTATTTTGCTAAGCATTTTAGGAGTGCATAGTGAGTCTGTCGAGTCTAGTGCTAGGCATGTTAGGAGTCTGCATGAGTGAGGCCAGCAATGCACGGTACAAGGAGTTAGCCGATGCCCACCGAAACCACCGAAAGTTCCAGGAGGGTGAATATGTCATGATCAGGGTAAGACCTGAACGGTTTCCCTCTGGAACCGTTAAGAAGTTGCAAGCTCGCGGAGCCGGTCCATTTAGAGTGTTGAAACGCGTTGGATCCAATGCGTATGTTATGGACCTGCCCGAGGAATATGGTATAAGCTCTACCTTCAATGTATCGGATCTTGTTGCATATAGGGACCCAGCGGTGATCCCTAGTGAGCCTTTTGAGCCATCTCCTCCCCTTGAGAGTGATCCCACACCTGAGTGTCCACTTCCACCTCCAGCCCCTTTTTCACGGTAGCGTGAGCACATAGATCGTATACTGGATGAGCAAGTGACAGTTACCAGGAGTGGATCTTGCCCGCGCTACCTAGTGCGATGGAGAGGACGGCCCGCTACTGAGGACACATGGATCACACATGGCGAGTTGCAGCGGATTGATCCAGACCTTTTGGAGCGATACAGGAGCGATGCAGACCCTTACTCGACAGGGTCGAGTTTCTCCCATCCGGGGAGAATTGGTGCGGACACCCGAGCAGTTGATCGGCACGACACGCCGAGCCACCGGTACCGCACACGGAGTACGACACGAGCCACCTCAGCGTCCATCTGGCTCGGAGACAGCCTGGAGACTCCACCTTGAGCCTCCACATTTATTATATTTAGTTAGACTTTATGTGTGTGTAATTTGTGTTTATCTCTTTGCATTCGGTTTGCCATTTTGAGTGTAATAGGGGCTTATGAGCATTTCGGATCCCGTGGGCCCCACGGGCACCCCGAGCCCCACCCCATTGGGCCACCTCAGCCTAGGGTCCCACGTGGGGCCAGTCAACATGCCACATGGGGGCATCTAGAACATTGACTTGTAATTGGACACATGGGGGACAATGGACTTGAAAAGTCCAAATGGGAGGCCACCTACCCCCACCATCTAGTCCACCCTCTCTCCTTGGTCCAAGGGCCGCCCCCCCCTTTTGTTTTTTTATTATTTTTTGTGTGTGATGTTCACATCTCATCCCAACCCTCCATCCCCTTCCCCTACATCCAATGGTGGATAAGAGATGTGATATGTAACATATATAAGTTGTATTTTCTCCTTTTAGTGAATTAATGCCATTTGATTCAATCTAATTCAAGAAGAAAGGGCTGGTGCGCCCCCCTCCTCTCTCCTCCCTCTCCCCCTTGGTTGTTGTGAAGGCTTCCATTCTGAGGTGTGAAGCCTCTTGTATCAGTTCCGACGATCGCCGCCGCCGCCACGAGCCGCCACCGCACCGCCATCGCCTTCAACGAAGTTCTGCCCGCGCAGTACCACAGCAACTTCCACGAAATTTCCAACTCAGCCACAAGCTCTGATCAACCTGGGGATTTTACTGGTGGTTCCATAGGTTCAAGGATGTCCCAAAAAAATTGGTTTGTCATTCAGATCCCGTTCCATATTTTTAGATTTTCGTCCACTCTTCCATTTCAGTTCTGCCAGCAGTCTGTCCAGATTCATCTCCACCCTGAGTTTTAGGTCTTAGGTCCACTTTTTAATTTTTTTTGGTTCGCCCAATTTTACTGGATCTTCCTTCCACCAACCCCTTCATCCAAAATTTTTCTAAATTTCTAGTTCGTCCATTTCGTATTTTCCAAAAATCATTCTCAGATCCACCTGAAGTTCTATCCACCCATTCCTAGATCCGACCACCAGACACTCCAAACATCCTATCAAATCACCACCACCTCCAAATCTAATTCTAAAAATTGTCTCAGCTTCGTGGTTTGATTATCTACAACTTTGAAGAAGAGCTCAAAGTCTGAATCCCAATTTAAGTAGGCGGTCAACGGCCGTTTACAGGGAACTGATATGCTAATCTGAGATTTCTAGAGCTGTGGATCAGAGATTTGAAAAATAGTTACGGTCCAGGTCCGCGCAGGTTCAGAGGAATCCACTAGCCCTAGGTTGGAGGATTTTGAGTCCTCTTTCCAACGGCGCTAGTTTCATCGTATTCCGATGACGGGGCCGATCGCAGCGGCTATTCTCGCTGGAGCACGCGCCTGAAAACAGCAAGCAAAAATCGTGGGTAGCAACTTCAACACTTGGAGATCGGAGTTGTTCGGCCACCGGTCGGTGTTCCCGGCCAACCGCCTTCCGTGGAGGCACGCCACCAGGGGTCCCCATCACAGTGGGACCCACTCCTGCAGATCCGGAGGCCAGCGCCACCCGTGGGCCCCACGGGCCAGCAGAACCCGCCGTTTGGAAAGCACGAAAACGCGGAGTTCGGCACCGCCGGGCGACATCAAGATGCTGCCCGTCAACCCAATTAGCGTGATTCCTGGGCCCCGCATGTGACCTTTTACCTCCCTGCGTGGAGTGTGTCAAATTATTGTACTGTTGTAAAATTGTGTTAACCGGGAGTCCGTGATTGGCCGGGGTTGTCTTCGCCACGCCGGGTGCGTGGAGGTAAAGTCTTAACTCCTTGGTGTTACATTGCTTAGCTAGTATACGGTCTTAGGCCGCTGCCGAGAGTGTAGGTACTAGCCCGTGTGTCCATGTCACCGTTGTGAGAGTGAGAGTGACCCGTCCCGTGATTCGATCGGAGTCCGGAAGTTGAGTCGGACTACCCTTGACCTCCGCCGGTTCCTTAACCGCTCACGGTCCGCGCTTTCCCTCGCTTGGGACGACGAGTGAGCTTTCACTTCTGTTAGCAACGTTTTACCACTAGGAGCTCGTAGTGTCGGGCTTAGTGTCTCCCTGGTGTGTGCTGTTGGTCGCGTCTTCATCTAGCGTCCGAGGGTGGCACCTAATAGTGTCGTCTCCCGTGTCCGTCCCGCATCAGTTTGGTATCAGAGTAAGTCGAGTCTAGGGTAGTCATTGCATATGTCGTACATGCATCATGGTCTAAGTCGAGTCTAGGATCATCATCATTTTCCAAACAAAAAAAAAAGTGTGTTTTAAATTGCATTTGCACCCTTTACCCGGTATATTAAAAGGTGTTGTCCGAACATTAGGCTACGCCTATCGGGAAGGCCGCACACTTGCGGGAGTGATCTTCGGATCGATTAACTCCGCCACGTACCGGATATTGGTTAGGTTTAAGTGCATCCTTTAGTGAGTGTTTGTATTAGTCGGTGTCTTCTAGTTCGTGTGTAGTCCTATAAGAGTCAGTCGGTCTTGTCCAAGAGTCGGCATGTCCAACATGTAGTTCCCCCCCTCAATTTCCCATGGATTCCCAATCACCCGGGCAATATGGCCGTTGGTCCACCCATGGGCTTGGCAACCATCCTCTCCCCTTCCGTAGGTCCGAAGCCTCTGATTTTTATGGCTCTAATGATCCGGGCGACTACCTCAATTGGGAGGCCGCGATGGACAAATATTTTGAATGTTACACCATGTCCGATGCCATGCAAGTTAGTTTTGCCCGAGAGAGGCTTGTCCACAAAGCCGCCTGGAAATGGGAGAGCATTGAGCGCATGAGAGAGGTTAGGAGGCAAAGGCCCATCGAGTCGTGGCATGAGATGAAGGACGAACTTAGGAAGGTCTACCTACCCGGCCCAGTCACCTCCAACCAACCCCACCCAATCACATCCACCCAAGTGGGCCATAATCGGAGGCAACACGCCGCGCATGTAGAAGAGCCTAGGTCCACGACTAGGCCGACTTCATATGGGGGAGTCCATCACATCGCTCCTACTCCAAACCCCACCATTGCCGAACTCTTCCAAATCATTTTGGATAAGGTGGATAGGAAGTGTGATTATATTGAGTCCCTGCTTCCCCCTTGCCTACCTCCTAGCCGAGATAGAACCAAGCATGACCCTAAGGAGGTAGCAACCGGTAGTCCCAATCCAGTGTCATCTAGAGTGCCATCCCGAGGTCCTCTCCCCATCTTGGAGGATCCTCTTCCCCCACCCATGAGAGCTCCATTGCCTACGCCCCCTGTCCGTCAAGAGGATAAGGGTAAGGGTCCACTTATCAAGGAGCGTAGAGGATCACGCCAACAGTGTTATCGCTGCCAGGGGTTTGGCCACTTTGCCGGACAGTGTCCCACTCGGACATCTCTAGCCCTAGGGGATAAAGGGGTTGGAGAAACCTCACTCTCCGATCTTTATTCGGAGCCACCTCAGCCACAGCTACCCGTGTTTCTAACGGGAAAGCTACTTATAGCCGAGCCACTCCTTAGCTGGCTTAAGAATGGCCTGGCCCCATCTCCCCTCCCATCTATGGACCCTATCCTACCTCTGGTGCCAATCAATTCATTTCACACCACTTTCCGGTCTAGTCACTATGTGGATATATTGGATGACCTTCTTAAAGGGTTAGACCGGCAGTGGACATTTACGCACTTGTTGGCTCCAGGCTTCGACCGACCCACAGGTCGTAGTTTCACTCATCCCGCTTTAGGGTCCATCACCTCCGTGTACACCGTGTGGGTCATGTTACCACGGAGGTTCTTCTACTCCTCCCTATGCTGGCCGAGCCCAATTTCATTCCCATTTGCCCAAGGGAGGAATCTTACTTTCTACCTATGACTGTCGTCCCATCTCTCACAATGAATGAAGGTGATCATTTACACCTCCAAGATTTCCAAATGTGGGACAATGATTTGTGGAAGCCTAGTCCGAGGGGTCATACCTTCTTTGATCCCTTCGACCCATTCTCTTGTGGACCCCATGACCCACCATATTTACTCCACCTTTGCGAGAGAGTCCACCATCATACCCCCACCGTCTCATCTCCCTTCATGGATGAAGGAGATCAACAACACCTTCTAAACTTCCACACATGGGATCTTGAGATGAGGGAATCCATATCGAGGGGTCACACATTCTTTGATCCCTTCGATCCCTTTCTTAGTGGGCCCCTTGGTCCACAATCTCCATTCCACTTCTTTAGGGGAGGTCACCATTATACCCCTCCCCCATGGACCGGGCCATCGGCACCCACCGAGTCCGTTCACGAGCGAGAGACACCCGACCCTCCTGTTCCACCCAAACCTCCCAAATCCAAAGGACCGTCTTATGGTTGTACCGACATTCAGTCACACTTAGGCTATGCATGGCACACCTTTGGATGTCCTGGACCACCTTGCATATGATTGGGTCGAACTAACATTAGGTTTGTTTGGGGTTGTGTGTGCATCCGTGTGTTTTTATTTTGCTAAGCATTTTAGGAGTGCATAGTGAGTCTGTCGAGTCTAGTGCTAGGCATGTTAGGAGTCTGCATGAGTGAGGCCACCAATGCACGGTACAAGGAGTTAGCCGATGCCCACCGACACCACCGAAAGTTCCAAGAAGGCGAATATGTCATGATCAGGGTAAGACCTGAACGGTTTCCCTCTGGAACCGTTAAGAAGTTGCAAGCTCGTGGAGCCGGTCCATTTAGAGTGTTGAAACGCGTTGGATCCAATGCGTATGTTATGGACCTGCCCGAGGAATATGGTATAAGCTCTACCTTCAATGTATCGGATCTTGTTGCATATAGGGACCCAGCGGTGATCCCTAGTGAGCCTTTTGAGCCATCTCCTCCCCTTGAGAGTGATCCCACACCTGAGTGTCCACTTCCACCTCCAGCCCCTTTTTCACGGCAGCGTGAGCACATAGATCGTATACTGGACGAGTAAGTGACAGTTACCAGGAGTGGATCTTACCCGTGCTACCTAGTGCGATGGAGAGGACGGCCCGCTACTGAGGACACATGGATCACACATGGCGAGTTACAGCGGATTGATCCAGACCTTTTGGAGCGATACAGGAGCGATGCAGACCCTTACTCGACAGGGTCGAGTTTCTCCCACCCGGGGAGAATTGGTGCGGACACCCGAGCAGTTGATCGGCACGACACGCCGAGCCACCGGTACCGCACACGGAGTACGACACGAGCCACCTCAGCGTCCATCTGGCTCGGAGACAGCCTGGAGACTCCGCCTTGAGCCTCCACATTTATTATATTTAGTTAGACTTTATGTGTGTGTAATTTGTGTTTATCTCTTTGCATTCGGTTTGCCATTTTGAGTGTAATAGGGGCTTATGAGCATTTCGGACCCCGTGGGCCCCACGGGCCCCCCTGGCCCCACCCCATTGAGCCACCTCAGCCTAGGGTCCCACGTGGGGCCAGTCAACATGCCACATGGGGGCATCTAGAACATTGACTTGTAATTGGACACATGGGGGACAATGGACTTGAAAAGTCCAAATGGGAGGCCACCTACCCCCACCATCTAGTCCACCCTCTCTCCTTGGTCCAAGGGCCGCCCCCCCTTTTGTTTTTTTATTATTTTTTGTGTGTGATGTTCACATCTCATCCCAACCCTCCATCCCCTTCCCCTACATCCAATGGTGGATAAGAGATGTGATATGTAACATATATAAGTTGTATTTTCTCCTTTTAGTGAATTAATGCCATTTGATTCAATCTAATTCAAGAAGAAAGGGCTGGTGCGCCCCCCTCCTCTCTCCTCCCTCTCCCCCTTGGTTGTTGTGAAGGCTTCCATTCTGAGGTGTGAAGCCTCTTGTATCAGTTCCGACGATCGCCGCCGCCGCCACGAGCCGCCACCGCACCGCCATCGCCTTCAACGAAGTTCTGCTCGCGCAGTACCACAGCAACTTCCACGAAATTTCCAACTCCGCCACAAGATCTGATCGACCTGGGGATTTTACTGGAGATTCCATAGGTGTCAAGGATGTCCCAAAAAAATTGGTTTGTCATTCAGATCTTGTTCCATATTTTTAGATTTTCGTCCACTCTTTCATTTCAGTTCTGCCAGCAGTCTGTCCAGATTCATCTCTGCCCTGAGTTTTAGGTCTTAGGTCTACTTTTTGATTTTTTTTGGTTCGCCCAATTTTACTGGATCTTCCTTCCACCAAGCCCTTCATCCACAATTTTCTAAATTTCTAGTTCGTCCATTTCATATTTTCCAAAAATTGTTCTCAGATCCACCTGAAGTTCTGTCCACCCGTTCCCAGATCCGACCACCAGACACTCCAAATATCCTATCAAATCACCACAACCTCCAAATCCAATTCTAAAAATTGTCCCAGCTTCATGGTTTGATTATCTACAACTTTTAATAAGAGCTCAAAGTCTGAATCCCACTTTAAGTAGGCGGTCAATGGCCGTTTACAGGGAACTGATATGCTGATCTGAGATTTCTAGAGCTGTGGATCAGAGATTTGAAAAATAGTTACGGTCCAGGTCCACACAGGTTGAGAGGAATCCACTAGCCTTAGGTTGGAGGATTTTGAGTCCTCTTTCCAACGGCGCTAGTTTCATCGCATTCCGACGACGGGGCCGATCGCAGCGGCCATTCTCGTCGGAGCGCGCGCCTGAAAATAGCAAGCAAAAATCCGTGGGCAGCAACTTCAACACTTGGAGATCGGAGTTGTTCGGCCACCGGTCGGTGTTCCCGGCCAACCGCCTTCCGTGGAGGCACGCCACCAGGGGTCCCCATCACAGTGGGACCCACTCATGTAGATCCGGAGGTCAGCGCCACCCGTGGGCCCCACGGGCCCGCAGAACCCGCCGTTTGGAAAGCACGAAAACGCGGAGTTCGGCACCGCCGGGCGACATCAAGATGCTGCCCGTCAACCCAATTAGCGTGATTCCCGGGCCCCGCATGTGACCTTTTACCTCCCTACGTGGAGTGGGTCAAATAATTGTACTGTTGTAAAATTGTGTTAACCGGGAGTCCGTGATTGGCCGGGGTTGTCTTCGCCACGCCGGGTGCGTGGAGGTAAAGTCTTAACTCCTTGGTGTTACATTGCTTAGCTAGTATACGGTCTTAGGCCGCTGCCGAGAGTGTAGGTACTAGCCCGTGTGTCCATGTCACCGCTGTGAGAGTGAGAGTGACCCGTCCCGTGACTCGATCTGAGTCCGGAAGTTGAGTCGGACTACCCTTGACCTCCGCCGGTTCCTTAACCGCGCACGGTCCGCGCTTTCCCTCGCTTGGGACGACGAGTGAGCTTTCACTTCTGTTAGCGACGTTTTGCCACTAGGAGCTCGTAGTGTCGGGCTTAGTGTCTCCCTGGTGTGTGCTGCTGGTTGCGTCTTCATCTAGCGTCCGAGGGTGGCATCTAATAGTGTCGTCTCCCGTGTCCGTCCCGCATCAGGCGCGTTGAAGCTCGACCGTGGATTCGTGGAACGGCGAGTGTTTCGTAGCGATTTCTTCGTGGATCGGCGAGCTCGAGGCGCGAAATCTTCGGTGGAGGTAGGGAGATGGACTCCCAACTCGTGCTCTTCATTTCCCGCGAGTTTCGTAGGCCGTGGCGAGCCGAGCGGGCTAATCGGGGCGTTTTGGGAAAAACTCCATGTTTGAGGGCTGAGCGTCGATCCGCCGTTTCGTGATGTTCCGGCCCGATTCAAGACTATAGATGCATGCTAAGGGTCCTAGGGGAGCTTTCCCCTTGTTTTCCCCCTCATCCATGGATGTTTGGAGGCGTTGTTTGGATTTTTGGGTGTTTCATGCCGGCCCGTTCTCGGGCTGGTGTGGCGGTCCTTCCAAAGACCGCCAGAGTCTCTGGCGGCCCAGGGTAGGAGCTCCAGACGTTGTGACGGCCCAAGGCGGGTGCGCCACAGGTTACTGTTTTGTCGGCAGGTCCCGACATCGTCTGGCGGACGCACGATAAACTGTCAGATGGTGTGGCGGCCTAGGGTTAGACCGCTACCTCATTTTTTACCGTTGCTTCTCGAGTCGCGTGCTTTCTGACCGTTGGGAGTCATGTGCCTCTAGCGGCCGTAGGGACGGGCGCCAGAGGGCTTCTAGCGCGCCAAGGCTTGACTGCTAGAGCGCTGTGGCGGCCTGGGATGGGTGCGCCAGAGCCAGTGTGGTTTCTTCGTCTAGCGCTCCTGTGTTGGACCGCTAGAGTCCTGTGGCGGACCAGTGTTGGACCGCCAGAGCCTGTGGCGGCCCAAGGTTGGACCGCCAGACTCTGGGCTGCACCGAGTGGTTTGCAGTCCCGTTTCTCTTCGACCGTGGTTTCCATGAGTTGCGGTCGGCCTCGTGAGTGTCCCGGACATCCCATAGGTTCCGATAGCCTTCCCTCTGGGGCCTCACTGGGGGCAGAACCCGGGATAGAAATTTCTTAATTTATCCCTCTTCATTTCACCGACGAGAAGCCATGAGATGGGCTGTCTCAGGCTCTCGAGGTGGATATGAGGTTATGAGGAAACACAGTGGAGAAACCTTCAGTAGATCTGGAAGAGTAAACTATGAGAGATATGTAGCTTACGGTGTCCGTTGCATATATTAAACCTCAGATGCAGAGGAAGAGAAAGAGAAAGATGAAAGGGGGAACTCAGCCCGCTTTTATTAACTATTTCATCTGAACGGTGTACACTGATTCAACTCAGATGAAACTCCAACCAAAAACATATATACAAACTCTATTCCTGACAACAGGGTTACATTAGCATTCAATGCTACAGAAGCAAAGATGCTCGAAAGCAGACCCAAAAGAAGAAAAGGCATATGCAAAAGAAGACGGGGGAAACGGGAAAATGTAGCCCCTCAGGGCATCTTGAAACCGATCCCACCTTGATTCTCCCTCCGAATCTATGTAACTCTTTCCTCTCTTCAGCTTCTGTGGAGGGCTCTCGAGCTCCCCTTTCTTTCAGTGGCTACTGGTCTCTATTGCCTTTTTTTTTAAATATTTTGTTCCTCTGTTCGTCTCTCTTTTTCGCAGGGCAATAGGTTGTCTTTATAGAGGCATGTCTCTCAGCCTCTCGGCACGAAATCCCCGGCGTGCCAGCAAGAAGCGTCTCGGCGCGCCTCAACTCGTGTTGGACTTGGCCCATTTCTTCATCATCCGGCGCCAAGTGAGGGTTCGCCTAAAGGGCCTTCCTCACCGGTTTAGTGGGCTTTCAGAGTAGATATATGTTCTATTCGAGGCTTGCTCAACATCTTGCATTTACGACCAGCTGTGAGGCTATGTGAATCCCTTTCTACGAGCATCAAAACTGTCTGAAGATCCTCTTTAGCAGGAAGATGGTTGCCTGAATGTTGTTATAATTTTATCAGCCCGACTATCTGAATGACAATAGTGCTGGACAGCGGCCTAGCCAGAGATGGCTTTAGCCGGACAGAGTGTTAGGGGTAGTGGATCTCTTCTATTCTGATTCTTAGAACTTCCAGGGATGGTACAGGAGCTGCACCTTTGATCGACCTTCAGAGCCCTGAGTCTGCTTCGGTCTCTTCTGGTACATTTTAGGTGTCAACAAATGCCCCCCACCCGCAGGTGGCGTAAGCGAAGGATGAGTGACACGGGACATGCGGGTGTACATTGCACCGCACTTTGTAATTTCTTCAGGTCTGCTCCTGTTCATTGTTCAATTTTGTGACTCTAAGTCTTCATTCTGTTTGTATAATCCCAGTATTTGTAAGCATACTCGGACAGACATCAGCATTCTTGGTTTAATCTTCTGATTGCAGCACCCCTGGTGAGCTAACCGGCGCCACTGGCGATTTCGGCATGCCCATCTCTTCCGCGTAGGAGCGGTAGAATTCACAGAATATGTTCTGAAGGAGTATGCGCCGTTGCTGGTCAGGGCTGGGGTGTATCACAGTGTGTATGCGTCCCGTTTCAAGTACCCCATCTCGAAAGGGTTGTGCTGTGGCCATAGTAAGTTCTGCCCGCCCCTCTGCAGAGCCGCATATCTTTTCATTCTTTTCTGCCATCTTGGTGCTTACTGGAATCTTGTTCGAGGAGCCTGACGCAGCCAATCACCCTCTGGTATCACCTTCTGATGCTATCGTGGTTTCGTCAGAGGCTTTGGATATGCTACCACTGGCCACCGTGTCTTCTTCAGAGGCAGTTACCATACTTTGCCCTGTGCCAATAAGAATACACGCAGATGTCGAAGTATCATCAATGGAGCCGAGCCCGCTGGGAGAGAGTCTCGCCCTGGTGCCGGCAACAGAATTGAGAGCTGAAGCTAACCCGTTAAGGGGTTCTGCCTTTGTCCCGGCGGCCATAATGACTATTGCGCCTGACCCTACAGCTCCATCCGTGTCAGAAATAGAGTTGGAACCTCCGCCTCTTCCAGCACCTGTAGAAGAGAGTTCTTCAAGGAGCCCGACGGAGCAAGAGCATGCTGCCGTGGTACCTGCTACTTCGGCTCTGGTAGCCATTCCATCTTCTTCTTCCGAGCCAGATATTGGCTTATGGGCTTCTATAGACAGGGAGGTGACATTTGAGGTGGCTCCGGCAGCCTCCATGGGCTTTACTTCATCGGAGGACTTTGTCTGGCAGTATTTAGAGATGTTGCGCCAGGATGTGGAGTCTCAGCCGACACTATCTTACCCCTAGTTGAAGGAAGTGGCCGGGCGACTGACGATCGGGCTGCAGGCATTAGGCTGTCCTTTGGACACCTGGACCCAGCGGGTGCTGTTCCTACTACAATTTGTAAACCGCCGGGACTTTTTTGGGAGGGTGATGAACGACCGGCTAGCGGCCCTCAAGCTGCAGAAAGCTGACTGTCAGGCGGAGCTGACGTCTCTGACCTCCGATCTTCAGAAGAGCAAGGCCCATGTTGAAACTTCAGCTGCTCGGGCACATATTCTACGTAGCCGACGGGAAGAACTCCGGGCTGGATTGGCTACCATTGAAGCTGAGATACCACGGCTGGAGGCTGCAGAAGTCCAAGGCATCGAGGAGACTTCTTTACTGGAGGGCCGAGTTGCATCCCTAGAGACTAAGGTGACTCACGTTCAGGAGGAAGAAATGCAGCTCCATGAACTGGGAGCGGCTCCACATGTTGGGCTCATTGACTTTACAGATATTTTCAGGCGGTCTTAGCTGATCTGCCTTTGTAATTCACCCTCTCCGAAGGGCCCCTTTTGTATTCATTCCCCTCCTTTTTGCAATGAAATACAAGTTTCCTTTACTGTTTTAGGTGTCCACCTTTGCACTTGTATTCTATCATATCTTGTGGCAACTTTGGCGACATGCTAGGTGTTGATTTGTTTGTCTATCTTCTTTTGGGGTTTTTATGATGTGATAAGATGACAAGCAAGTATCAAAGATTTCAATCAACCTATGAACATATGAATCATGAACCTAGGCAACCAAAGTAAGCTCTAGCATGGACATGCTATCTTAATCATCAAACTAAACTAAGGAAATAAAGAAAAACACACGCCGGGCGTGGAGCAAAAGCAAATAAAAACACACCGCAAGGGTGGAGCAAGGAAAGAAAATAAGAGATATGAAAGAGAAAGAGAAAGTTAATGCCCAATACCAAGAAAGAACGTGATCGCCACCAAAGTAGAAACAAGCCAAAGACTTGAAAATACCTTGGAAATAGGTGGATGAAACACCCGCCCATGGGAGAGAGAAAACCAGAGAAGTCTGCAGATCAACTGAATGTAACGGTCCAGACTCCGCGCGTCACTTAGAAGTGACGGTCGCTCGATAAACCGCTATATGAATCTGACGCGCCTCCATAAGACCGTCAAATAACCTGCAGTAATAGTTTGTGAATTCTTTTAACTTCAACTCTTCCAGCCGGCCAGAAGATTTGGGCCTCGTATGGTGAACCTGTAAACCTGCCAAAGGACATGAAAACACAAGAAAACAAACCTAGATTAGCCCTTTAAACAATATAGCATCGATTCTTCAATAAACTCAATAGTATGCAAAAGGAAAGGAAAGTACCGGGAAGGCTTTGGTTTTTTAACCCCTCTGGGCGTTTTAAAAAGATAGAGGATGTTTAGATGATGAAAAACCAGGGAGAACGTGGAGAAAAGAAAAAAGGACAATGCTTTTGATGAAAGGCAGATGAGGAAGAACACAATATGTAATGATGAACTTTGAAAACCAATGGAACGAATACTCCCTTCGCCGTGAAGCAGATGGACGTGAAAGATAATTCTCCTTGATTGGATGTAGCTCCAGAAAGCGGCAGCACTTCGACGCGAACTCCAGATCTTCCTCCCCTCAGGCCATGAAGTTAAGGGTGCTATTTATAGACCCTCAAACTCTCCGGTCGAGCAGAGGATAATCCAGCAAGATAAAAGGATAACTCTTAGCAAATCCTTGAAGATAATATCACTAAGAGTCCATAGAAACAAACAGAAGGTTCTGAGAATCAGATTTGGAATAGAAATCAACAATTCAAACTCTTATCTCGACCACGGAGTAGCAGAGAAAAGGCCTGAACTGCCAGGACTCTCTGTTGGATGTAACGGCTGGTCGACAGACCGCCACATGAAAATAACACGTTAGAGGGATACCGTCACATTTAACCTTATCTCAAAAGAGATAAGATCAACAGGAAGAAGATCAAACAAGTTGGACTCTCGAAGGAAAGTAACGGCCAAGACTGGACGCGTTGGAAGAAAGTAACGGCTGCACAATAGACCGGTATATTCGACGGATAAGCAAGAGGATAAACTTTAGAACAAAGGCCTCAAACTTTAGGACTCTTCAATAAGTAACGGCCCAGTGATCATGCGTTATATGGAAGTAACGCCCTCAGTGAGGACCGTTATTAACAATGAGGATCAAAATTGATAAGAGCTTGCTAAGCTTCATCCAACAAGGAACCACACTCAACCAAGGAGAGAGGACCCAAGAAATAGGCTTCAAACTGATCAGGAGATTCGATGAAGAGTGAACAACTCGGAGCATCATGTGGATAAACAAGGAGATGACCCAACTTATTGGTCATAAAACGGGTGTCAACACTTGGAAGTATACCCATATCTGCGCCGCAGGAGAGCGTCCACCCTTTCAATGAAAGGATGGGGGCCTCGCTCCACTGCGTGACGGGGTTCCAGAGGTTGCCAGATTGGTGCAGATGTAAGTCTTGCCGACAAGAAATGTCGAAAATACGACTGCTGGCTGATGAGAGGTCCATCCGAGATAGGCTTTATTGCCGGTGGGACAACTGATGGGAGTGCCACTCAGAGGCATATCATATACTTTAGAGTAATCACATTACTGACCCAAGCGCCCTTTCGGGTTTTTGTCGGGACCCGATTTGGGGAAATGCTGGCCGACCTTGTCGATGGTGACAAGGGTCGAAAAGCTAGTTGGTCTTGCCAATGGTGATAAGGACCGAAAAGGGTAGCGACCGATCTTGCCGATAGTGACAAGGGTCGAAAAGGTAGACGATCTTATCGATGGTGACAAGGACCGAAAAGGGTAGACGGTCTTGCCGATGGTGACAAGGACCGAAAAGGGTAGCGACCGATCTTGCCGATGGTGACAAGGGTTGAAAAGATAGACGGTCTTGCCGATGGTGACAAGGACCGAAAAGGGTAGACGGTCTTGCCGATGGTGACAAGGACCGAAAAGGGTAGCGACCGATCTTGCCGATGGTGACAAGGGTCGAAAAGGGTAGACGGTCTTGCCGATGGTGACAAGGACCGTAAAGGGTAGCGACCGATCTTGCCGATGGTGACAAGGGTCGAAAAGGTAGACGGTCTTACCGATGGTGACAAGGACCGAAAAGGGTAGACGGTCTTGCCGATGGTGACAAGGACCATAAAGGGTAGCGACCGATCTTGCCGATGGTGACAAGAGTCGAAAAGGTAGACGGTCTTGCCGATGGTGACAAGGACCGGAAAGGGTAGACGGTCTTATCGATGGTGACAAGGACCGAAAAGGGTAGACGGTCTTGCCGATGGTGACAAAGACCGAAAAGGGTAGACGGTCTTGCCGATGGTGACAAGGACTGGAGAGGGTAGCGACCGATCTTGCCGATGGTGACAAGGGTCGAAAAGGTAGACGATCTTGTCGATGGTGACAAGGACCGGAAAGGGTAGCGATCGATCTTGCCGATGATGACAAGGGTCGAAAAGGTAGTTTGGGATGGAATGACGAACGAGGATAAACCCGTTACTACATCATCTTTTCATTTCATCATCATTTTTATCATCATTTTTTTTCTATTCATTCATTTCATCATTTTTTTTAACCACATCACCGACTCAAGCGCCATTTCGGATTTTCGCCGGAGTCAGCCCCCTTTTGCTTTTGCCCACGAGTCCTCTCGGATTTTCACGTGGCGGGGCACCCGATTTTACCAGCAATGCCCTTTCGGGTTTTCGCCACAGCCGGGTTATAGCCATTTTTACCCTTGTCCCCATTTAGGAACAAAGCCGGCGGGGTATCTCTATTTTTAACCCCATTTTTGTTTCTTTTCTCTCTCTCTTTTTTTTCTTTTAATTCCCCGGAGGATCCGGAACACAGGAGAGCTTGTTTGCTAGGACGCCGATCGGCCTTGTCGATGATGACAAGGGTCGGATCCTGGTTTGGTTCATCAACATTGGTTAAATGCCGAAGCAAAGGCTATATGGTTCTTGACCGAGACGAAAGGTCCAGGCCAAGGGACAGAGGTCGACCTACCTCACTGATGATGACGAGGGTCGAACCTGGGTTTGTTCATCGATGTGGGTTACACGCTGAAGCAAAGGGTATATTCATTCACAGGGACGAAAGGTCCAAGTTAAGGGTAGAGGTCGACCTATCTCGCCGATGATGACGAGGGTCGAATCCTGGGTTTGTTCATCGGCAGGGGTTACATGTCGATGCAAAGGTATGATTATTGACAAGGATGAAAGGTCCGAGTTAAGGGATAGAGGTCGACCGGTCTCGCCGATGATGACGGGGGTCGAACACGGGTTTGTTTGTTAACATGAGTTACATGTCGAAGCAAGGGACATGCTCATTAACGAGGATGAAAGGTCCAAGTTATAGGATGGAGGTCGACCGATCCCGCCGATGATGACGATGGTCGGACACAGGTTTGTTAGGGGATCTCCGGTGGGACTTCTGATGGTTATCCCTTGGGAATCTCATTGAGAGGAGGATGAAGAGAAACTTTTAGATTACCACTTTACTGACCTAAGCGCCCTTTTCGAATTTTCACCGAGGCCAGCCCTCTCTTACTTTTACCCACGAGCCTTTTCAAGTTTTCACGTGGCGGGGTACCCGATTTTACCGGCAGCGCCCTTTCGGGTTTTCGCCACAGCCGGGTTATAGCCATGCTTGCCCTCATCCCCGTTTAGGAACAAGGCCGGCAGGGTATCTCTATTTTTAACCCCATTTCTGTTTCTTTCTCTTTCTTTTGAACTGATGTAGCAGAAGGATGCTGAGAGGGTCGGCTAGAACATAAAGTATCGCGCCGAAAAATGGGTTTATTCGTTAGCAAGAAGATAATGCCAATGCCAAGGGTAGATTTGTGCCGATTCGGACGTAGGGCCCGCAATGGCAATGATGTATAAAGGTCGGCTAGGATACAGAGTCTTGCGCCAAGCAAAGGGGTTTATTCGTTAGCCAGAAGGTAATGCTAACGCAAAGGATAGATTTGAGCCGATTCGGGCGTAGGGCCCGCAATGGCAATGATGTATAAAGGTCGGCTAGGACACGGAGTCTTGCGCCGAACAAGGGGTTTATTCGTTAGCAAGAAGGTAATGCTAACGCAAAGGATAGATTTGAGCCGATTCGGGCGTAGGGCCCGCAATGGCAATGATGTATAAAGGTCGGCTGAGACACGAAGTCTTGCGCCAGAAGTAGGATTTATTCGTCAGCAAGGAGACCATGCTGACACAAAGGATAGATTTATGCCGATTCGGGCGTAAGGCCCGTAATGGCAAAGATGTATAAAGGTTGGCTGGGACACGAATGTGAGCGACGTCACGCGGTTCGGGGAAGAGCGGAGAAGACGCGGAGCGCGCGGGCTCCTCTTTTTTTTGGTGTTGGTGTTTGCTGCAACACAGAAATAAGAGAAGAGAGAGAAGGGGCCACCACGGGAGATTGCTCCGGCGGGGCGAGCGGGACAAGTGTGATATAGTAAGATATGGGGGTTAAACGGCCATAGCGGGAAGTGACTCGCCGCGGCCTCGGGGGGACGAGAATGGTGCAGAAATTAAATAACAAGAATTGAAACGGCCATTGGGGAAGTGACTCGCCGCGGCCCCGAGAATATGAGCAGATAATAAGATGACAGAATATAAAGAAAATACAAAGAGCGGGAATTTAAACGGCCATTGGGGAAGTGACTCGCCGCGGCCTCGAGAACATAAACAGATAAGAATATAACATATAAGAACGTGAATTTAAATGGCCATTGGGGAAGTGACTCGCTGCGGCCTCGAGAATATGAGCAGAATATAACAGAATATAAAGAGAATATAAGAACGGAAATTTAAACGGCCATTGGGGAAGTGACTCGCCGCGGCCTCGAGAACATGAATAGATAAGAATATAACATATACGAACGGAAATTTAAACGGCCATTGGGGAAGTGACTCGCCGCGGCCTCGAGAACAATATGTGATCGCCAGGGGCCAAAAGACCCCAAAAATAAGAAGGTGATCGCGCCTACCTCAAGAGCAAGAGATGGCGGGTTGCTTCTTCCTCCCCCTTCGGTCGGCCGACGGAGAGGGCTTTCCTCGGCTACCCTTACAAAACAATGACAAACAAATGACAAGTGGATTAGAAAGATGGAGGTGTAGTATTCAAATCCTTGCGATAAAAATAACGAAATGATGGCAAGACACACACCTGGTTGGTGTTATCTTTTAAACCCCTCTCGGACTTGAGTAGGAGGAAAATGAGATGATGGGTGTAAGAAGTGTATAAGAAAAGGCGCCCTTATGAAGGGGGATAGGGGATGCAAGATGATGAATGCAAAAGAACTACGAAGAAAAGGAAAGAATTGGCTTATTGGATGTGCCGATGGTGAAATCCGGCGGAGCTCCGGCAGCGTGGGGACGACGTGGAAGCGCGGTGGATGAAGACGACCTTCCTCTCGCGAGCGTGAGCACCCGAGAAGCCTGCAGAACCTCCACCTATAAAAGAACCCACGGGTTAGAAAATGACTCCGTAGCCTCTGGGCTCCGGCGGCCTATCGGATCACTTCGAAGCTCTCCCAGAACTGAGGGGGTGGGCCTCTATTTATAGAGCTCCGGAGGGTGGAGGCGTCCAGGACCCTGGACACCTCCATCAGGGCCGAATTAATATTTTTTTCTACTTATATATATTTTTTTGGAATACTTTTGTGGAGGCGTCCAGGGCTCCGGACGCCTCAAACAGGTCCACCGAAAACCGACGACGGCCGCACGCGGTTTGGCACAACGCGTGGTTTTGTGAGCGGCGCCTCGTGATTCAGAAATGGGCGCATCCAGTTGACTGGACGTCTCTATAATTGGATTTTTTCACACACGACAAACCGTCGTTCGGTGGGCGGCGCCCGTGAGAGAGTTGATGGAGGCGTCCAGGGGCGTGGACGCCTCCAAAAATATATTATTTTTTCTTTTTCTTTTGTCTTTTATGCCAAGGCTGGCATTTTAATTTTTTATATTTATTTTTATGGAGGCGTCCAGGGGCCTAGACGCCTCCATTAATATATATATATTTTTATTTATTTTTGTTTTTTTTATGCCAACTGGCATTTTACACACATTTTTATTTTTGTTTTTATGGAGGCGTCCAGGGCCCTGGACGCCTCCATTAATATATATATTTTTTATTTGGTTTGGGCCCTGAGAAAATAATAAAATGAATTAAAAAGATGGGGGCGTCCAGGGGCCTGGACGCCCCCATTAAGACCCACCCGGGTCCTCAAATCAGACGTCGGCGGCCGCCCGTCAGACACCCTTCCTGATTCCGGAACCTCCTGATGCGTCTGACTGGTGTTGACGCTGTCCGAATGCCGTGACGGGACGATTCCGAATGCCGAAAAAGACAGAAGAAGACCCAAGAAAAGGAAGCACTCGAGTGATTCGAAATGCGTAAGCCGTTGCGGGGCGTTGTATAGTAATATGAGACTTTCTCAGGAGACGTCAAGAATGGCGTGTCTGCAGCTGCCCCGCCTTGGCGTCTGCTTTGCAAGGGAGCGACACGTAGTGGAATGGTATTGAAGTGGAGTGAAATGAAGTGGGAGCGGACTGATAAGTTGATGCCAAGGTGTGATGAGACACGCTTTTGACGTTACTGTTTGGAATCTTTCTTGGAGTTTCAATGAGGCGACCTTGAAGAAGGTCTTTCAAATATAGACGATTGTTCGGACGGAGATCAAATAAGGGAGGGTGAGATGTGTGCTCAGGCACGAAAAAAAAAGAGACCAACTTCTCGGTGTGGAAGTACCTGGGTCATAAACCTACAGGTTTCACCTTTGGGGAGCGGTTACCAGCCAATGTGGAAGTGCTGCGGCCAAGGTGGGTCAAACAAGGTCAAAAGTAAAGGAATATCTGAGGGTCTGTCCAAACAAGGGTCTCCTTTGGAAGAGCAGCGTAGGGCTGTCTCAAGGAAACTCAGTATTTCATTCGGAGTGGAATATCTCATATTTGTGGGAATTGAAACACAACGGCTTTCACAATCGAATCACTTGAATGATCTTCCGCAATAAATCAAAGTCCTATATGAATGCATGCTGGGTTTAAAGAAAAATTTAAAACAAACTAAAATAGAAAATAGCCAAGGATAATATTGTCAACTTGTTAAGAACGGGTCAGGATACCGATCCGGTGAGGCGACACTGGGCTGGGGCCCGTTTATCCGCGCACCAACTCACTGAATGGAACCGTCATCCCCATGCTAGCACAAATTAACGGCATATCCGTACAACCCAAATTCTCCCGGGATCATCATCGTTTTTGTTGAAGGGGAACTCAAATCCCAGATTCGTTCGGGCCGCAAGGTCCTTGACATGTTCTAGTAGCGTATGTATCATATACTATGATGCATGACAAGGTGGGATCAACCATTGAAAGGTGGGACAGGAGATAGGACAAAGATGTCCGTTAGTAAAACCTGCACAGGCCAGCAAAGGTTAGCAACATCAGAAAGTAGCAGAATCATAGCAGAATCGCACCACAGTACAAAGGAGATCCAGACAAAATTTTGACAATGACCACTTATGTGACATGTTCCGTCCTGTAGCGATCTTCCCTTCCTATAAGAACTCCCCTTATGCTAGTTCATTCAAATGCACCAAGGTGGGTTTTGGAAGCTCAGGAGAGGAAAGAGAGGAGAATCTAGAGATTTTCAGGATGGAAGGGGAGTCTTCCCGCGTTATGAAGAGGAGCAGGCCTAGCAGCGAGATCAGGCGACTCTCTGACCTCGAGGGTCATCTGAGTGGGATGATCTTGTCGCATATGGTAAGCTGATTCATTTCAAATTTTCCATGTGAACCTTCTTCTTACTACCTTCCTTTCTTCTTGTTTCTTTTCTCTTCCAGCCGTATCCACTCTTCCCAGGCCCGAGGAAGTTTTCCAAACTGCCATGGCTTTCAAGGCTAACTTCCAACATCTCCATCGGCATGAGGGCCATACTCTCGAAGTGGCATCTGCAGGGGCTCCTTATTCACGCCAAACACTACGAGAAGATTCGTATGAACTGGGCGGCTATGGGCGCACTAGTGGAGATCTGGCATCCCCAGACCCACACTTTTATCTTCCCGACCTTTGAGGTGACCATCCTCCTCGAGGAGGTGGAACTTCTGCTCGGATTGAAGAAATTCAAGAGTGACGGGAAGGTGAAGGCTATGCGGATGCTGACACGGGGGACTTCTGAAAGCGTCCTTGGAAGCTTCATGCCGCCCGACGCAGCCAGAAAGGTCCGTACTCAAAAGGGGATCGATCTCCAAAAGCTTGCGGAGTGGGTCATGGACGCCCTGAGAGGGTCACCAGACGATGACTATTTGGAGGGAATTACGAAGGGGTTCACCATTTGTCTGGCGGGTGCTCTCTTGTTTCCTTATACCGACAACATAGTGGAGGAAGACCAACTGAGTGCTATCTGCGGGATCTGGCGTGGAAAGAGGGTGGGACCCGCTGTTCTTGCCTATCTTTACAGCGGCCTTACTGCCTCGAGCATGGGTAAGCCTCCTTTTGGTTGCGCACTTGTCTTGAATTGCTGGCTTGATTTGCACTTCAAATTCGACCACCGCGAGGGAATGCCAACTGCTTCGAAGCTCTTCCAACAAAGCCCTCTTCATCACATAGCCGACGTGTTAGGCTTCGGTGGTACTGTAGTGAACCGCGTTCCGTGGCTGAAGAAACGTGAAGACTGGCGGTCTCACTTCCGTACCGTGACACAAGGCTTCTTCACTTGCGCACCGGCATGTTTGCTTTCGCTTGATCTCCTCATGAGGCCTTCTCCCGAAGTTGATCTTCAACTGATCGGCGCGACCGAGTTTGTCCTTTATAGTGTGCATCGGTGCTGCCTCCAAATTGGCATTCCACGCCATTCGTTCCCGCCACCGACTGGCATCGTTCCTTTGAAGAAAAGGGAGTTGGGCACTGAAGCGGACGCGAAGGAAGCGAAGGCCATTAAAGCTCCCTGGAAGACAAGTGTTGCGGGAAAGGCCTTAGCGCACGTGGTGGAAGAATGCGAGCCGTGGAGGGCTTATGTAACCGAACTGGGGAAGTTAAGGCCTAAGGCGCCTAAGCCCCTGATGTAGTTCACTCTGCTTTCTGATGGAATAAAATCTGGCATTGATTTTTCGGACCAGTTCCCTTAATTATTATTATCTTTTTTGTGGTTTTTATTTTTTCTTTGTGTTTTTTTTATTTGGGTTATACATACTCTTATCTTTTTTAAAATTTTTTTATTATTATAGGGGCGTCCAGGGGCCTGGACGCCCCTATGTTTTATTTTTTTATTTTTTTAGTTTTTTTTGTTTTGGGGGCGTCCAGGCGCCTGGACGCCCCAAATTTTTTTGAATTTTGAAAAAAAAAATAAAAAAGATGGGGGCGTCCAGGCGCCTGGACGCCCCAAAGAGGCTGGATTCTATATATGTGGGGGGGCCTCCCCCCCTTTGCTCAATTACTGTTCATTCAAACCGCCCAGTCAATCCAGACGACCCATCCTTCGTCCCAATGGAGCGAGGAGGATCGAGCCAGGGTCCACAGAAGCGGAAACGACGGGCTCGTCATCCGAGGAGGCTGAGGGATGATGCCGAGGAGGCTGCTGCGGCGGAGGAGATTGCCGCGGGTGAGGAGGCTCTTCCTTTGGCCTTGGAGGCTGCAGTGGACGCTGGCGACGCGGGAGAGGACGAGCACGATCCGGTAAGCCCCTCGGAACTCTCACTCTGTGGTTCAATAGGCTAAACGGACGGGTGAGAGGCTGTGAGAGAAGGCCGGGGAGTGAGGGAAAGGAGGCGTCCAGGGCCCTGGACGCCTCCACATTTTCTTTTTCTTTTTTTTTATTTTTTATTTATTTACAAAAATAATAGAAATATAATTAAAAATAAGGAGGCGTCCAGGGCCTGGGATGCCTCCATGATAATATATATATTATTAATATATTTTTTGTTTTGGTTTTGGGGTTTTTTCTAAAAATAAAAGAAAATAAAGGAAATGGAAAGGAGGCGTCCAGGGGCCTGGACGCCTCCACAAAAAATAAATATTTTAAAAAGAAAAATAAAATAAAATAAATAAGTAGTATATACAGTGTTATTGTTTATTACTATTCATGATGCTGATGTGTTCTCTATTGGTTTTGTGGTGTGCAGGGCGTGATGAAGGGACGAATCAGCTGGTCCCTAGTGGTGGCAGCATACCGTGGGCTGCCGGACTTCCAGAGGGCGCGCGTGGACGCCATGGGCTTTGGAGCTTTCCTTAGGATCGAGTCCTTCCGGCTCGACCTTCCTCTTATCCAGGCATTGAGGGAGCGGTGGCACGCGCTGAGCCGGGCGTTTCTGATGCCCTGGGGGCACAGGGTGCCGACACTAGAGGACGCGGCTCGGATTACCGGGGTACGAGTTGACGGAGAGGCAGTCAGCGGGGTCACCTACCCCGACTACCGAGAGAGTGCCCTGGACCTGCTGTGGTTAGAGACGAGCGTGACTGATAGAGACAGCAGGGTAGTTGGCCGAGTGGAGATCATGGAGGCGCTCGGATTCGTCGACCCGCGCCAGCGGGTCAGCGAGACTGGAGCAGAGTTTCTGGCACGACTGGAGGGAGATGCCCGTGCAGCTTTCACCCAGGATCCGAGCGAGAGGGAGCTGGTGGATCTAGACCTTCGGAGGTTTATTTTCTTCTTCCTGGGCCGCCTTCTGCTGGGGACGAAGGGGGATGGCATCCACTGCCGTTTCCTCGGGATCTTGGCGGATCTGGACAGAGTGGGACACTACGCGTGGGGAGCGGCTCTGCTTGCCCATTTGATTGCTGATCTCTCCCAGACTTCGGAGAAGGAGACGACAGTCAGCGGCTTCGCACCTTTTCTCCAGGTAAATATTTTATTTATGCATTTTCATAGTTAAATATGCAATTATTGTACTAATGATGTATGATGGATGTAGGTGTGGAGCTATTACTATTTCCCGATGGGGAGGGCTAGGCATGGGAACAGGAGGGCCGTGCCTCTGGCGCGGCGGTGGAGGCCGGTCGTGGTTGCAGCACCCCACGGCTACCAGCTGGCGTCGCTTCGTCGGGAGCTGAGCGAGTATCCCGAGGCCATGGTATGATGCGTATGATTTTTTTGTGTGTTTATGCATGTGACTGAATGGTAACTAACATGATGTATGTATGGTGATGCAGGTGGTGTGGAGACCCTACCTGGGCATGGGCGACGCTGGCCAGCCTTGGGTTGTAGCGGGTCTTCCTCATTTCAGGCGGGACGTGTGGGTCCATTATCTGAACGAGATCGAGCCGCTTCGGCTGAGGCTGGTTATGAGGACGTTGGGGCTAGTCCAGGAGTGGGTTGATGTAGAAGAGCCGGCCCGCATTGGGCGGAAGACCAAGGGGAAGGCGAAGATTGTGGACTGGCGTACGCGCTTCCCAGCATAGTACCAAGACTGGCAGCAGGGCGGGGTCCCAGTGGTGTCCCATGTACAGGACATCACAGATTACATGAGACGATACCGGGCTACGTATGGGGACCGCCTCTTCCTTGGTGGTATGGCAGGGGTAAGTGAAATGAAACTGCTTCACTTTTCTATATGTATATGCATGTGGTACTAACTTACGTGCAATGCATGATGCTCGTGATACCATGATCGCCGACCTGCGGGCCCAGTTGGCAGACGCCAGGCGACAGTTGGTGGCCATCCGACAGGAGTTGGAGATCCTGGTGAGTTTATGTGATGCATTTTTTTGTGACCTGGATTTTTGATGCTTAGCCTTTGGCTGACGTTTGCCCCGTGTTTCAGCGGGCCCACCAGACAGCGGCAGCCGGGACGGCTGGTGGAGCGGGTTCCAGTTCACGGGGCCCTCCTCCGGAGGTTTCTGCCCTCCAGGAGCAGCTGGCGTATGCGGTGGCTCGTGCTGAGGAGGCCGAGCGTGACCGCGAGGCTCGAGTGAGCGTTTGCCTGACCTCGACTCTCCTTCTGGCTGCTCTCCTTCTATCACTGTTTTCTTACGATGCACGCGTGCTTTGACAGGTGGCCGAGATTCGGGAGGCGCTGGCGCGTGCTGTTCGTGCCGAGCAGGAGCGCGACGCTCGGGTGGCGGAGCGTGACGCCCGGATTGCAGAGCTGGAGGAGGAGCGTCGACGGGAGGCTGAGGAGCTCCCTCGCGACGTAGTGGATCTGCGGATCGCCCTCGAGCTGTCGAGGAGAGAGGCGATGAGGGAGAGAGAGAGGAGAGGGAGAGGGATAGGGAGAGCGTGGAGAGAGAGAGGGAGAGGGATAGGGAGAGAGAGAGGGAGGAGCGACAGCGGGATCAGACCGAGAGGAGGGCTCTAGAGGCCCAGCTGCTGGAGCTCCGATTGAGTCTCGGCACGGTGGAGGGGAGGCTTCGGGAGAGCGAGGAGCGGTACCAGAGGGCGAAGGAACGCGGGGCACGACTTCGTCAGTCTGGTTCTTTTTCCATGGGCAGCTATCTGGTTTCTTCGACCGAGGAGCGTCGTCGCGCCTTCGAGGCTGGAGTGCCACCGCAGGGCGAGGCGAGCACGGCTTCTCAGGGTTCGTAGAGGCCCCCTAGGGATCCCCGGCAGAGGAGGGAGGAGAGAGATGACCAGGAGGGTGATGGTGAGAGTTAGAGAGTTGCTTGTACACGTCACCCTTCTCACTGTATGATGTACTTTCGGCTATTATATGAAATGAAAATGGCTTTCTTGTGTTGTATGTACTTTTCTCTCTCCCACACTTTCTTCTTTGCACTGAGTTGTCCTTCGAGGCACGCTCCACGAGACCTTACCCTGAACAGCGGGGAACTACACTTTGCACGGGGGGATTCTGTTTCCTTTCTCCTCCTTTTGGGCGCGTCCAGGCGCGAGGACGCGTCTTAGTCCTTGAATTCAAATTTAAAGCGTCGGGTGGCCTTTCTTCTCCCGTGCCTTACCCGCAAACGAGCCCGCCTTCCGCCGAAACTCGCTTGCCCCTTTTTCGTCTTCCTCCTCTTTTGATTGATGGAGTTCGGTGGGCCCGATCATGGTGAAGGTGGAGAGGGACGAGGAACTCCTCGCCCGAGGAGGGACGCGCCAGAGCACGGAACAGCGTCCATGGAGGAGGAAGGGCCGCTTCGGGCCCCCGAGGGACCCGAGGGGCCCGATGGCGCGGGAGGAGGTGAACACGGCTCGGTGAGTGCTTGGTTTTCCCCCTCTTTGATCCATTTTGAGTTTTGAAGCAAGCCGTGCGAAGGGGGAAAGGGTTCGGCTAGTGTCGCACTTAAATGATGGACGCGTCCTAGACAGGGGACGCGTTATTTTTGACTGATGTGGGACCCCTTTCTTGGTGCAGGACATGGCAAGGACCCTGGGCCTGGCCGATGAGTGGGCGAGTGCAGACGAGCCGAGCCGCGTCAGGAGGGAGAGTCGCAGCAAGGCGAGGCTCGAGGACTGGCCCGTACGTCTCCCTGGACAGCAAGGGGGTGTACTGGTGCAGGACAGTGCCGACTTCCTGCGGCGGCAGAGAGAGTTACGCGGGGCTTCCCCAAGCTGGGGACACGCGTGGCATCGGCGGCTCGCGCGCCCAACTGTAAGAGACTAGGCGGCAGCTGGCCGTCGCTCAACATGAGCTGTTGCTCCTGGTAAGTTACGTGCCGCACTTTTAACTTCAGATTTTGGAGTTTCACTAACGGCCGTTGTTTATTTTGTTCCAGCGTGCCTAGCAGACAGCGACGGTGGGAGTGGCTGGCGGATCTTCCAGCTCCTCGGCCCCTTTTCTCGAGATTGCCTCCCTCCGGGAGCAACTTGCCGGTGCGGTGGCCCGCGCGACCCGGGCGGAAGAGGAGCGTGACGCCTGGGTGGCGACTGTAGTGGAGCTGCGGCATCGTGGTGAGGAGAGACCTTCTCCAGACATCCTGGAGTTAAGGGTTCTTCTGCAGATGATGAGGAGAGAGGCAGAGAGAGAGAAAGCCGAGAGAAGGTCCGAGCGACAGCGGGATCAGACCGAGAGGAGGGCCTTGGAGGCCCAAGTGAGGGAGCTCCAGCTGGGCCTTCAGGCCGTCGTGCAGAGGCTAGGAGGGATGGAGACGCGCTACGAGAGAGCGTGAGAGTTCGGGGAGCGACTCTGCCAGTCCGGTCGTTTTGCCGCCAGTGGCTTCTTCGCCACGCCAGGGGAGGAGCAGCGAGTCACTGCTGCGGAGCAGGCACCCAGAGGCGAGGCAGGTGCTACTGCACGGGGATCCCGGAGGCTTCTGAGGGACCCTCACCTCGGGGGAGAGGAGGAGAGTGCCCAGAGAGATGAGTGATGGTGAGGATTGGCGAGCTAGTGGACCCGCCACCTCTCTATGATTGTAGTGTTTGTGACAGCTTATGTAGAATTATGAATGGAGTGATTTGATTTTCTGCTGCTTGTTTATTCTCTTGTGCGTTCCTTCTTCCCTACACTTCTTTTTCCTTTGCACTGTTCCCATGTGATGGGTCTGCCGAGACTCCGCCCCGAGCGGAGAATCGCGTCTTGTGACCATTTTCCACGGGAATCTACCGTCGAAGTCAAAAAAAGACGGCTCTAGTTTCTTTTCCCGAATGCTGTGTCAGATTTTGCGGACGTCCTCCAAATCATGATAGGGTATCCCTAGACAACATAGGGGCTATTCGTCCTATTCTTCGTCCAGTCAATCACCCTGTGCGCGCGGTGAAGTGACACACAGGGACCGCATGGTAGGTGCCTCATTGCGAGGGCTATCATCAACAGGTGATGGAGGTAATCTTGGCCCGCACTCCTTCCATTTCTATAAATTCTTATCCCTTTTATCTTCCCAGGTATATCGAAGACTAACTCGAGGAGCACAAGTTCTCACGGGAGAGGAGGAGTTCAAAATTCTGAGAGTTGGATGGAGGGCGAATCTTCCCATTCCTCGAAGAGAAGCAGGTCCAGTGGTAGTAGTTCCAGGAGGCTTTCAGACCTTGAAGGGCACTTCAGCGAAAGGGCCCAATCACAACTCGTAAGCCAAGTTTTCTTGCCCTTTTTTCATTCTTTCTTCCTTTCTTCTGACCAAACCTCACCCCCATTCCTTGTATGTGTAGGTTGTGATGAAATCACAAATCTTATGGGAGTTGGTAGTAGCGGCGTACAGGGGCCTCCCAGATTTTCAGAAGGCGAGGCTAGACGTGATGGGATTTGGTACCTTCCTTCGGATCGAGCCGATCCAGCTCGACCTGGTCCTGATCCAAGCCTTGTGTGAGAGATGGGACCCAGTGTGTCGGGCATTCCTGATGCCGTGGGGGCACATGGTGCCCAGCTTGGAGGATGTGGTCCGGATCACAAGCCTGAAGGTAGAGGGCGAGGCAGTGACCGGAGTCACTTACGCGGACTACAGAGAAGGTGCCCAGAAGTTACTGGGTTTGGACCTAGATGGTCAGAAAAACAGGTCGGTAGCTAGGGCGTCCCTCATGGATGCATTAGGACTCACCGACACTCGTCGGCGGGATGATGAATCCTCAGAAGAGTTCATGGAAAGGATGGAAATAGGATGCCGTGCCGTGTACTGCATAGATTTCGGCGACTGGGAAAGATGCAACATAGATTTGAGGAGATTTCTCCTCTTCCTTTTGGGGAGATTGGTACTGAGCTCGAAAGGGGACGGTATCCAATGTTGTTTCCTGGAGCTGCTGTCAGACCTTGAAAGAGTAGGGTATTATGCCTGGGGAGCCGCCATGCTGGCACACTTGTTTGCAGGCCTATTCCAAGAAATGGATCGTGAGATGACTGTGAGTGGTTTCACACCATTCATCCAGGTATTTTTTTGGTTTTGCTTGTTTTATATTTTTTTGTGTTTTTGCAAAGTACTGATGACCTGTGCCGAGCAGCTATGGAGCTATTATTACCTCCCTATGGGGAGAGCTCGGCATTGGCGACCCGTGGTGGTGCCGTTAGCCAGGCGGTGGGAACCCATCATGAGTGCGGCACCCCTAACCAACCAACTGATGGTGCTAAGGCGGGAGCTACAGGAGTTCCATGCAGCGATGGTAAACTGGAGGCCCTACTCGGACATGGTCGATGCCGACCAGCCGTGGGTTCTAGCAAGTCGTGCCCGGTTCGGACGGGAACTGTGGATGCACTGCCTGAATGAAATCGAGCCGCTTCGGCTACGATTAGTTATGAGGACTTTAGGACTGGCTCAAGAATGGGTGGATTCAGCTGCGCCACCTCGTGTCGGGAGAAAGATGCGGGGACCAGCGACCTGCATTGACTGGCGCGTGCGATTCCCCGAACAGTATGAGGACTGGCAATGGGGTGGCACGATTGTAGAATCACAGGCGCGGGATAGCGAGGACTACTTGCGTCTATATAGGACAAAGTACGCAGAGCGGTTCCAACCCCGGGGACTTGTGGAGGTAGGTTTCCCCTTTTCTCTTCTCTTCTTTCTCCTTTTCTTGGTTTTCTGGTGAAAATGCTGACTTGTAAAGCTGCAGGATGTACGGGATGCCATGATAGCGAATTTACGAACTCGCTTGGCAGAGATGGAACAACAGTTGGGCGATGCCCGCGGAGCTACGAGCGCCTTGGTAGGTCTACAGTACGTTCCTGATTAAAACCCCAGATTCCAGATGTTGGCTGCTAATTCACGCGGTCGTAGCATGCCCAGATTGGCGCGGCTTCCCCAGCGATGGGAGTAGGTGGTGCCTCTTCCAGCTTGTGGATTCCCACCTCAGAACTTGACTCGCTTCATGAGCAACTTGCTCACGCCGTGCAGCGTGCTGCGGAGGCAGAAGGGATGCTCTCTATACAGGTAAGAGTCTCAGTGTTGAGTTCTTCTTGTTTATGTCTTATCGTGTATCTGAGATGGTACACTTGGCAGGAAAAGGAGACGGAAGAAGCGCTTGGCAAGGCTGCGTAGAAGGAGGCTAGGATAGCAGAACTGGAGAGGGAACTGCGGCGTCATTCTGATGACGACTCCTCTAGGGATGCCGTAGAACTGAGGATCACTCTCCAGTTGGAGAGGGAAGACCGCGAGGGAGAACGTGCAGAGAAAGAAAGAGACGCAGAGAGAGAAAGAGCCAACAGATTGACTGAAAGGGAGGAACGAAGGGCCATGGAGGCCCAACTATTCGAACTCCGAATCAGCCTTGGCCTTGCTGAACAGTGGCTGAGAGATGGTGAGGAGCGCTACCGAAGAGCACGAGAGCGTGGCTTTCGTGTTGGTAGCTTCTCTGCTGCTTCCGTAGATCAACACCGGGATGTGAGAATAGGAAGAGGAGTACAGAGCGGTAGGAGTACCGCTTTTCGTAGTTGGGTAGCACCTTTGAGAGTGTTTTGCCCGGAGAGTAGTGGGACGAATAATGCAGAGAGAGAGGGCGGAACTTGATGTAATTTTTTTGTTTTTGGAATAAAATACAAGGTTCGGTTTGTTTGTTTTTCACCTTTGCTTCAGTTGCCTGAATCCCTGCATATATCACTGAAACAAACAAATCAGAATTTCTATTCTGACTTGGCCCCTTGCTCAATAAGCAAATGGTCACTGTGACTGTCCTTGATAACTGGTCAAGGGACCAAGCCTTTATTTTAACGAAGGCAAGGGAAAGAAGTGGTGATGATAAATGCGACATGCAAGCACACGAATGCAAGTGGTATTAAAGTGAGATGCTGCACGCAAATGCAATCATGCAAAATTGATTTGTTTTTCTTTTTTTATATTTGGCATTTTTTTGTTTTATCATAAAAAAGATTTTTTTTGTTTTTGTTTACAAATATGTACATTTTTTTTTCATTTTTTTTTACTTTTATTATAAAAAAATTTTATTGCTAACGCCCGGCAAGCACTCAAATGGCACCTAACCTTCGTGAGAACAGGGGTTTCTTACTAACCTCCCAGGTATCCTAAGTGCACATCTAGGTTGATTTGGGCCTCTAGACCCCTCGAATGATGATCCCGCCGGCTAAGACTTACCCTGATGACAATACCGTCATGCCATGCTTAGGCTCCCAGTCGCTTCCCACCACAGGGATTCACCCAAAAGGTGTTCGAGGTAAATGATTTGCCCGACCCGGGTCTGTTTCCTCACAACTCTAGATGGTATATGATGGACCACCCTGGAACCCTAACGACCAACCGCGCGACGCTGACGCGGAATCAGACGCCGTCGCACCCATAGGTGACGCGCTTGCATTGGCCTAAGCCCGAGGTTAAACAAGAAGACATCAAGGTGGTAAACAGGGGTCTTGACCAGCCAGAAACACAGAGACTCCTTCGCAGCGATAGCTTTTACTTTTCAAAGTAGGCAACCAAATGTGTATATTAAAATAAGGTCGCAGACCCTAGGCAGTTTTCATCCTTCAGAAACTCCATCGAACCTTCATCTTTAGAGGAAGAAGGAAGAGCGCAGGGGATAAACCTCCTGAGAGGACCGGCAAAATCGTTAACCCGGCGAGCGAATAAGGGCCCATTAACTCTTTCCTTTCGGACAACTTCAGACCAAATCTCGAGCGTTTACATTCCACGGCCCCTTTTGTGGATTCAGACTTTTACTTTGAGGGGTTCCGTTTATCGCAACAGGCACGGTCACGACCAGGCTTTTCTCTTGATTTTGATTTTGTATTTCTTTTTGTGAGGGAGATAAAGTCGTTTGACGTTTGTGGACTCCCTTTTCGTATGCCTGCGGGGACACTGCCCTCTTCTCGTGCTCTGATCGATGCTCGAGGAAATGGATCATACTCTTACCTTTGGGGTTTGAGTTTCGGTTTCTCATGCTCAGCGTTTTAAGGGCGCCGACTGTCTCATTTGGTCAAAGGGAAAAGAATAAAGATTACAGCTTCCGGAGATCTTCTGGGTGACGCCCCACCGTAGGTGATGCTACCGACTTTTTTTTGAATAAAATACATAAGTGAGCACATGTTGGCTTCCTTCGAGCGAGCATAGGCCGACGTGGCCGGACAGGGATCTCCACGGTTCTGGCAAACCAAGACCCGGTGCCTACCAAGCCTTAGTGGGCCCTATCCTAACATGAAGGTTAGATGCAGGAACTTAACTACATGGTGACTGCCAGGCATCGGCATTTTGAATTTTCCATATTTTTAGTGGTTTTAATATTCTTTGTTTTTGATGTTTTTATCTTTTCATCATTTTTTGTTTTTTTGTGCTAAGGGTAGTATTTCTTAAGATAAAGCCCATTCCAAGGGTGGGATAACTCGGTCCCTTCGGCGTTGACTAGCTTGTAGGCGTTGCCAGGGTACACGGCTTGAATTACAAATGGTCCTTCCCAATTGGGTTGGAGCTTAGAACACGGACCTCCAGGTTTGACAAAAATTCTTTTTACTACCATCTCACCGACTTTGAATTTTCTCTCAACGACTTTCTTTTGGTAAAAGCGAGCGAGTCTATTTTGATACACACGCGCGTGTTCGGCAGCGGCCAGTCGCTTCTCATCTAAGAGTTCCAACTGGGCGAGGAGTGAATTACGAAGATCGTCGAGGAAAAATTCCTCGTCCAATTGTACCCTGAGAGAAGGGATCAGAGTCTCATACGGGACTACCGCTTCCATACCATAAGTAAGGGCAAATGGAGTCTGCCCGGTGGGGGTACGGATTGAAGTGCGATAGGCCCATAGAGCTTCGATAAGCTTTTCTGGCCAGTCTGAAAACTTACTAGACTCGCAGGTTTTTTTGATGATTTTGAGCAATGTTTTATTGGTGGCCTCCGCTTGGCTATTACCTTGTGGGTAATAAGGCGATGAATGATGCAATGCAATTGCGTACCTTTTGCAGAGGTCCTGTAGGTCCTGAGTAATGAATTGTGGCCCATTGTCGGTGACGATTGTGCTTGGGACGCCGAATCTGGCGAGGATGTTCTTCATGATGAACTTACAGACTGTTGACGCCTTGATTTCCGCGTAAGATTCGGCTTCGGCCCATTTGGTGAAGTATTTCGTCGCAGTAAGGATGAAAGATTTCTGCTTGGTGAGGGAATTGGGATCACCTAGGGGACCAATGATGTCGAATGCCCACATGGAGAAAGGCCACGGGGAGGATATTGGATGAAGTGAGGAAGATGGTGAATGGATTTTATCAGCGTGAAGTTGACACTTGACACACCTACGGACATAGACAGCACAATCTTCTTCCATAGTGGGCTAGTAAAAGCCTTGCCGAATGATCTTTTTGGCGAGCATCTGACTATTCACGTGGCCACCGCACACACCCGAGTGCGTCTCTTCTACACATTTCCAAACCTCATCGTCACCAAGACATCTTAACAGAATACCAGTAAGGCTCCTCCTATAGAGTAGACCTCCAACCAAAGTATATTTCTGAGCCACCCTTCTTATGGCTTTCTTGTCCTCTGTGGTGGCCCCTTCAGGATAAGACTGATCTTGGCAGTATTTGACAATTTCATAGAACCATGGTTTCTCTTCATCAGCCAGTTCTTCTTCTGCCTCTGCCAACATGATTTCCCTCTTCTCACGGATATCTTCCTGTAGGATCTTCCTTGCTATCCTGTCTTTGATATTTACGTAGGAAGCATCATCGATTGCAGGGGCGTGAAGTTTATAGATGGAAATGGACTTAAACCATCTTCCTAGAGGGAACCTTATGGATGATGCCAACGAGGCGAGGGCATCGGCGAGAATGTTCTGATGACGAGGGACATGAACAAAGATCAGTTTGGCGAATAGTTTGGCAAAGGCAGCAGTGAGTTCTTGGTATGGCTTGAGTTTGGGATCGCGAGTGCGATACTTAGTGAGCACCTGGCGAAGGATGAGTTGACTATCACTTACGACTCGCAACTCAGTGATACGAAAAGAATGAGCGAGTTCTAGGCCAGCTAGAAGGGCTTCATATTCAGCTATATTGTTGGTGACTGAAAATTTGAGCTGATATGCCAACGGGAATGTGAGACCTTCAGGCGATAGGAGGGCGACGCCGATTCCCCTCCCTTGAGAATTCAGAGCTCCATCAAAATATAGCGTCCACATTGGCTCATCTGATTGGTTGATGGACATTAGTTCCTCATCTGGAAACTCTGATTGGACGGGATCGAACTTGGGAAGAGGATGGTGAGCGAGATGCTCGGCTATGGCATAGCCTTTAATCGCCTTTTGCTGGACGTAGACGATGTCAAACTGAGAGAGAAAACTTTGCCAGCGTGCTAATCTATCCGTAAGGACAGATTTCTCCAGAAGGAATTTGATAGGATTCATTCGAGCAATCAAGTGGACCTCGTGAGCCAAGAAGTAGTGCTTCAATTTCTGCACTACCCAAACGAGGGCAGCACAGGTTTTCTCCATGCCGGTGTACTTCTGCTCACAGGGATTGAGAAGTTTGGACAAGTAATAGGTTGCCCGTTCCTTGCCTTCTTCATCAGCTTGTGCGAGGACGGCTCCTATGGAGTCATCCAAGACTGAGACGTAAAGGATCAGAGGTTTTTCCGGTTTGGGTGGAATGAGAACGGGTGGACTAGCCAGATATTCCTTTAACCCTTCAAAAGCTCTCTGACATTTAGAATTCCAGTGGAATTCTACTCCTGGCTTGGTCAACTCGTAGAGAGGTCTACACCTTTGTGAATGTTGGGACACAAACCGACGAATAAACTGCAACCTCCCGATTAAACCTCGGACTTCCCTCAAATTCTTGGGAGGCGGCATATCCCTGATAGCCTTGGCTTTGTCGGGATCTATCTCGATCCCTCTTTTGCTCACAATGAACCCCAGCAATTTACCTGACGACACACCAAACACACACTTCTTCGGGTTCATTTTCAGTTGGAACTCCCTTGACCTCTGCAAGACCTTAGCCAAAACTTCTGGATGTTCCATCCTGGTCCTTGATTTTACCAATAAGTCATCCACATACACTTCCAGATATATGTGCATCATGTCATGAAATATGGCCATCATCGCTCTTTGGTAAGTAGCTCCAGCATTCTTTAATCCGAACGGCATGACCACGTAACAATATGTTCCCTAAGGGGTAGTGAATGACGTCTTTTCCTGATCCTCTTCTGCCAAACGAATTTGATTGTATCCTGAAAATCCATCCATGAAAGAGAGGGTTTCGTAGCCTGCCGTGTTATCAATCAGCACATCAATGTGAGGTAAGGGAAAATCATCTTTGGACACGCGCGGTTAAGGTCCCAGAAGTCGATGTAAATCCTGACTTTCCCATCTTTCTTCATGACCGGGACAATGTTCGCCACCCATTAGGATAAAGAACGACTCTAATGAACCTGACTTTGTGGAGCTTATCGACCTCTTCTTTCATTTTCAAAGCCATCTGAGGGTGGAAACGCCTTAACCTTTGTTTTACCGAGATGGACCCTGGTTTTAGGGTTAAACGGTGTTCGACCAAGGTTGAATCCAGACCCGGCATATCCTCGTAGCTCCATGTAAACGTGTCCTTATATTCCTTGAGAACCTCAATTAATGCTCTTCTTCAGAGGGTGGTAGGTTGTCACTTATGAGGATGATCCTAGGGTCTTCCTCAGTTCCCAAGTTGACTTCTTTGGTGGATTCTTCTACGGCGGTTGACGGCTCGTCGAATCTCCTCATTCCACTAGCGTATGCGCCCGCCGCATCCTCATATTCTTCACCCTCATCTTCAGTGGGGCATTCTTCATCCGTGATCTCGTAGACTCCATACCCTTCATGAGATGCACAGTCGCCCTCGCATTCTATTTCGGGTAGCTGGATGGGATTTTCTAACAACTGGGGGATGACAAGAAGGGCCTGACACCTGGCGGTCAAATCTAGAAGGAATTGACGAGGGATCTGCCTACCCTTGGATTTCTTTCTAGGTACTACCCTTGGCCTATCATTCCTAGATTGACTGACAATATTTACAGAAGAAGAGGAAGACGAAGAGGATGGTGTAGAATGTACAGGAGAAGACCCCTCAGAGGAGGGGTAGAAAAGGTCGCTCATCGGACCTTGGACGGGTGGTCCGCAAGGCGGTACGCACCCGTGGGAGATGTAGGAGGTTTCCTCAACGAAGATGTGTTGTTGGGGAGTTTGAAAATTGACGTTTTTTTTTCGTTTTCATTTTTAATGACAAAGCAGTGAAAAGAGATTGGAGGAGAGAGGAAAGTGGTTATGGCTAGAGGATTGTGAGGCTCATAGAGCAGATCATGGTTGAAGACCTGGCGCGGGTTGAAAAGCCCGCGTAGGTATGTAAGCAAAGAAGGGGACCTGGGAAGATCATCAGACAATTGTCTGGCCCAGGAAGAAGATATCAGCAAAGGCTGAGGCGAGTGGATGGAGAGGATGGCGGCTAATGAGCTGTCGACAGCAATGTTGAGGACGGATGAAGATCCGTCGATGACAGAGTCCTTCTGGCGAGGACGAGGATAGTTTGGAACCTTGGCAAGAGTGGTAATATTCTCTGGTATTTCGGAGATCAATGGTGGTCCTTCAAGCTGCGGAGACGAGAACATCCTTTCCAGTGCAACGGAAATGTCCCGTATGTCGAACCATTTGTCCCACTCGCATTCCGGATCTTTGATCTTGCCTCTTTTGGTGATCCTCGGACATTTTTCAGCCAAATATACAGCATGTGATCCCCCATATGCTTCTCGCGGGTGATCCCCCATCTGAACAACGGGCCCTCTGTTGAAGTGGTTTGATAGAGTCCACGTGAGGGGCTTCCAATCTGCCTTGAACGGTCCTTTGAAGCCTAGGCCAAACCTGCGGTTCGGCCTAATTTCCTTTGGCGGTTTGAGCATACCCTGTAACTGTGCGCCCAGACCTTTTCCTTGTTGATAGCCGATGTTCCTCATAATCTCCCAACCTTTGGAGTGAAAAGGGAGACATGATGTTGTGGTTGCCCTGACCGGCTCCTTTGGTGCTAGTGGAACATGAGATGGATCACGTACGTCCAGCAGTGACAATATGGGCCGATGAGACGGCCAAACAGAAGGTAGAGAGGTGTTGATAGCATCCACTGTGTGAAGGACAGGTGTACTGACCACTTTAATAATTCTCCCATTGTAAGGAAACTTCAGGCACTGATGGTTGGTGGAAGGCACAGCGTCCATGGCTTCGATGTAAGGGTGACCCAGTATAGCCTTGAATGTGGGGTCCATGTCGAGGACATGAAATTCCGTGGGAATTGACATGGGGCCTAGTTCTGCCTTCAGAATAATCATCCCCTGCGGCGGCCTTTTGCTATTGTCATAAGCCGTGACCGTGATCGAGGAAGGTCTTATTTGTTCCTCGCTGACCCCACACAACTGAAGAGTGCTCATGGAGATCACATTTATGGATGCACCCGTGTCCACAAGACACGGGTTTATGGATACCCCATTAATTTTTATTGAAATGCACAATGCATATTTCCGAGCTTCCTTGGGAGCGAGCTCGTAGTTGTGAAACATGATGGCTGGTTGTGTGTCTGTTGGGGTCAGGACGGTCGAAATCTTCTCCACGGGGAGGTCTTCATTAACCATGACCTTTTGAAGATATTCCATCAAGGCCGCCTGGTGGGATGTGGATCTTTGAAGTAGCTCTAGGATGGAGATCCGGGCAGGTGTCTTGTCCAAGTGTTTCAATAGATCATACTGTGTTCCAGGGATAGCTCTTTCTGGTTGTTCTGCATCATCCTTCTCTGGCTGAGATTGCTCGGGATTCTGACTGTTGTGGGGGAAAACCCTGTGGAAAATCCTTCCACTCTGGAGCACCATTGCCTGCGGCTTTTGTACCTCTGTGGAGGTAGCAGTGAGTTTTAACAGGGGTTTGAGGGGTAGTAGTGGAGGAATGGTTGATGAAGCAGGGGTGATGACAGGAGCAGGGATTCTGATGAGGGGTTTGTTAGGTGGCGGCATGGTGGGGGTAGAGGGGATATTGCGCAGATTATGAAGGATAAGGGGTCTAGAAGGTGGCGGTGGAGACGAAGTAGGAGTGGGTAGGGCTTGAAGTGGGCAATGATTTTGAGGTGGGTGATGATTAATGAGTGGTTTTGAAGGCATTAGTGGTGATACGGTGGAGAAAGACGGGGTTATGTATGGTTGACGGATGATAAGGGGTTTAGAAGGCGTAGGGGTAAATGTGGTAGAGGTGGATGGTAAAGTGGGGGAATGAGAGAAGATGAGAGGGTGTGAAGGCGTAGTGGAGAGTGTCGGTTGATAGGAGGTCGGGGTGCGGATGAGAGGGCGTAATGGTAGTGGAAATGGTGATGGTGATACTGATGCGGGTTGGTGAGAGAGAGGTGCTACCCGGGCAAGGTGAGGGGGTTGCATGACGATAGGGTTGGAGGTAGAAAGAATGGAGGTACTTTCCTGGTGCCACACCTGCTCTCTCCCGACTTCCGGGAAGGAGGAGATGGGGTTAACCTGATGATTGGGCTGTTGGTGCTCCGGTAATGGATTCTGGATTATGCCCATGTCGGGCTGTTGTTGTGGGGCCTGCTGAGCCTGCTGTTGTTGTTGTGGTTGCTGTTGCTGTTGCTGTTGTAACTGCTGTTGTGGCCTATGAGGGGGTCTCCTAGCCTTGAGAGCCGCGACGTATCGTCTCATCTCATCCCAATCTATTTGATGTTCATCATTCATATCATGGATGTAATCTTTGAAATGGAAGCAGTAATCTACTGTGTGTCCCGGCTGCCTGTGGTAGATGCAGTATTTGGAGGTATCAACATTGGGTGGCCACGCGGGCCTTTCTCTGGGTAGGGCGAGTTGGTTTGATGCCATGAGGGCATTAAAAATGTCTGCTAAGGTTTCCGGCAATGGTGGATAGTAGGCTCTCTTGGGACCGAGCGGCCTCCTTTGTTGCTGTTGGGGACCATAGTTCCCCGGGGGTGGAACTTGGTTGTACTGAAGTGGTGGTTGTTGTTGCTGAGGTTATGGTTGTTGTTGCTGCGGTTGGCGTAATGGAGGCATATTATCCTGGGGTGGATTATTTTGGGGTGGAGGACGAAGAGGGAAAGGACCCGGTTGAAGGGGACGTCGGGGCATTTGTGGAGGCCTTGGGTTGACTGCATAGTTGGCATTGTTGACCGCACTGACTTGCTCATTTGTCACGACCCCTTCTGTGGCTCCGCCCGGGACACCAGCGCCTGTCTTTCTGACCACTTTGGGCTTCGGCGACTCAAACATGTTCATGATGGGGGAGTCTTTTAGCTGGGTTTGGATGTATCGGGCCCTTTCATAGAGTTCCTCCATTGTAGTAAGTTTATTCATGGCTAGGACATGTCTGAACTGTGGGGTTGCATTAGACACAATCATCTTCACTTGTTCGGGCTCGGAGAGGGTATCCCTTATTCTTTCCGCCAGAGACCTCCATCTATCAGCATATCGGATAAAATCCTCGTCGGGTTTCATCTTTTCGGCCACTAGGTCGGTAATGGAGAGTGAGGGACCGACCCTATCCCTATATTTCTGCAAGAACCTTCTTTGGACTATTTCAAAATTCTCGGCCTCGCGGGGCTCCAGAGAATAGAACCACTCAAGCGCAGGACCATCCAATGATCTCCGAAAGAGGTATGCCAGGGACCTTTGATCATTTTGCCAATAGGAGGACTCATACATGAAGTCCTTGAGGTGAATGAAGGGGTTGCCGGTACCATTGTATCTGCGGTACGTGGGCATTTCGGAGGGAGGAAGATGAATGACGGGAAGGATTGGCAAAGCAACCTCCGGGGTGGCTTTCACGTCCACCATTCTTCTTAGATTTTGAAACTGCTCGTCCATGCGATTGAACCTATTGAGGAGCGATTGGGCGAGCTCCTCTGGAGGTGAAGGTGGCACTTGCCACTGGGGGAGAAACTGTCTCCCGGAGACTTGAGGGGGAAACCCCGAATGAGAGGGAGCTGTCGGACCACCGACAGTTGGCCCTGGCTGGAGCGATGTGTGGGGAACAACGGGAGTTTGAGATTGTGACGGGAACTGGAATGAGGGTGGTTGTTGGCTCGCTTATCCTTGAAGCGAGGGAGACTGGATGGCTTGCGCCAATGAGGGAGATGGAATGGCCTGCACGGACTCTTGGAGAGGTGCGATGACCGGAGTTGATTCCTGGGGCGTGGGGGAAACAGATTTCCCCTTTAGAATGGCCTGGAAGGCCCGGAGCTGTTCAGAGGTAAGCTCCGTGTTGGCGAGGACGCCCAGTAAAGAAGAGATATCCTGTGGTGGGGACGTGTCCCCGGTAATAACCTGCATCTCATGCGAGGGGTCATGAGAAAGACCCGAGTCCATAGCATAGACTCGCGGGTCGGCTGACAAACCACGGCTAGGGTGGTTCTCCTCAAAAGACTCGTGAGACATGCTCACAGTTTTCCCAGAACGTAAAAACATACACTAGCAAGTAGGTAGCAGAGATTATCAAACAAGTGGATGCCTTTACGCCCTTTTTTTATGTTTTGATTTTGATGATTTTTTATATTTTTTAGCGAGATCCGAAGTTCACACAAAATGGGGACCCTAGTTTGTTTTTGTTTCACCGCCGTGTCAGCTAGGGTCTCTCGTCTCACCACGAATGAAATGACTAACTCCAGGGAACTTCAATGGTACAACTAGCCCAGTGAACGAAGAGGAGATTCTTCGATGTCGGGGACTTACGGAGGTCCCAGTGTAGGAGATTCTAGTCCGTTGAGAGGAATTCCCAAACGGAGAGTCCTTCCTTCACCGGGAAAGGGTGATCCTCAAAAAAAATGAAAAAAGGATAGAAAAGAGGAATGGATGTATGCAATGGAATGCTGACAGATATATAGAGTAAGAAAATAACAGAAATAACGGACATATAATAAACAAAGAACCAATCAAAACTGACGGTGCTGCCGTGAGCACAACGGGGGCGCGCGCGGGCGCGAAGGTGGAGAGGCACGGGTGGTGCCGAACTTGCAAGGGTAGCCGAAAGGAAGCAGTAGAGGTCCCACCGTGATCGCCAATCTGTGAGCGACGTCACGCGGTTCGGGGAGGAGCGGAGAAGACGCGGAGCGCGCGTGCTCCTCTTTTTTTTGTTTGGTGTTTGTTTGCTGCAACACAGAAATAAGAGAAGAGAGAGAAGGGGCCACCACGGGAGATTGCTCCGGCGGGGCGAGCGGGACAAGTGTGATATAGCAAGATATGGGGGTTAAACGGCCATAGCGGGAAGTGACTCGCCGCGGCCTCGGGGGGACGGGAATGGTGCAGGAATTAAATAACAAGAATTAAAACGGCCATTGGGGAAGTGACTCGCCGCGGCCTCGAGAATATGAGCAGATAATAAGACGACAGAATATAAAGAGAATACAAAGAGCGGGAATTTAAACGGCCATTGGGGAAGTGACTCGCCGCGGCCTCGAGAACATAAACAGATAAGAATATAACGTATAAGAACGTGAATTTAAACGGCCATTGGGGAAGTGACTCGCCGCGGCCTCGAGAATATGAGCAGAATATAACAGAATATAAAAAGAATATAAGAACGAAAATTTAAACGGTCATTGGGGAAGTGACTCGCCGCGGCCTCGAGAACATGAATAGATAAGAATATAACATATAAGAACGGAAATTTAAACGGCCATTGGGGAAGTGACTCGCCGCGGCCTCAAGAACAATATGTGATCGCCAGGGGCCAAAAGACCCCAAAAATAAGAAGGTGATCGCGCCTACCTCAAGAGCGGGAGATGGCGGGTTGCTTCTTCCTCTCCCTCCGGCCGGCCGACGGAGAGGGCTTTCCTCGGCTACCCTTGGAAAATAACGACAAACAAATGACAAGTGGATTAGAAAGATGGAGGTGTAGTATTCAAATCCTTGCGATAAAAATAACGAAATGATGGCAAGACACACACCTGGTTGGTGTTATCTTTTAAACCCCTCTCGGACTCGAGTAGGAGAAAAATGAGATGATGGATGTAAGAAGTGTATAAGAAAAGGAGCCCTTATGAAGGGGGATAGGGGATGCAAGATGATGAATGCAAAAGAACTACGAAGAAAAGGAAAGAATTGGCTTATTGAATGTGCCGATCGTGAAATCCGGCGGAGCTCCGGCAGCGTGGGGAAGACGTGGAAGCGCGGTGGATGAAGATGACCTTCCTCTCGCGAGCGTGAGCACCCGAGAAGCCGGGAGAACCTCCACCTATAAAAGAACCCACGGGTTAGAAAATGACTCCGTAGCCTCTGGGCTCCGGCAGCCTATCGGATCACTTCGAAGCTCCTCCAGAACTGAGGGGGTGGGCCTCTATTTATAGAGCTCCGGAGGGTGGAGGCATCCAGGACCCTGGACACCTCCATCAGGGCTGAATTAATATTTTATTCTATTTTTATATGTTTTTTTTGGAATACTTATGTGGAGGCGTCCAGGGCTCCGGACGCCTCAAACAGGTCCACCGAAAACCGACGACGGCCACACGCAGTTTGGCACAACGCGTGGTTTTGTGAGCGGTGCCTCGTGATTCAGAAATGGGCGCGTCCAGCTGTCTGGACGTCTCCATAATTTGATTTTTTCACACACGACAAACCGTCGTTCGGTGAGCGGCGCCCGTGAGAAAGTTGATGGAGGCGTCCAGGGGCCTGGACGCCTCCAAAATATATATTATTTTTTATTTTTCTTTTGTCTTTTATGCCAAAGCTGGAATTTGATTTTTTTATAATTGTTTTTATGGAGGCGTCCAGGGGCCTGGACGCCTCCATTAATATATATATATTTTTATTTATTTTTTTGTTTTTTATGCCAACTGGCATTTTACACATATTTTTTATTTTTGTTTTTATGGAGGCGTCCAGGGCCCTGGACGCCTCCATTAATATATATATTTTTTATTTGGTTTGGGCCCTGAGAAAATAAAATAAATTAAATTAAAAACATGGGGGCGTCCAGGGGCCTGGACGCCCCCATTAAGACCCACTCGGGTCCTCAAATCAGGCGTCGGCGGCCGCCCGTCAGACACCCTTCCTGATTTCGAAACCTCCTGATGCGTCTGACTGGTGTTGACGCTGTCCGAATGCCGTGACGGGACGATTCCGAATGCCGAAAAAGGCAGAAGAAGACCCAAGAAAAGGAAGCACTCGAGTGATTCGAAATGCGTAAACCGTTGCGGGGCGTTGTATAGTAATATGAGACTTTCTCAGGAGACGTCAAGAATGGCGTGTCTACACCTGTAAGATTATTCCTTCCATGGCACCTTCATTCTCTGACATCTTCTTTATTGGGTACTAGCTCAAGAAGCAGCTGCTGCTGCTATGAATACCAAGGAGATTGCGAAGGCGACGGAGGATGTGGAACCCCCTGCCATGGCCATGGTGGAGGCAACTGAGACAGTTGAAGCCATAGGGGAGAATCTCTCCACTGCTCAGAAGGACGTCAGACTTCCTTCTCCCACGCCGGCCAGTGAGGCCGAGGGTGAGCCATGTGACTCTGATCTTTCTGAATCTTCGTTTCTTAATGATCTTTTGACCCTACCTTATACATATATTTGTGCTATAGTAGATAAAGTAGTCAGTACTGAGGCTAAGACACCTGCTGTGGATGCCCCTTTGCAACAAGAAGGGCATAAAACTATGTTGAAGAAGGGTGCTATCCCATTACGGCGTGTGATCACCCGCTCAGCAGCTCGTAAGGCAACAGAGGTGGCAGGCCAATCTGAGCCTAGTGTAGATATCTCTTCCAGCAGCTCTACTACCCTTTCTGATGAAGAAGTTTACTATGATTCTTCAGAGGGTGATGAGAGAGCACATAAAACCATTATCAAAGAGACATCGACGCCCTCCACGCTACTGAATGGCACTTCCATATTCAGCCCTCCAAGATTGCTAGCACCATCATCTGAGGGAATATTGCCGGAGGAATTCACTGGAATTGATGTGGAAGTGGAGATAACCTCTCCTTTTGTTGCTTCATCTGCGGAATTAGTGTCCTCTATACATGCATTTGAAGAGATGGCTTCCGCGGCCATGGTAAATTCTGCCTGTCATAGCTTTGCATTTATTATTTTTTTGTCATCTTGGTGCTTATTACAACTTTGTTCCAGGAGTCTGGCGCAGCTGATCACCTTTTGATACGGTCTTCGGATGTCATCATTTCATCGAAGGCTTTAGACATATTGCCTCTCGTCATTGTATCTTATCCGGAGGCGGTTACTATACTCCGTCCTGTGCTAGTGAGGATACAACCGACAGCTAAACTATCATCACTAGAGCTCAGCTCATTAGGAGAGAGTTCTGCTCTAGTGCCTGCCACAGAGTTGAGGGTCGAAGCGGATCCGTCCAGAGGCTCTGCCTTCGTTCCAGCGGCCGTAATGACCATTGCACCTGATCTTACAGCTCCATCCGTGCAAGTAATAGAGTGAGAGCCTCTGCCGTCTCTAGCACTTATGGAAGAGAGATCTTTAAAGAGCCCGACGGAACATGAGCAGACTGTTAAAGTGCCTGCATCCTCAGCCTTAGTGGCAATTCCATCTTCTTCTTCTGAGACAGACACTAGCTTACGGGCATCTATAGACAGTGAAGTCACTTTTGATGTGGTGCCAGCAGCCTCCCTTGGCTTCTCATCATCAGAGGATTTTGTCTGGCAGCATTTGAGGATGTTGCGCCGAGTAGTAGAATCTCAGCCGACATTGTCTTATCTTCAATTGAAGGAAGTGGCTTAATGACTGATAGTTGACCTGCAGGCACTAGGCTATCCTCTAGAGATATGGACCCAGAGGGTGCTATTTTTGCTAAAATTTGTGAATCATCGAGACTTCCTCGAGCGGTCAATGAATGACTGGCTGACGGCCCTTAAACTGCAGAAGGCAGATTCTCAGACAGAGCTGGAGTCACTGAACTCTGATCTCCACAGGAACAGGGCCCAGGTTGAAGCTTTAGTCACTCACACGCAATTCTTGCGTAGCCGACGGGAGGAGCTTCGAGTTGAATTGAATGCTGTTGAAGTTGAGATACCGCTATTGGAGTTGGCAGAAGCCTAGGGTATTGAGGAGACCACATTGCTGGAAGGTCGAGTTGCATCTTTGTAGACCGAGATGACTCGTATTAAAGAGGAGGAAGTTTAATTTCGTGAACTGGGAGCGGCTCCACATGTCGGGCTTCTTGACTTCGAAGATATCTTCCGGCGATCTTAGCCAATCCTTCTTTTGTAATCCATCCCCTTTGAAGGGCCCCAGTTGTCTTTATCTCCCCCTTTTTTTGTAATGAAAAACTATCTTTCCTTTAATGTCTTAGGTGCCCATCTCCACACCTTTATTTTATAATAGTTTGCAGTAATTTTTGTAACTCGTATGGAAACATACCCGTGTCTGTACCGCAGAAGAGCGCCCACTCTATCAAGGAAAGGATGGGGGCATCGCTCCACCGCGTGCCGGGATTCTAGGAGTTGCCAAATCGGCACAAGTGTATGTTTCATCGGCCATTAGTGCCGGATGTAGGAATGCTTGCTGATATATGGATGAAGGGTCCATATGTCTCATTGAAATAGATAGAAGGTCTATCTTGAATAGGTTTTGGCATTGATGAAGGCAAAGTGCCGTATGATCAATAAAAGCTTCATCATCGGCATTGGGTTTCTGCCGATGCAAGCAAATGGATAAGTTTCGTCAGAATAAATGGAAGGTCTATTCCGGATAGGTTTTACCATTGGTCTAGGAAATGATGCCTTAGGATTGACAGAAAGTCTCATCATCAGCATTGGGACATGGGATGGCAGAAAATGGATGAGTTTCATCAGACTAGACAGAGGGCCTATTCCGGAGAGGTTTCATTATCGATCCAGGTGATGATGCCTAGTGACTGACAGAAAGTCATCATCGGCATTGGGTTTATGCTGATGCATGGAAATAGATGTGTTTCATTAGAATAGACGAAAGGTCTATTCTGGATAGGTTTCATTATCGATCTAGGCGATGATGTCTCGTGACCGACAGAAGGTTTCATCATCGACATTGGGTTTATGCCGACGCAAGGAAATTGATAAGTTTCATCAGAGTAGAGGGAAGGCCTATTCAAGATAGGTTTCATTATCGATCTAGATGATGATGCTTTATGACCGACAGAAGGTTTCATCATCGGCATTAGGTTTATGTCGATGCAAGGAAATTGATAAGTTTCATCAGAGTAGACGGAAGGTCTATTCTGGATAGGTTTCATTATTGATCTAGGCGATGATGTCTTGTGACCGATAGAAGGTTTCATCATCGGCATTGGGTTTATGGCGACGCAAGAAAATTGATAGGTTTCATCAGAGTAGACGGAAGATCTATTCTAGATAGGTTTCATTATCGATCTAGGCGATGATGCCTTGTGACCGACAGAAGGCTTCATTATCGACATTGGGTTTATATTGATGCAAGGAAATGAATATGTTTCATCAGAGTAGATGGAAGGTCTATTCCAAATAGGTTTCATTATCGATCTAGGCGATGATGCCTTGTGACCGACAGAAAGTTTTATCATTGACATTGGGTTTATACCGACGCAAGAAAGTTGATAAGTTTCATCAGAGTAGATGGAAAGACTATTCTGGATAGGTTTCAATATCGATCTAGGCGATGATGCCTTGTGACCGATAGAAGGTTTCATCATCAACATTGGGTTTATGTCTACACAAGGAAATTGATAAGTTTTATCAGAGTAGATAGAAGGTCTATTCTGATATGTTTCATTATCGATCTAGGCGATGATGCCTTGTGACCGACAGAAGGCTTCATCATCAACATTGGGTTTATGCCGACGCAAGAAAATGGATAGGTTTCATCAGAGTAGACGGAAGGTCTATTCTAGATATGTTTCATTATCGATCTAGGCGATGATGCCTTGTGACCGATGGAAAGTTTCATCATTGGTGGGACAACTGATGGAAGTGTCGCCAAGAGGTATAGCATGTATTTTCATGTTATTGTAACCACATTATTGACCCAAGCGCCCTTTCGGGTTTTCGCCAGAGCCAGCTCCCTCTTGCTTTTACCCACGTGCCCTTTCGGGTTTTCACATGGCGGGGTACCCGATTTTGCCTATAGCGTCCTTTCGGGTTTTCACCACAGTCGGGTTATAGCCCTTTTTGCCCTTGTCTAGGATGTCTGAACAAGTCTGGCGGGGCACCTCTATTTTAAGCTCCATATTTTTATATATTTTTTTGTAACATTTGAAGTTGCATGTTGCCTTTTGAACATGTAAAGGCGTTTATCGTTGACGCGGGGATTAACATCAACGCAAAGGAAAATATGGTTTCATCATCTATCCGGACGGAAGGTCTGGATTGATGTCGGTATATAGGTGGCTTAGGCACAAAGCCGTTTTCCGAGAATGTGTGTGTTTCATCATTGATGTAGGGATTAACATCAACGCAAATGAAAATAGGGTTTCATCATCTATCCAGATGGAAGGTCCGAATCGATGTTGCTATATAGGTGGCTTAGGCCCGAAGCCGTTTTCCGAGAATATGTGCATTTCATCGTTGATGTGGGGTTTACATCAACGTAAAGGAGATAAGGTTTCATTATCTATCTGGATAGAAGGTTCGATTGATGTTCATATGAAGGAGGCTTAGGCCCGAAGCCGTTCGCCGAGAATGCACACATGTTTTATCGTTGATGTGGGGTCTACACAAACGCAAAGGAGATAAGGTTTCATCATCCATCTGGACGGAAGGTCCGGATTGATGTCAACGTCATCATTTTTATGTTGAGGTTTTTTATTCAATCATTTGTCACTCCCTCAAAGTGCAGTGGTACAGCATGATAGAGCTTCAGATGCTTCCCATTGAGTGGCGGGAATAGAACTTCCCCCTGATGGTTGACAACCACATAGGCTCCGCCTTCGTAGACCCTTTGGACCACATACGGACCCAACCAGTTTACAGCCAACTTGCCCTTTGGGTTGGAAGCCATGACTTCTTTCTTATTGACCATGATCAGGTCACCTTTCTTGAATTCTCGCCCATTGACAAGCTTGTTGAAGGCATTTGCCATGTGGGCTTGGTATGCCTAGATATTCTTCTATGCCTGAAGGCGTTTTCCTTCCAGCTCAGCCAATTCTTCAAATCTTCTTTCAGCATTTGCTTGCTCATCGCGGGCTAATCCGTATTGAATTACAACCCTGAGCAATGGGACTTCCAGCTCTATGGGGACTATTACCTCGGAGCCGTATACTAAGGAGAAGGGTGAATAGCCTGTTGGGGTCTTATAGACAGTACGATATGCCCATAATGCTTCGTACATATTTTCCCCCCAATCCTTCTTGTTGGAGCTGGCAGTCTTAGCAAGGAGCGTGCATGGGGTTTTGTTAAATGCTTCAGCCAGTCCCTTTGCTTGCGGATTGTAAGGGGTGGAGGACATACAATCAATTTTGTACTTCTCGGCGAGTCGATATATTTTCTGATTCTTGAAGTGGCTTCCGTTATCAGAAATTATTCGGTTGGGAACACCAAATTGGAAAATAATGTTCTGTTTGATGAATCTGGCGACCAGCTCACCAGTCACCTCTCTGAGTGCTATAGCTTCCGCCCATCTAGAGAAGTAATATGTTACGGCCAAGATGTACTTGTGTCCAACTGAGGATGTTGGGAGAGGTCCAACCACATCGGTTCTCCATTGAGCAAAAGGCCAATTGGGAATTGTCGGGTGTAGGGGTACAGGTGGCCTTATGGGCACAGTAGCATGCTCCTTGCATTTCTGACATGTTTTTACAAATTGACAGCAATCTTTAAACATAGTAGGCCAATAATAGCCTAGCTTCTTAACTTCAATTTTCATTTTTTGTCCAGCTTGGTGTGCACCGGCTATTCCAACATGTAGCTCTTTCATCACTTGCCAGGCCTCCTTTGTGGATAGGCAGCGGAGCAGAATCTTTTTACGGGCGTCCGCCATGATTCAGAACAGTGTTCCGCTTTGGAATTCATAGGAATCCTTGGTCTTAAGGAGCTTCATTCTTTCTTCCTTGATTTTGGGTAGCTGCCGGTTGAGAAACCACTGTATAAGATGCTGCCTCCAGTCGGGTTCCTGTGCTTCTTCGGCTACATTGGCCTCACATTCTTCTGGACACGATTCTAGCACACTGATAACCTGCCGTCGATTTATCAAAACAATGTTGAGTGTTTCATCTGGTGGGACTGCTAGTGAACTGGCCAATTTTGCCAAAGCATCAGCTTGGGCATTATGCCCCCGACCCACATGATTGAGCTTGATATGGTGGAAGTTCGCCATAAGGCGTAGGGCTTTTTGACAGTAAGGGTTTAGTTCTGGCTTCCGCACCTCAAACTCCCCTTCCGTCTATTTTATTATCAGCATTGAGTCGCCGAACACTTGGAGCATATGGATTCCCATGTTGAGTGTGGTTTGTAGGCCGATTATCAGAGCTTCATACTCAACTTCATTATTGGTGCATGGCTTGTTGATTGAGCACAAAGTGTATACCACTTTCCCCTCAAGTGACTTCAGGACAATGCCGGCTCCTGCTCGGACTCTGACCTGTCCAGCTGAGGTGGTTTCTGTTCTTGACGCCCCATCTGAGTAGAGGTGCCATATCACCGGCTGGGCTTGACATGCCTCTAGTGTTTCATCATCAGGGAGTTCAGTTTCTAATGGAACATCTTCTGGTGCAGGGTGTGCTGCAAAGAAGTCGGCTACGGCTTGCCCTTTATGGCTCTCTGAGGTACATATATGAAATTTCAAATTCCATCAGGATCACGGCCCATTTGCCGAGTCGACCTTTGAGTACTGACTGAGATAATATGTACTTGAGCAGGTCCGCTCCAGATATAAATCTGATTTCATGGGACAACATGTAATGCCGGAGCTTCTTGACAGTGAAGACCAGGGCCAGACAAGTCTTCTCTATAAAAGTGTATTTTTATTCAGTCCTTACTAACCTTCTGCTAAGGTAGTAGAGGGCTTGCTCTTTACCTTCTTCATTCACTTGAGCTAGCATTGCCCCCAGGGAACAATGAGTAGTTGCTATGTAAAGAATCAGGGGACTTCCTTTAATCGGTGCTCGCAACACCGGAGGGGTCTTCATATATTCTTTCAACTTCTCAAAAGCTGCTTGGCATTCTTCATCCCAAAAGAACGGCATATCTTTTATCATAAGCTTGTGGAAAGGGTGACATTGACCTGATAGATTTGAGATAAATTGGCAAATATATGCCAGTCGGCCTTGCAAGGACCGCAACTCTGACAGACTCTTTGGAGAAGGGAGTTCTTTAATAGCTTTAATCTTGGATGGATCAATTTCAATGCCTTTGTGTTGGACAATGAATCCAAGGAATTTTCCGCCGGACACGCCGAAGGCGCATTTCATGGGGTTCATTTTTAGCTTATATTGGCGTAGCCTTTGAAACACTACCCTCAAATCTTGCAGATTGTCTTCCTTTCTCTTGGTCTTCACCACCAGATCATCAATGTAGCACTCCACCTTCTTGTAGAGCAAGTCAATGAATATCTTCATCATGGCTCTTTGATATGTAGCACTGGCATTCTTGAGGCCGAACGACATCCTTTTGTAATGGAATATCCCTTTCGAGGTGCGGAATGCAGTATGGACCCTGTCTTGCTTAGCAATCCAAATTTGGTTATATCCGGATGATCCGTCCATAAATGAGAGGGCTTCATGGCCTGTGGTGGCGTCTATCATCACCTCGGTGATCGGCACAAGAAAATCATCTTTCGAGTATGCTTTGTTTAGGTCCCGAAAGTTAACAAATATTCTTATCTGCCCATTTTTCTTCTTCACAGGCACTATATTTGCTAACCATGTTGTGTATTAATTTTCTTCGATGAACCCCACATCAATGAGCTTGTCGACTTCTCCATTAATTTGATTAATCAGCTCGAGCTGCATCCGCCTGGGAGGCTGCTTTACAGGCTCTGCCCTTGGATTGATTGACAGTAGATGTTGTGCTACCTCGGGGTTCAACCCTGGCATCTTATTGTAGGTCCAAGCAAAACAGTCCCGGAACTCCTTCAGAAACTGTATATACTGCTCTTATTCTTCTGCTGACAACATCGCACTGAGAAAGGTGGGTCTTGGATTCCCCTCTCCCCAGGTTCACTTCTATCAGCTCATCAATGGTAGCTTGATCGTCGTCCTCGACTTCTGGTGGAGCTTCTTCGAGTTTTATAAAGCCTCCATTGATGTAATCTTCTTTAGCTTCGAGGGCTTCCAGCTCCCCGAGTGATGTATAAGTCCACCTCGGGTCTCTGAAGTCGGCTAGTGATTGTTGGTTTTCCTCAGATCGGCTCTCTAGGGTTAGAGGAACTTGTCCCTCAGTTTCTTTGCTCCATTGTTGAATTATCAGACACTCCACCGAGTTTCAATCAGCTCTGCTTTGCTGTCTTGATGTCTCATCTTATGTTTCTGACATATGACCTTCTGCCCCCTGGGAGTCCACAGGTAGAAATTCTTCTGCCAGATCTGCCAGGTCCTGCATGGCCCAGATCTCCTCCAGTATGTGCTCAAATCTTAGGTGCTTCTTTTCTTTCTCAGAGGCTTGATCTTCATCAGGTGCCCCCCTGTCAAATTTGGCTTCAGTTTGGAATAGATCCTCCCTGGGAAGGGGCTCCTTCCAGTATTGGCATAGAGTGACTTCATCTTGTCCCCCTGAGCTCTTATAACTGTCATAGGTTTCAGCACCACCTTCGGGGTGTTGTGTTGCTTCTTCGCCATATGGTGGGTAATCATCATAATCCGCCTCGAAAGGGTCTTCGTGGATGAAGTAGGTGGAGATAACATCTACCTCTGTCTCATAATACTCCTACAGAGTGTAGCCCAGCCCCGAGTGCCGAGTGATCTTCAGTAATTCTTTGTTATTGTTGGGCGGATCCCAGAGCTTCTAGAATGCCTTCTTCTGGCCGACAGGTTGCAACAAGAGCATTTGCATTTTCGTAAACATCTGGGAGACCCGCTGGGTAGTGTAATCTAAACCCAATATTGGCACCATCCTGTTGGTTGTCTCCTCGAGGATTACACAGTCTTCATCATCCTCATCGACAGATTCTCCAGGGTAGAATATCATAGGGGGTTCACCGAAACGGGGAACCTCTGTTGGAACCCTAGTTTTGATAATGACTTTCTATGAATCATGCTTAGATTAAAATGTTTAAATCCTTCAATTCTATCTGTTTGTATTGTCCATTTGGTGCATGTTATTTCATAGAATAAATCATAGTCAGTGCATGTGTTGTATCGCTAACAATCTAGCTCGGTGCAAGTCTAGCCTTGTTCTGCACTTCACGCATAAGTGTTGGCCTCGGTGCAACCTCCGTTCACGCACACACACTATCGTCCCGTTACTCTCTCGGTGCAATATCTGGGTCGGTGCAATTCTTGTCTAGAATACGCTTGTTGAGTTTGCTCATTTCTTATCTCAGTGCAAATCAAGTCGGTGCAAGCTTTGGCTTGCATCTCTCTTTGTTCTGTGCCTTTATCTCTGCCATCTCGGTGCAAGTTCTTACTTGGATGGGATTTCTTGGCTTGGTGCAAGTTCTGACTTACATCTTCCTTTGTCCGTGCATTCTTCTTTCTCAACTCGGTGCAAACTTCCCATTTTGGCAAAAATAAAGTTAGTGTATCCTTGTGCTCTGTGGGTTCTTGTCGGTGCATATCTGTTGCACAATTGGACTCTATGGTCCGTGCTTATAACGTCATGCATTTTCTCAAGTAAGTGCATGTCTCGTCTTTGCTCGCTTCAACTTGGTGCAAACTCTTGCTCACCTAGTAGTAAGTCAGTGTAATGGGTGACTTGGCAACTCCTACTCAGTACAGTTTATGCTTACTTACTCGCTACATCGGAAAGACTTGTGCTAAGTAAGTGACAAAATGTTTATTCCTTTTTCTGACAGTTTGTCTATGCATTCACCAGGTAAATGGCACGTGATCCGAGGAAGATAGAGGCCCAGAATATTCCTACACATGCCCCAACTTTTCAGGCGAGAAACGGGGTATCCACACGCCTAGGGTTCTGGAGCAGATATATATATAAATGCTAAAGAAAAGGGTTCGAAGAAGAGTATGGCATAAGAAAAAAGAAGAGAAGTGAGAGCAGAGTGGGGAAAAAGAGAGAAAACTAGAGACAAACCACTCCATCAATCAGCAGATAGAAAGTTGAAGCGGAGAGAGATAGTGCCCCCACGATTCAGAGAAAAGAAGTACGAGAGAAGAAAAAGAGAGGTTCGGAGAACAAAAGGCAGAAAGAGTGTGTAGTGAAGCAGCATCAATTTTTACTGCAGATCTGTTGTTTGTAAGTGTCTTCTGGATCAGATCCAAGACACTACGCTCCTGTGTGAGCAATTCTGTTTGATCTTATTGTCGGCTTTTTGTTGCTGTATTTTATTTTTGCTTTCATCATACATTTCCTTTCAAGTGTGTGTCAGTGTCTGCAGAGGTGGATTCCTCTTGACGGCCAAGCTGTTTTGCCCAACGGACGGCGAAGCTATAAGGCCCAGCAGTTGAAGCTGTGAATCCGCGGTTTTTAGGCAAGCTGTGAGGCCCAGCATTTTTCAAGCTGTTTGGCCGCAGTAAGCCACACTCTGGTTTGAGTGTGGGGTGGACGTAGGTCGGAGGACCGAACCACTTAAAAGTTTCCTTGTCTACTGTGGTTTGGTTGTCCTGCTCCGTTAGATGAATGTATAGGCCGATCTGTCTCTCTATGTCATGTGAGAATGTTAGTTGCATGTTTTCTACTTAATCAAGCTCCTCGCTGCCCTTCAGACTCGGTAGAATCTAGTTAGTTCATGTTCAACATCTCTGATTGACTCAATTAATTTTTAATTGGTAAAAATTTCCAAAGGATTCATTCAACCCCCCTTCTGAATCCGAGTCTAGCACCTCAACTATTGGTATCAGAGCATACCATCTATCTCAATAATTGGTATCATAGCATACCATCTGTCTCAACAATTGGTATCAGAGCAGGTTTTCTGCACAAAAGGTCTAACAACCTACAGATTCGTTCCTTGATTTGGTTTCGGTGCGATCTAATTTGATCTGTCTATTAGCATTATTTTTGATCTGACCTAATTCTGAGCTTTGGTCTTAATCTGATCTGTTTTGTCTTGTTCTTATGGCTGAAATTCCTGTATACACCGGTTCCGATTTCTATGGCTGGTACGGTCGTTTCAGAGACTATGTGATACATTTAAATTCTGACTTATGGGTACTCATAGATCACAGTCCATATGAAGTTCCAGAGGACAAATCTCAATGGAGATCCTCAGACAGACTAAAATCTGAAGAAAATCAAAAGGCCCTAAATCTAACAAAAAGGGAAATAGACTCTAATTGCTTTCAATGTGTTAATGAATGCAGGAGCGCAATGGAAATCATCAACAAAATATTGGGAAGATCTTGTGGAGATGAGGAAATATGTTTGATGGTCAGAGATCAGTCCAAGGACTCATCATCCTAGGCAAATTCTGAAGCTGAGAATTTTAGCTATGATGATTTACTCTCCATGAATGAGCATTTATTGAATAAATATGATAGATTCAAGTCTGAAAAGAAAAAACTTAGAAAAGAAATGATTTCTAAAGTTACTCGCTTGAAAGCTGAAAATGAAAATTTGAAATCAGACATGAAAAAGGAGAGATCTGAAATAGACAGATTGAAATCTGAAAACGAATGTCTTAATAATAAAGCTTTTGAAAATAAAAATTCGTGTAATGAATGTGCCTTCTTAAAGGAATAGATTGAAGATCTTGACTCTGATGATAATATGCAGAAGAATCTAATCAGATCCTTGAAAGAAGAAAATGATTCATTGCTTGAACAGAAAAAGGAAATTGATGAATGCCAAGACAAATTGCTTGAAGAAAATAGTTATCTAAAAGATCAAAATAAAAAGCTGATGGTTCTGAATACTATTTTATCTGAAAGACTGATGGCATTTGAAAGAGGAAAATCAGTCTTGAAAGAAAAAGAAGTGAATATAGAATTGAAGTTAACACAGGAGAATGAGACTTTGAAAAGTCTAAATGATGGTTTGCATACTCAAGTCATTTCCTGTGAAGACTACATTGTTTCCTTGCAAGCTGAAATTGAAGATCTAAAGAATTCCCTGTCAAAGTTTATTAAGGGAAAAGACAATTTGAATAAATTGTTTGGAGCTAATGTGAATTTTCAAAAAGAGGGACTGGGTTACAGTCCAGTAATGAAGAAGGTTGATGGAAATAAATTGAAAACTATTTTTGTTAAAAGTTCAGAACAAGAAAAACCTTTCACTTCATCTGTATTTCAGTTCACGTCGAAGAGAAGTGAATAACAAAGTAAACATTTAAAAGATGGAAGAAAACAGAAAAAGAGTGAAAACAAACATAAAACCCAACTTTCATCTGATGCTGTTAAAGTTTCTCTTGTCTCTAAAAATTGTCCTGAACAAGTGCATGTTAGAAAAAGCTTTCCCATTCAGTCGCATGCAAACACAAAAACCTTTTTATGTCATTACTGTGGAAAAACTGGTCATAAAATGCATGAGTGTATGACAATGGAGCTAGATGAGCGGGTCTCTAAGAAATTTCACGATTGGAAAACTCAAGACACTTACCATGCACTTCAGAAGAAGAAAATGCACTGTTGCCACTGTGGGAAGTCGGGCCATATTGAAGCCCATTGCTGGCATGCTTAAAGAAAGAGAGTCAATTCAAAATTTGGAAACTTCCCTGTAAATAAAAATGTTTTTGGTAGTAAAAATTTTACTTATGGAAGAATTGGCCACCATGAATCTGAATGTTGGTATGTGAAAAGAAATAATGATCGTTATGGTAGAAATTACTTAACTCATGTCCATCCACAAAACATGTCAAGAAAAATCTGAGATCTCTCATTCATTGTTATTATTGTGGGAGAATGGGACATATCATGAATGACTGACATTCTATGAAATATGACAATAGAAAAGTTTGGAATTCTCGGAGTACACCTGCTAAAGGTGTTACTTACTCAGCAGAACCCAAGAGTTTTTGGGTTCCACATTCTGCAAAATAACTTGATCGTGCAGGTATGCCTCGGAGGAAATAAAAGGGGGTAAATAAGCCGAGGCACCAGAACATGAAAAACCCCATTTTCTGCATCTTCCAGGTTAGTTGTCTAATCGTCTTAAACTCTGGCTTTATAGTAGTATCTTCATGAATTATCATGATACATGTTTGTATTCTATGTGATATTCCACAGTGTCATAGCTGATATCACCATATTATCTGTGCATCTCTTCACTGAAATTGTATGAGCAAATGATCCTTGTGGAATGTTATATGAATAATTGAAATAAATCAATGATGGATGATATCATATTCATGATTAGATTAGTAGGCCTGCACAACCCTATGGTATATAAAATAGTATGTTGGGAGAAGGGCAGTTGTTTTCTATCTGGAAACCCACGCTATGCGTAGAGGCTTGCCTTCGCCAGGTACCAGGGGTCAAGTTGCATGTAGAATTTTCTATGCATTCAGTCATGTTAAATCTGTGCACTCTAAGAAAAAATAAATACTGGTTGGGTGGAATTCTAGCAATTCTTGAGGGGAAGTCAAAGTGTTTGAGAGCCTAGCTGCCTGAATGATGGGTTGTCTATTTGTAAAAAGCTGATCAGTTTTTAAGTGCTGCAATTGTTTGGAGCTTTCAGATGTAAGTCTGCTTAGATAGTGACCTGAGGTGGTGATATGAGTTACTATGTGATGTTGCTGAAATAGTCTATGTTCATTGGAAAGCTATTGACTAGTGTTCTTTTTTGAATGTACTGATTCCTACTCAAGCTGAGAAATTAGAAGCTGACTGTGTACATAAGAGGGTGTTAGCTATGGAACAAATCTCTTAGGCTGAGTAACTGATTGGCTCTGAACTCTGAACTTCGCACTTTGGCAATCATCTATCATATCTTCATGCTCATCATTGTTCTCTTCTCCATAGAATGTGGTAATCAGGGGGAGTTAAAATCTGATATCTACTACCTTTTCTAATCTTCAACGCTTAACTACTAAGAACACCCATAACTAAGAACGAAATTACTGATCTTAATTGGACCGTGATTTTCTGCCTATGGATATTATATCCTATCTTAAAGTTTCCACAAGTGTCTCTCAATGTAGACTCAATGGTCATAAAACAGTCTGAAATGGAACATCTCAAAAGATTGCTTAAAATTTTAAAAATCATGAGTAGTTGGCCAACCTGACGAAGAATCTAATGTTTATATGGTTCTTAAACTTGGTCTAGGATAATTCTATTGATAGACCAGAGAATACGCCATCAAAGGAAAATAAACAAATAAAATAGTTTATCGAAAGGAGGCAGAGCAATGGCACATTATTTGAGAAACTGACCATCTGATTCAAAGAAATTCAGAGGTTATGTCATGATGATAAGTGCTATCTCTGTTTAAAAATTTTGAAGCAATAAGGTAAAACTACACTGAGTAACCAGGGATTCCGGTGTCTAATCAACATGCTTCCTTGAGTAAAAAAGTGTAGTATTACCAGAATGCTTAATCTTTTATAATAGTTTAATATTCATATGGTTGACTCTGGTGTGGCTTCAGGAAAAATTAAAACTAATTTAAGCTCTATATAAAAATGGATTTCTCTTCAGGGCTAGCATATGAAAATGTTTAGTAAGAATTAACGGCATATCTTGTTGAGGATAATCATGGATGGAATTGTTTTATTCCTATTGATTTCACTTCAAAAGATATTTTGTGAAGACTTCATGTTATTCGATATAGTCCCATACGTTGAAAATCACGAAAAGAGATGAAAGGTCTTTTTCCGTAAGGTAAAGGGTGTTCTGGGTATTATATGTTGAGGTTGGTAAAGTAGATAGTATATTAGATAATTCTCTCAAACCCTATTTACCACCACTGTTCAACACATCCCTTCCCTCTCGAAACCCTCTCCAGCTCTCACGATTCTTGTACCTCGCCTCTGTGCAAAACACGACCTTGGCTTCCCAAGTCACTTATCTCACCATTCTTGCTGCTTTCCTCTATCTTTTATCTTCCACTTGTTAATCTTCCACCATGTCCTCTCCGTCCGCCACAAGTAAGAGGAAGAAGAAGGTCACGGAAGAGCGGCAACCCTCGTCTCCTCAAGTCCTGGAGACCAATGTGACCATTGCCTATAAGCAAAGATCAAAGGAGTCACATGCAGTAGGTGTAACATCAGAATCGGTTCAGACGATGTCGGGCAAGGGAAAGAGAAAGGAAAAAGAGGTACAATCGGCAGAAGATCGGGAGTCAGTGAAGGTGGTTGCGGCATTACCGAAGGTAAAGAAGCTGAAGACAGTGCAGGGTCGAGATAAGAGAAAGGTACTCGAGGAAGAAGATATCACAGGTGAAGCTTCAAGACATGGAGAAATAACATTGGAAGCCGGCAAGATAGTCTTCCCACGGTACGTAGACTTTCATGACCAAAAAATGATTGAGAAATTTCTTGAGTTGATTGAAAATTTTAAGGCTCAAGAATGGTTTAAGTTATTGGGTGAGCATAGGGTATACTTTCCTAGACTCGTAGCAGAGGTCTACCAAAACCTGAAGTATGATTTGGATCAGGCAATACTGGTTTCTAAAGTCAAGGGGTCCAGAATTGAAGTCTCTAAACATCTCCTACATACTATATTTAGAATACCAGAAGAAGGAGTAACTGAAAGAAAGTTTGCATGTGATCTTCATGAGGTATACTCTGTCATCACAGATGAGCCTAAGAATCCCCAAGACAAAAATCAGTTAAAATTGGGTCAGTTTAATACAAACAATTTCCCTCCTCTCAAGAGATTGCTGCATCACATTCTCACTGCTATGATCACTCCACAAGTTGGAGGGAGAGAAGACTAACCAACACTCAGAGATTTGTGTTATATTATCTGTTGAAGAGAATCAGAGTTTGTTTGCCTGAAACAATGATTCAGATAATGAGGACTTGTAGAGAGTCTAGAAGATATTTGCCCTATGCAGCTCACCTAACTGCTATTTTTAAGAAGGCAAACATAGCCTTAGAAAATTAGCCTTCGAAAGAAATTCCAAAATTTAATGTGTACAATATGGACTTCATTGATACTTACATGAGGCTGAAAAAGACTAACTCGGGGAGTCCTTCTGGTGAATTTCAAAGAAAAGAGAAATCAGTAAAGCATGCTCCGTTGAAAAGGAAGAGGAAAGTTCAAGTGAAAACTGTGTCAGAACAGCCTCCCCAGATTCCTCAAGAAGAAACTCCTTCTATATTAGCTGAACAAAACCAACATTCTGCTGTTGAACCTGTTGAGAAGAATCTCAATGATCTACAACTAGAGCAAGAAGTCCATGAACTGAACCTAACTGATACTCAAATTATACAGCACCTGGATCAGAACATCAGTGAGCTTTTTGATATATTTGGAGTACAATCTGAGCAGGAACATCAAGTTGTTCAGCAAGAACAAGAAGAAGAACAATGAAAAGAATCAAAAATTCAAGAAGCTGAACCACAAGGCATAAAAGATGAAAGAAAAGAAGAAACTGAAGTTGATGAAGAACAGCTGTCTAGGGTGGTTACACAGATTTTGACAAAAAGAGGCTGATAATATTTTTGAAGAAATTGCTGAGCCTGTTGTCAATGATCAGGAGGGTGATCAACCAAGAGAACAAGAAGTTCCATAAGAAGCCCCAGGGGCCACTGGAGAGGGTACACAGGAGTATGTCTTGGGACCAGCTCCTCAATGTCAGATGTATCCAATAATATCTCTTACTCTTGCTCCTTCATATGGACCTTACCTTGGGGAAATGATCAGTCTTGGTATACCACCTCCTCCACTCCCAGAACAACATCTTGAGTACTTTACTGAGTTTCCAGAGTCGAGTGCATCCACTTTTAGTTCATCTAGACCTTGTCCTGAGCCAAATATTGCACAGATGCTGGTGAATCTAACAGAAATAGTGTTGAATCAGAATGAACTGATGAATAAATAGTTTCTGTTCAAAACCGTTCAACTGGACAAAGTAAATTCCCGTTTGAACCATGTTGGGTCCCGTAGTGCAAGAACACGGATCTAGAGGGGGGGTGAATAGATCCTTCTACTAAAACTATGTCCAATAAAAATACACAAACTAGCGCACAGCGGAATTAACAAGATTGATAAGATTGAGGAATTAGCTAATCACGATAACTAGGTTATCTCGATCTCACCGTTCACACACGAACATTCAACCAATATAAACAGTTAAGCACGTATCCACAAAAGCAAACCACAAGACACAGAATTTTTAAGGTGGTTCGGGACCACGACGGGTTCCCTACGTCCACCCCTCAACAAACTCGGTGAGGCTTCACTCGGGGATAAATCCCCAAACGGAGACGACGCTCCAAACACACACGGGACGACGCCCGCACACACACGGACGGAGACGAAGTCTCCCACACGATCCGACGACTGGATCACAAACACAACACACGATCCGACGACCGGATCACAACACACACACACACGATCCGACGACCGGATCACAACACACACACACACGCTGCAACAACCGCAGCACAAAGACATAAACACGATCGCACGGAGGCGATCAAACACGACCGTATACACAACCGGTCACACACACAAATATCTCTAATGTTCAGAAAGTGAACACAAATATTCAGGCATGCTCAAACCCAAAATATAGATCATTGAATACATCACAAAGAATTGATAGAAGACATAGAAGTGATCCCCCTTTGTTCTTCAAGGTCGGTTGATGATGTTCCTTGAACCACGAGTTGGAGGGAAGCCGGATGAAGACGATCCTTACGTCTTCTTGATCCTCTCTTCGATCCGCACCTTTTCTTCTTCTTCCACGATCTCCAGATCTTCACGAAAGTAGATGATATCCTCCTTGGAAGAGCTCCAGCACGTTCTCCTCTTTTTCTTCACCTATACAAAAGAGCAAATGAGCATTAGGGTTGATCACATCCCAAATTCGTAACTCTTATATAAGCAACTCAAGGGGTGGGGAAAAGACTCATAAAACCCTCCTAATACATGTTAAAAACACCTTAATAACAATAGAAACTAATAGGGGGTAGTATGGTAATGTTTGAAAGGGTTTTCAAAGGGTTTTAAACACTTTCGGAAGTCCCGTCCGGAAGGGGTCGACCCTTGGGGTCGACCCTCGGGCAACAAGTTGCTGGAAAACACAAAACAACACCTTGTGTTACAGGGGTCGACCCTTGGGGTCGACCCTTTCAGGCAGGTTACATAAAAAATAGCACTGCGCGCTCCGGCGGCAGGAATTATTTCTCCTAGCTCCGAACTCCGATCGAAGCGAGACTGGAGGCGTTGGAAAGAAGACTCGCAGAGCTACAACATATAATTTTTATGGGGAGATCCAACGGTGGGATTGAAAATGGTGAAGACTGTAAGATAGTTTGAGTTTGAAAAATAACTAAAACCTCCATCAAACCAAAGGGAAACAATTGATTAAATGTTACCATAATCCCATGAAGATCAACAATGATTTTGCATCCTGAAAAACATGATAAACCAAGAGGTTAGTTGAGAATCAAAATATATGAGTTATGCATTAACACTATGAACATGTTTACAATGAAATACATCATTGAACCTATTCAAACATGCGTTTTGCTTCTCAAATCACTTAGCAAAAATATATTTGACCAAATGACAAGTTTTTGAAATGATAAGCATGAATCTATCATTCAATCAACTATAATAATATGGAAGCTCAACCATTCAATCATATTCTTGAATCAACCAAATCTTCAACATCAAAATGCTTCATCACACAAGTGTTAACAAATATGCCAAATGCAAAGCATGCATAATATCGTGGAACCACATTCATTCAAATGGCATTCTTGTTGATTAAGAGCTAACATTCATGAAGCATTATCCTAAGAGGAACATTATCTTCACATGCATCTCACACATCAGTATATACCAATCATGCAAACATGCTTTCTCATGAGTACAGGGCATGTGCATTCTTCCAAGTATGTTTCACAAATTCATGCACATATTGAAATCACAATAACTCTATGAATGATATGTCACTATCAGTCAATTAGAAATGTGTGTTCAGTGAACACAATCTCATAGATTAAGACCCAAAAGAAGTCATCTCCAGAAAAGCCATCTTCATGCAATTCCTTCATACAGAAGTCATTAACTCAAGCTTTTAGAGCAAAGTACACATGACCAATCATTCATCCAATACATGAGCAATATGGAACCAACTTTCATGAAGTCTTGTATGAATATTTCAAGTCCAAAAATATTATGAAGAAAATGCATGAAAATATCCAACCAAGACTTTGAAAGTTATTAGATGAAATGAATGAAATGTAGAAGAATCATTGCAATGCAATGAGAGAAGCAACCCCCTTTTTTCAATAAGATCTTCATTGACGCACTCCTTTGAGTTCCAAACATGAAGTATGGATTTTGATCCTGCAAATCAAAATATTCAAGACATGAGATCCTTAAATACAAATCATTCACATAACTTTAAACATGAATAGAGTTAACTCCCTTTAAGAAGAAGAGCTTCATTGATGGACTCCTTAAGATTCAAAGTATCAGCCATGAAGTCGTGTTCCTACAAACCAACATAAATATAACATTAGTTCCTTAAACACCGAGAGTTCACATGGCTTTCAAGAGTAACCATTGACTCCATCTTTCAACTCATAAAATCAAGAAATACAACATGTTGCTCAATGAAACACGTACACACACAAACACAATCGTTTTGATATCATTGAAACCAAGCACGAACTATGGGATGCAACAATCTCCCCCTTTTTGATGATGACAAAACGATGTATGTGATAATACAGATTTTGAAAACATGTGTTGAAAACATGTGCAAACATTGAGCATACACATTCTCCCCAAGACTCCTTAAGACAACAACATTCATACACCATTTATACACACCAATCATTCTCCCCCTTTTTGTCATCTACAAAAAGACAAGGGAGCATATGACATAACATGAACAAGATAGAGGCTCAAATATATGATACCAAGTGTGTGATCAAGATAAAGGCACAAACATAGGCAATTTCAATTCTCGAAGAGTGAGAGCCTCAAAGATAGCATTTGTAGATCATGATACCATTTGTTGGTTGAACTCATTTTGGCATTTAAGCAACAAGAAGTGTTCAGAATATGCATTTCAAAATGAACTATGCCAATTGTTGAAAAGTATGGATTTGATCAAGATGATATCATGAAGGACCTATATGCATGCTGAAAATGTCAAATATGCAAATATGTAAATTAGCACTGAATATACACTATGTGAATGCTAATCATGTAATTTATGAAGCTATGCACATGATGACTTCTATCCTTCTAATGTAAGGTTTATGCTCAAAATTAGACTCAAGGGGAATGCATGAACATGCAAGCATACAAGCACAATCGTCATGCACACAAATATTACATATAGTAACTCCCCCTAAATGAGGCACGGGTTAACAAAAGAGCATGTGATTCAAATTCAAGAATGTAAGACATGAAGCATAACTAAGAGGTTTTGTGCATACACAACTAGGAGTACTACATAAACCATGAGTGTAGGCAAATTCATAAGATATATACATCATAAAAATGCCCATGTGAAATGTGAGGTAATGACTAATGAGCTTCAAAACATATGGATTGTCAGATTTTCTAAAGAACACTAGAAGGTAATCTCCTCTCTACACTTTCGGTTTAGATTCTCGACTTTCGGTAGCTTCGCACAACCCCGCATTTTCTTTTAATAGACTTCACTTTTCGACGCGAGTTTCCTCATATGTCTCAATGGGGATTCCCGGCTACTTGGATTCGTCACACAAATGGATTTTTGTTTCTCCTTTTGACACGAGTTTCCTCCTTTGTTTCAGGGGAGATTCCCGGTTACTCGGATCCACATACCACTTATTGAATTTTTTTGTGGGGTAGGTGGCTTTTTCCTCACGATTACTCTTTAATGTCCATGTAGAGATTCAAGTTCCCTTTAGAGTGTTGGAAAGAATTTCTTAAATCCTTATCAATGAAATTCATTGAATTCATTATGTGCAAGAGTGTGGGGGTAAATTTTTATTTTGCATGTATAAAATGAATTTGACAAGACATAGCTATGACTCCCCCTAAATGTATGCACGGTCGGAATCAAATCCTCCCCCTTAATATATGACATGGATCACATATGAATAAAATCACTGTATTGTTATTTATCAAGGAGGTGAGGTCTTAGAAAGATCAAGAATTGGTTTCATAGGGTAAATACTTACAAGCATGCAAGGATTGATGAAAGTATTCATGCAAACATTCATGAGTCAAGATATGCGATTATCATGAAATATATACATATGCTCTATATGCATGAATATGCAATATGCATCTTTTTGTCATTTTATATGCATAGTATATGAATGATATGCAAAGATGCGAATGCATTCTTTTTATGTAAGTTTTCAGTTTTTTGTAATGACTTGAACATATAAGAAAAGCATGAACCATGTGAATGCATGAGATGGATTTTCAATGATTTTGGCACTGAATCATGAGCATTTTATTTCAGATTTCATCATGAAAAGTCATGTCCCTTATAACCCAAATGTTCAACCATGATCATTCAAAAATAATATTTCATGAGACATAAGCTTCAGTTTAAACATGATACGCCCTGCATGTGTGAATATGCAAATAACCGAGTTTCCAACAGATTTCACACAAAATTTAGCAAATGAGAAAGATAAGTGTTTGAACAACTATTATCAAGAGTAGATTTCTGAACATGTCAAACAACTTATCAATTTGGCAAATCAATCACATATGGTCAATGAGCTTTAAACTGAGCCATGGTCAACATTCAATATCAATTGTTGTATTTGATCAAGCAATTCCACAGTTCAAAAATTTTACCTTTTGAAACAAGAAGGTTTTTCAAATTCAATTTGAAAAAACATGCAAATCAAGGCAAATTGATTTCATTCAAAATTGTTGCAACATATCAGCCATATAATTCAATTTCTGAATTTTGGTACTAGGCGGAGAACATAGGTCTGAAGACTACCATCACGCTTAGTGGAAGTATCCAGTTGAACGTAGTCCAACCTTCTCTAACCACCATTTGATATACCAAATATTCATCCATTAAAGACATATGTGGCTTGTGAAGAAATTAGAGCAGAACATGAGAACACACCAAGATCTCATTCCAAAACATCAAAATCATCAAGTTTGACAGTGAAGAAGCAAAGTTGAGATTTTACCATATGAGTGTGCCTTGTTCCCTTTATTGGAACCCCTTTGCATTCTTTATTTACCTCAAGGCACACTTGCATCAAAGCCAATTCATTCAGCAGATTTGGGCACCCAAGCCTTTTTGGGTCCCTGGAGGTTGGTAGCATTGCCACCAAATGCTTTCTTCCTTTTCATTGCTACAACATCATCATTCTTCATGATCCTGCAATTCTCAATGATATGTCCATGGTTTCCACAATAACGGCATTGAGGAAAAGTAGTTTTACCAAAAGACTTCCTTTTTGGAGTAAAGGAAGTTACAAGTCCATTCCATCTTCTATTTTCAAAAGGTCTATATTTAACAAAATTAGACCTAGCATGCATTCTAGAAGAATGGAAGTTTTCTGTTTTCAAAAGCCAACACTCTTTCATAAGATGTCCGTACTTCCCACAATGAAAGCAACAAGGAGATGTGCGTCTACGGAATGACTTTCCATTATTTGCATGAGTGTTTATGAACAAGTTTCTCTTATGGGATGCAAACCTTTTAGTATGGGAAGCATGTTCATTTCTGAATTTTCTTTGAAGGTTAAACTTAGCATTCATGGCACGATCATCATTTTGTTTCACAAAGCAATCATCTATGACATGGCCAAGTTTGTGACAATAAAAGCATGAGACATTTTTCTTTTTGCATGCAAGTTTGTCATCCTCTTTCATGACAACACAATCATCCATCACATGACCAAACATGCCACAATAGAAGCATTCAACATTGAACTTTGATTTTTGAGATCTATTTGACATGGAAGGCTTTCTTAGATTTTCTTTTATCAAAATCATTTCAGAAATTTTCACTTGAGCAACGGGAGGAGATGTTTTGGAGGTGCTAGGAATGTTGGAGACATGAACAAAAGAGGTTTTCATTTTTGATTCAAAAGATTTTTTGTTCACCGGAATGTAACCAAGACCCTCTTTTTGAAAGTTCACTTTAACACCTAGCAATGTGTCTAAGTTCTCCTTCCCTTTGACAAATCTAGACAAATCATCTTTTAAGTTTTGCACTTCTTCTTCAAGAGCAGAAACATGCAATTCGGCACTCGTGATTTCTTCTTCACATGCACAAACTTTCTCATTCAACAAGCAATTCACAGATTTGAAGCTTTCATTTTTATCCTTGAGTTCTTTATTTTCAACATTCATGGAATGTAGTTTTTCAGTCAATTTCTCAAGGACTTTCTCAGTTTCAACAAGTTTTGAAATCTTAGCAAGCATTTGTTCATTTTCAGATTTCAACAAAGTATTTTGCTTTTCAAGTTTATCAGAGCTTTTCAACCTACTTTCAAGTAGAGAAATCTGAATTAGCATAGTACCATTATGCTTTTTGAGCTCCTCATTTTCAATCATGATCCTCTTGTTGTCAATTTCATTGTCAAGCAATTTATCAAACATTTTATCATCATCAGAAAGAGATGCTAGCTTGCTTTTAAGATGTTTTTGTGTTTCTTCAAGCAATGAAATCTTAGACAACAAGTGTTTATTTTGATCAAGCAAATCATGGGAATCAATATCAATTTCAAGAGCAGTATTAGATTTTCTAAACATCTCAAGCTCCTCATTCATACAAGACATCTCATCTGAAAATAATTCAACTTTGGATTCTAGAAGTTCTTTTTCATATTCTAGGTTCTCAATCTTTGACTCCAAAGTTTTGCAATTTTCACAGGAAGGATTATCATGCACATTCTCATTAATCTTCCTTTTCAAGTTTTTATTTTCAGATTTGAGTTTCTTGCATCTATCATACAGCGTAGCATATGCCATTTGCCATTCCTCATTAGAGAGTTCTTCATTTTCAGAGTTTACCTCATCAACATTTTCACCACGGCATTGATCAGCATCGTCGGCCATGAAGCCTTTTTGCCCTTCCATCTCTTGAGCTTTGATCAACTGATCCATAAGCTCCTTCGCCGTTCTACAAGATGAAACAAATGGAAACATATGAGTATCAATGGCACTTTTCAATAAACTTAAGACAATGACATTTTCATGGTTCTTCAATTTATCTTGACTAGACCACTTGGTCTCATCTAAAGGTAATATGTGAGGACCATCATAAATTAACTTCCAAAGATTAGGATTAATTGAATTGATCAGTCTACACATTTTACCTATCCATGAAGTAACATCAGAACTATTAAGAATAGGAAAGCAGTTCATCGACATGTGTTCAACAGAAAAATTCATGATTATAGAATGCACTAGGATCACTCTGTAGATCGTGAGATCTAGGGACTGCAGAGCCTCGCTCTGATACCAATTGTTGGGTCCCGTAGTGCAAGAACACGGATCTAGAGGGGGGGTGAATAGATCCTTCTACTAAAACTATGTCCAATAAAAATACACAAACTAGCGCACAGCGGAATTAACAAGATTGATAAGATTGAGGAATTAGCTAATCACGATAACTAGGTTCTCTCGATCTCACCGTTCACACACGAACATTCAACCAATATAAACAGTTAAGCACGTATCCACAAAAGCAAACCACAAGACACAGAATTTTTAAGGTGGTTCGGGACCACGACGGGTTCCCTACGTCCACCCCTCACCAAACTCGGTGAGGCTTCACTCGGGGATAAATCCCCAAACGGAGACGACGCTCCAAACACACACGAGACGACGCCCGCACACACACGGACGGAGACGAAGTCTCCCACACGATCCGACGACTGGATCACAAACACAACACACGATCCGACGACCGGATCACAACACACACACACACGATCCGACGACCGGATCACAACACACACACACGCTGCAACAACCGCAGCACAAAGACATAAACACGATCGCACGGAGGCGATCAAACACGACCGTATACACAACCGGTCACACACACAAATATCTCTAATGTTCAGAAAGTGAACACAAATATTCAGGCATGCTCAAACCCAAAATATAGATCATTGAATACATCACAAAGAATTGATAGAAGACATAGAAGTGATCCCCCTTTGTTCTTCAAGGTCGGTTGATGATGTTCCTTGAACCACGAGTTGGAGGGAAGCCGGATGAAGACGATCCTTACGTCTTCTTGATCCTCTCTTCGATCCGCACCTTTTCTTCTTCTTCCACGATCTCCAGATCTTCACGAAAGTAGATGATATCCTCCTTGGAAGAGCTCCAGCACGTTCTCCTCTTTTTCTTCACCTATACGAAAGAGCAAATGAGCATTAGGGTTGATCACATCCCAAATTCGTAACTCTTATATAAGCAACTCAAGGGGTGGGGAAAAGACTCATAAAACCCTCCTAATACATGTTAAAAACACCTTAATAACAATAGAAACTAATAGGGGGTAGTATGGTAATGTTTGAAAGGGTTTTCAAAGGGTTTTAAACACTTTCGGAAGTCCCGTCCGGAAGGGGTCGACCCTTGGGGTCGACCCTCGGGCAACAGGTTGCTGGAAAACACAAAACAGCACCTTGTGTTACAGGGGTCGACCCTTTCAGGCAGGTTACATAAAAAACAGCACTGCGCGCTCCGGCGGCAGGAATTATTTCTCCTAGCTCCGAACTCCGATCGAAGCGAGACTAGAGGCGTTGGAAAGAAGACTCGCAGAGCTACAACATATAATTTTTATGGGGAGATCCAACGGTGGGATTGAAAATGGTGAAGACTGTAAGACAGTTTGAGTTTAAAAAATAACTAAAACCTCCATCAAACCAAAGGGAAACAATTGATTAAATGTTACCATAATCCCATGAAGATCAACAATGATTTTGCATCCTGAAAAACATGATAAACCAAGAGGTTAGTTGAGAATCAAAATATATGAGTTATGCATTAACACTATGAACATGTTCACAATGAAATACATCATTGAACCTATTCAAACATGCGTTTTACTTCTCAAATCACTTAGCAAAAATATATTTGACCAAATGACAAGTTTTTGAAATGATAAGCATGAATCTATCATTCAATCAACTATAATAATATGGAAGCTCAACCATTCAATCATATTCTTGAATCAACCAAATCTTCAACATCAAAATGCTTCATCACACAAGTGTTAACAAATATGCCAAATGCAAAGCATGCATAATATCATGGAACCACATTCATTCAAATGGCATTCTTGTTGATTAAGAGCTAACATTCATGAAGCATTATCCTAAGAGGAACATTATCTTCACATGCATCTCACACATCAGTATATACCAATCATGCAAACATGCTTTCTCATGAGTACAGGGCATGTGCATTCTTCCAAGTATGTTTCACAAATTCATGCACATATTGAAATCACAATAACTCTATGAATGATATGTCACTATCAGTCAATTAGAAATGTGTGTTCAGTGAACACAATCTCATAGATTAAGACCCAAAAGAAGTCATCTCCAGAAAAGCCATCTTCATGCAATTCCTTCATACAGAAGTCATTAACTCAAGCTTTTAGAGCAAAGTACACATGACCAATCATTCATCCAATACATGAGTAATATGGAACCAACTTTCATGAAGTCTTGTATGAATATTTCAAGTCTAAAAATATTATGAAGAAAATGCATGAAAATATCCAACCAAGACGTTGAAAGTTATTAGATGAAATGAATGAAATGTAGAAGAATCATTGCAATGCAATGAGAGAAGCAACCCCCTTTTTTCAATAAGATCTTCATTGACGCACTCCTTTGAGTTCCAAACATGAAGTATGGATTTTGATCCTGCAAATCAAAATATTCAAGGCATGAGATCCTTAAATACAAATCATTCACATAACTTTAAACATGAATAGAGTTAACTCCCTTTAAGAAGAAGAGCTTCATTGATGGACTCCTTAAGATTCCAAGTATCAGCCATGAAGTCGTGTTCCTACAAACCAACATAAATATAACATTAGTTCCTTAAACACCGAGAGTTCACATGGCTTTCAAGAGTAACCATTGACTCCATCTTTCAACTCATAAAATCAAGATATACAACATGTTGCTCAATGAAACACGTACACACACAAACACAATCGTTTTGATATCATTGAAACCAAGCACGAACTATGGGATGCAACAAACCATTTGGAAAGGGTTATGAAATCCCAATGGATTGAGTTCATGACTGCCAAGCAAAAGACTAATGCAGCAGTTCGAGAGATTCTGGAATCTCTTATGGGAATCAACAATAGAATTGCTGACATGGTGAACAAAATACAAGATATACAAATTTCAACATTCACCAGGCTGGCTCAAATTCTCAGCAACACTTTTGATCTGAAGATTGAATTTGAGTTGATAAAGAGTACATTGAACAATATAGCAGTCAGTCAGCCTGAGGTCATCAACAAGTTTCAAGATGTTCAGTCTAAATTGGAAAATCTCTCAGAGAGTATCAAACAAAATCTCACAAAGCAAACTGCTACTACCTCCCTAGTGGATAGACTTGGGAATACTGTGCATCAAAAACTCGATAAACTGGTAGATTTCATTAGAGATCTTCACACTTCGTTGATGAACAGTCTTCCCATCTCTGGCTCCAGTTCAGCATATCCTCCAAGAGACAGGGGGAGTTACCGAGGTCACTAATTTCTCCCAAATCCCCATTTTTTTTGACAATGACAAAGGGGGAGAAGAAGAGAAGAACACCTCACATATGCTGCAACAAGAAGACCTCATATATGCTGCTGGGCATGTTTTTGCTGAGTAAAATGACAAGGGGAAAAGATCTGTTGTTTCATATTTTTTTGTGAAAAGAGATGTTCATTCAAACACTAATGTTGCTTTCTTAATACACACAGAAGTATCCTCTTTTTGTTCTTACATGTTACATGTTTGCATTTTGTTTGTTCACACACCTGTTGCGATCAATGCATTTTCTATCTTGTCTACGTGTGAATAAGTTTTGAACATGCTCCAACAGATTGTAAACACACTGGTTTGAATGTTGAGTATTGACTTTTCTTTAAATGGTTTAATCATACATGACTCATAGCTGTCATAATAAAAAAGGGGGAGATTGTTGGAACCCTAGTTTTGATAATGACTTTCTATGAATCATGCTTAGATTGAGGTGTTTAAATCCTTCAATTCTATTTATTTGTATGGTCCATTTGGTGCATGTTATTTCATAGAATAAATCATAGTCAGTGCATGTGTTGTATCGCTAAAAATCTAGCTCGGTGCAAGTCTAGCCTTGTTCTGCACTTCACGCATAAGTGCTGGCCTCGGTGCAGCCTCTGTTCACGCACACACACTGTCGTCCCGTTACTCTCTCGATGCAATATCTAGGTCGATGCAATTCTTGTCTAGAATGCACTTGTTGAGTTTGCTCATTTCTTATCTCAGTGCAAATCCAAGTCGGTGCAAGCTTTGGCTTGCATCTCTCTTTGTTCTGCACCTTTCTCTCTGCCATCTCGGTGTAAGTTCTTACTTTGACGGGATTTCTTGGCTCGGTGCAAGTTTTGACTTGCATCTTCCTTTGTCCATGCATTCTTCTTTATCAACTCGGTGCAAACTTACCATTTTGGCAAAAATAAAGGTAGTGTATCCTTGTGCTCTGTGGGTTCTTGTCGGTGCATATCTGTTGCACAATTAGACTCCATGGTCCGTGCTTATAACGTCATGCGTTTTCTCAAGTAAGTGCATCTCTCGTCTTTGCTCGCTTCAACTTGGTGCAACCTCTTGCTCACCTAGTAGTAAGTTAGTGCAATGGGTGACTTGGCAACTCCTACTCAGTACAGTTTATGCTTACTTACTCGCTATGTCGGAAAGACTTGTGCTAAGTAAGTGACAAAATGTTTATTCCTTTTTCTGACAATTTGTCTGTGCATTCACCAGGTAAATGGCATGTGATCCAAGGAAGATAGAGGCCCAGAATATTCCTACACGTGCCCCAACTTTTTAGGCGGGAAACGGGGTATCCACACGCCTAGGGTTCTGGAGCAGATATATATATAAATGCAAAAGAAAAGGGTTCGAAGAAGAGTATGGCATAAGAAAAAAGAAGAGAAGTGAGAGCAGAGTGTGGAAAAAGAGAGAAAATCAGAGACAAACCACTCCATCAATGAGCAGATAGAAAGTTGAAGCGAAGAGAGATAGTGCCCCCACGATTCAGAGAAAAGATGTACGAGAGAAGAAAAAGAGAGGTTCTGAGAACAGACGGCAGAAAGAGTGTGTAGTGAAGCAGCATCAATTTTTATTGCAGATCTGTTGTTTGCAAGTGTCTTTTGGATCAGATCCAAGACACTGCGCTCCTGTGTGAGCAATTCTGTTTGATCTTATTGTCGGCTTTTCGTTGCTGTATTTTGTTTTTGCTTTCATCATACATTTCCTTTCAAGCTGTGTGTCAGCGCCTGTAAAGGTGGATTCCTATGGACGGCCAAGCTGTATTACCCAGCGGACGGTGAAGTTGTAAGGCCCAGCAGTTGAAGCTGTGAATCAGTGGTTTGTAGGCAAGCTGTGAGGCCCATCGTTTTTCAAGCTGTTTGGCAGTAGTAAGCCACACTCTGATTTGAGTGTGGGGTGGACGTAGGTCGGAGGACCGAACCACCTAAAAGTTTCCTTGTCTACTGTGGTTTGGTTGTCCTGCTCCGTTAGATGAATGTATAGGCCGATCTGTCTCTCTATGTCCTGTGAGAATGTTAGTTGCACATTTTCTGCTTAATCAAGCTCCTCGCTGCCCTTCAGACTCGGTAGAATCTAGTTAGTTCCTATTCAACATCTCTGATTGACTCAATTAATTTTTAATCGGTCAAAATTTCCAAAGGATTCATTCAACCCCCCTTCTGAATCCGAGTCTAGCACATCAACTATTGGTATCAGAGCATACCATCTGTCTCAACAATTGGTATCAGAGCATACCATCTGTCTCAACAACCTCCATAGTCTTCAGTGGTTGCACTATTTGGCATTCTAAGCTCGGAATGGGTTTGAACAGTCTAGGCAGAATCTCAACAAGCTTGATCTTTTCCTTCACATCATCTTCTGCTTTGACAGGGTAAGCAGCTGGTGGTGCAATTCTAGCAAAGTCCCCAGTCTGAGAGACGTGGGCGACCTCCTGTTGTTCCACGTAACCCGGGGGTGGTGGAGGGGACCATTCATCTACTTTTGACATTGCTTTCTTCTGGCTTGCAGGAACTTCTTTTTTCTTCACCCCTTGGGAGACTTCTGTATAGAACGATGCATCAAGCATGTGACGCTCATATACTTCGAAGGGATGCAAATCTGCAAAAACCCTCTCTTCTTTGCCATTATGGCAGTACTTGATACATTGGTGCAAGGTAGAGGGCACTATCTGGTATCTATGCAGCCAGGGCCGTCCCAGTAAGGCTTTGTCTGTAGTATTAGAATTTATGACATAGAACTGCACCGTGGTGGTGAAATCACCCAATGTGAGGTTGAACCTTGCCACTCTGAGCGGAGTTTCACATTTTTAATCAAAGCCAGCAATCCTCAAATCTTTCACTTTGGTGAGGTGCAGATCAAAATAATACTTTTAATAGATGTGGTAGGGTAAGATGTTTACAGCAGCTCCTGGATCTATCAGAATATGGCTTAATGGCTGACAGTTGAGATGCCCCCTCATATACAGAGGTCTGTTATGATTGGGGTCAGGAATTAACATGTCATCCTCCATGAATGTAACAACTGGCCCGGAGTTAGCCTCTGTCAGAAGTGCTTCATACTGAGCCGGCGACTGTAGAGCATCGATAATAGCTTGGCGAGCTTCTTCGCTCAAGGAGAGGATTTCCCAAATAGAAAACCTTGTAGGGAGCTTCTTCAGCATCTTCATAATTCGGCTACCTACCCGGACGTTGGACAGTCGCATCTCCTCCACCCAGCGGGGTCTTGGAGGCTCATGGGGTGCTTGCGGCATATCTTGCCCTTCTCTTGCTTCTTTCTCCTGAGGAGACCATTGGGAGGTCTCTATCGGGGCAGTTATCTCTAGTATTGAGGGAAGGTTGATGTTCGCTTCATCTTTCTCTTCGAACATCGCGACAGATGGTTGTCAGGGATTTTCATCCTCAGCAGTAGCATTCGGGGCCGGCTGTTTGCCTTCCAGAACGGACATGAATTCAAGGAATGATGGGGTTTCATTACCCCCTTTTGCTTTTGCATAGAGGCCTGACGGGGGAGGGATTTCAATGCCCCGGACTTCTGGCTCTGGTATCTGGTAGGGTTGCTCGCCCCTGTAGATAATATTGTGGTTGGCTGTAGGGAGATGCCCCCACCTTCTCCCAGAGCGGGTAGCGTGCATCGAGGTTGAAGCCTCGACTTGATTTGCTTCCAATGATGGAGTGGAAGGCTCCCCTTCATCTTCTTCCCCTAGCAGGGTGAATAGTGCTGATAGAGTATTACACTGCAATGTGACTATTTTCTTCTTGTTTCTTGGTTTATTCTTCTTCCGGTGCCTTGACTCGGTTGGCTTGTGCCCCCAGAAGAGGTCGGCTTTAGCTTCTTCTTGCTATTTTTCTAATTGCTCTTTGATGGTTAATTCCTCCCGCTGTTCCCAAAGGACATGGTCTTTTACCAATATCGGCTTTAGCTTGGGCTATTCATATTCATCGACCTGGTTAATGTATTGTTGCAAGCGCCTCACCTCGGGGCTTATCTTCTCATGATCTGGCAGCGGAGTCTGCTTCCTTCGATTGTGAATAAATATTCGGATAACTGGTGGTGACTCCGTAGTGTGCCACACAGGGCTTACTGCTGGCGGGGGTTGCTTCGGAGTGACACCCCGGATAGAGGCCCCTGACATTTCAGAGACTGATGGCCTTCTTTTAGTCTTAGCTGGTATTGTCTGCCATCCCACCTGATCCTTGATGGGGGTAAGAAAGCATGCTTCATATGTATGTTGTGTGCAAGTTTTAGTAGCCTCTCCGGGCAATTACTGGTATAGGGAAATCATATTGACAACTTGCCTCATTACCGGGGGCTCATGAGGACGTGGGGGATCCACTTGGTGCTCTCCCATTTGTAACTCACCCTTATTAATCATGCTTTCCATGATGTCCTTGAAGACATAACAGTTTTCAATGGCATGTCCCAGTGCCCGGTGATAAGGATAGAATAGAGGATCATCCTTCTTGGCTGCATCATCGGGTCTCTTTGGCTCAGGCAATGTTATCTTGTTGTATTTATATGCCCAGTCGAATAATGCCCGTGTCTTTTCTTTGGGGAACGAATATAACTTCTTCATTTTGTTCCTCAAAGAGATGCCTTCTTTCTTTTTTGTTGCCCCTGCTGGCGGAGGGGCAGCTGCTACTTTGGCCTTTGCTGTCTGTTGGTCAAAGGTATTGAAATCAATAGTGTTTGCTTCAGTTGGCGTCGGTCGCCGTTCAATAGCTTTCCCTTTCTGAACAGCAGGAATGTTGCTTGCAGGGCATCTAGACAGGAAGGTTTCGACCTCTGCCACCACATTGTTCAAATAGTCGAATGTCCTTATATCTGTTTCAATCATCTTTTCAAGCACTTCCCTCCTGAGATTTTGCTTGCATATTTGAACAACATCTTCTTGGTACGGAGGCCGCTTGCACCTCATGGCCAGGTTCCTCCATCTTTTAATATAATCCAAAGCCATTTCATCCTGCCTCTGTCTGGTATAGTATAATTCTGCCACTGTAATTTCCCTTTCTGTGACGTGGAACCTTTCTCGGAACTTTCGTTGCATATCGGGCCAATCAGCTACAGACCCAGCTGGTAGGCTGGAATACCACTCAAAGGCCAAGCCCGTGAGGGACGAGCCGAAGAACTTCCACAGATAAGCTTCATCAGCAGCCAAATCTCACATGATTGTTGTATAATAAGCGATATGTTCCTTTGGGGAGCATTTCCCATTGAATTTCTTGAACTTTGGCGGCTTGTTAATGCATGGGGGTAGTCTCCTTGCAGCATATTGTAAAGGGTATGGCACCCGGTAGACATCGAAAGTCCCATAATCACCATCAGCCCTCTCGGACAACTTCATTTCTATCATCCTTTCAACCATCAGCTTGTTCACCATAGTAGGATCAACAGGCTTTGGGTAGAAGTGCGCCTGCTGTTGTGTAAAGGGAGTTGTCATTACAGTAGCATGTAAACTCGGTTGCACTCTTGACGGAGAGGGTTGCACTGTTGGCTGTGGTAGGAAGGGCTGACATGGAGCTTTCCCGTGACTTGCTTGGTGGGAGACGGCAGGTATTACCACCTCCGTAGACCTGGAGATCTCTCTTGCTGGTTCAGCATGCTTGGAGACAGGAGTTTGTTCATTCTTCTCATTTAATTGCCTCTTAAGAGACTCAATCTGTTGCTGATATCTTTTGAACATCATTAGGATGGTTGGGTCCAGAGACGTAGCCATAGGCATATCCTCTGTCAACTGACCAGATGTCCCCTCAACTGGGTTCATGAGTGACACATCTTCTTCTTCTGAAGTCACCACATTTACAGTTAGAGTGGTGATCTTCGGCGAATTATCAGATGCTGCAAGCTTATCTCTCACCGCTTGGCCCCGCCTTGTTATGGGTCCGAGCCTTTGGGCCAACTTGATGATCTCTTCAGGCTGGTCGGGCAAAGCACTATACCCCGAGTAATCCTTGCCATGTTGCAAGTGAAGATTTGTAGTTTTCCTCTTTGCTTTCAAACTCTTCTTCGGACATGACTAGGGAAGGTCAATCGATCGAACACAGAGACTCTATTTCTTTCTTCTCCCCTCTGCGGGGCATCCTTCGAACATCTGGCCCTTTAGCCATCTTCGAATTCATTGGAGTCCGAGCACGAAGCTCCTAACATTATTTTTTCTTCATTCTCTCTCTCTCTCTTCCTCTTCGGCGCCCATGGCACGGAGTAACCTTTATTGTCCCAGGGATGAATTCCCCAGACAATGGAAATAGTCTTGGACTACTGTATTCATTTCTTCTCGACTATGCCTCTAGGGGTCAGCTCGAGGCACCAGTCGCTCTTGTGTCTTCGGCTGATAAGCCAACCTTGTCATCCGTGCAGCTTGATACATCTTCTGGGGATACCGGAATACATCTGCCTTCCTGGCGCAGGCCCTTGGCATGTGGGGAACAACCATTGGAATAACTTCCTCTTCTTCTTCTGCTCTCCTCCTCAGGACTTTCCTGCCCCCTCTTGATGGCGGAAAAATGCACGTCGTTAATACGCCCCGCTACCAAATTTAAATATTCGGCCCACAAATTAAATAGAATAGTTAAGTGATGAGACCGAGTCGAATCTATAGAGAAGTTTAGATTTGAGAGTTGAAAACCTTGGATTTTTGAGATTTAAAATCTTGAGAATTGGATTGAAAACTTGATTTAAATGAAGTGAAGGAATGATGAAAACTCGGACTTAATCAAGTGAAATGAAAATGACAAAATTAACACAATCACTAAACTTTGAATCTGAGAAAATAAATGTAAACGAATGAACCAAGAAAATAAACAAGAACAATATCAATTCCACTCAATTTAAAAGACAAGATTAAATTGTGAACATAAGAAATTTAAAAGAACAATAACAGTGAAAGAAATTGTTGCCTGAAGGGGGCCTCCTGCCCCTCTCTCCGTGCTTCTTCAAAAACATAACTTAAACTCTTAAAGAACTCACAAACTCTCACAAGAACAAAAAGAACTCAAATGCATTCTTAATAACCTCCCCACAATCACACCTCATTCCCTCCTTTTATAGGCCTTAAACTAACCCATTTCCTTCTCTGCTTTGTCATCAGCCGCCTATGTGAACCACTGGCCACTTTGCTCTCTGCGGCGCCTGACTTTGGTGTGAAGCCCGCCTAACGTCCATTTGGAAGCCACCTTGCCATGCTGACCCAGCCGACAAGAAGACCAGCCGGCAGCCCCACGTGAAAACGCCTTCAGCCGCTGGCCATCTTGGCCACCTGCTCCTGCTAAGCCCGAACCGCCTTGACCGTGCGCCCAGCGTGAAGACACGTTGATCACGTGTGAAGGGGTCAGCCACTGCCGCTTTGGTGTTGTGCTTTGACCCTGCTGCTGAATCGAGCCCACCTTGGCCTATGTATGTGTGAAGGATGTTGTATATGGCTTGCATATGTTTTTTGATGATAACTGAACTTTATAGTTTGATGAACTAAACTTTCTGCTATGAGGATTCATGATGTCACTTGGCTGTGTAAGATTGATTGGGTTGGTTTTAACTAGAGGGAAGAGGTTTCATAATCTCTAAGTTTCCTAATCTCGTTAATGTGAACAAGCACTTGTCTATCTCGATTGCAGGATCAAACATCATGACGATTGCTTGGAAGGTATAACAAACGTGTGGATAAGCACATTGCTATCTACAATCTAATATAAGTGGTAAACCATGCACACACTCGTCAAGAACTCTTGGTAAGGCTATGGTATCCTCAATTCTGGTAAAGCAATCCCCAACTCTGGTAAAGCAATCAAAGTTGACTTGCCTCCATGGAAGTTGATTTGGTCTGATATGCAAAGGCTCCTGTGGACGCACTTTTCGAAACGCTCATTCGTTTGTTCTTTAAGTCGGTTTATTCGGTGGGTTTATTCATTTATTAAGTGCGTGGGCGTGCCAGTCACAAAGTTATGATTTATTCGGGCTTCATGGAAGCCCTGGGTGCGTGCGATCTGACTAATCAGATAATTATGTAGTTCGTGTCGGGACAAAAACCTGCCGCGACATAAAGGTCAGGCGTCATTTACATCCCCTCGGAGAGGGGAACACCCTTGATTAATCGCCGAGAATAAGGGCCTCATGGCCAGAAAATTATATCGGGAGAAACAGGACGATAGTGATCTCGAATCAGTCGGAAAGCCCTATGTCTAGGGAAGCAAGCATTCGAAACATGTCGGTCCCTCAAGGGACCATTTAATGTTTAGACGAGTGTCTGGTTTGAGAATATCGTAATCATCACGGGAAAATGGGAGCATATGTATGCCAGGGTACGGCACATTGATTGTTCAGAGTGGTGGGAAACATTCGGTTAAATCCCAGTTAGAGTGGTCGAAAATTAGTGAGTTTATTGGCCCGGTACGAGATCGAGTCAGGACCATTCCAGGGGCGCCTCCCGCGGTCCAAACGAGGCTTGCGTGGGCGTCGTTAATATTTCCGATGCCGAAGGGCTGCGGGAAAGTGTCCCGGGATTAGATTCCAAAACAAAGACGTGTATAGAGATAGGTGGCTATTGGCCTAGGATGTGGGTCAAGCAATGACCATGGTTGGGATAAACCCGAGGTCAAGCGTGACTCACGAAGGTCTTATCGATATTCCCATGCGTAGGGTTCAGGGAGGACGAGGGCCGTCTCGTTTCGTCCATATTTTTGTCGGTCATTCATGGACCACTTTATGTTTGGACAAAGGTCCGTATTGAAGGTACGACGTAAACGAAAACAAACCTGTATAAATGTATGCCGAGTTTACGACAATTTCAATGAAAGAGCGGAAACAAATCCCAATGGGAACGAGTCCGATTTGATGAACTATCGGCCCAGGGCAATGTCGGATCACGACTGTATTAGGGCGGTCCCCAAGGTCCGAACCCAACTTGAAGGGGCGACATTAATATTCCCTTTACGTCGGGTCTCGAGGAGAAATGAGGCTGCGGAGCAGATCTCGCCATTTTATTATTATTTGAATTTTTATTTTTTTTGCTACTTATATTTTTGGTGGGTTTATTATTATTATTATACATGTTTTTTATTTTTTAATTATTCTTATTTATTCGTCTATATATTATTATATTATTTTTTTAAGTTTATTACTATTATTACTTATTCCTTTATTATTATTATTATTTATTTTTTTTGAATTTGTTATTATTATTATTGATTTATTATTGTTATTTATTCTTTTTTGTGAGTTTGTTGTTATTATTATTATTTTGTTGCATTTAGGGTATGTGTGAAAGGGTATGTGCACATTGTGTATAGGGTTCAGGGTCTAAAGACAGGGCTTCCAACAATACTCTGGCTTGAAGGTTTATTTATTGTTTTATTGTTTTATTATTTTATTTGTTATTACTTTCTTCTCTTTTATCTTTATTTATTTGTTTGTTTATTTATTTATTATCATTTCTTTTTTTATTATTTTTACTATATTTTCTCCCTTTTATTATTATTATTTTTTCATTATTATTATTATTATTACCCCTTATTATTATTATTATTATTATTATTATTATTATTATTTGTTTGTATGTTCTTCACATATATCATTTTTTATCTGTTTTTGTTTTATCCCTCCTTATAATCTTTAGAGCCGCTTTATTATTGTTCATTTCATTTATTTGTTATTTCTTTTTGCGTTATTCCTTTTCCTCTATTATTATTGTTATTATGTCTATTTTATTATATTAATCCTCGCAAAAATCCGGCAGTAACTCCCTTAGACCCGAGCAAGGAGGGGGGTGTGCCGTATGGAAGGCTGAAGAGGTGTGCCGGGTGAAGGCTGAAAAGTGTGTCGTATGGAAGGCTGAAGGGGTGTGCCGAGTAAAGGCTGAAAAGTGTACCGTATGAAAGGCTAAAGGGTGTGCCGGTTAAGGTTGTCCGAGGGTGCATCGGGTCCCCAGGTGTTCATGCAAGGCATTTCTTAGTTTACCAGTGTTATGGAGGTTAGAATTATGTCGTGCTTTTATTTCTTTTATTTGTTTGAATTCTGGCGAAATTTCGGCAGCATCTCCCCTTGACCCGGATGGTAAGGGAGAAAAATGGGAACACGCCCACAAGGAGTGGCTTGACCCAACAATTTGAGGTGAGTGCCAAGGCAGCAACACTTTTGAGAAAACTTCGAAAACTCGGAGAAAACACCGAACGAGGGACACTAGGCTGACATAGAGTGGGGATGCACCGGGTGAATGTATCTAAGGGAAGCTGTGGTACTCAAAGGCAGACAATGGGGAGCCATGAAGAAAGTAAAACAGCGAGAAATGCAGACATAGAAGAAATATTTGTAGGAAGATATAGAAAACGTTTGCAAGCTTTTCTTCTATTCCGCATAAAAGGGGAGAAATACATGGGCTAATACATTGCAGGGGGGAGAGGATGAAAATAGAAATACAGTGGGGGGGAAGAATGGAGCATCCGCTCCTTCCTCTCTCTTTTCTCTTCTTCTTCTTTTTTTTCTCCTCTTCACACAGACGGTGGTGGACGGAGCAGCAAGGGGGAGCAGGAGCTTCTCCTTTCCACTCTCTTTTCTCTTCTTCTTCTTCTCTTCCTTCTTCACACGGGATCCCCTCTTCAGCCCTCTAGGAGGCCTCATTTATATAGATGGACGTGAAATCGTTTCTTCACTGTATTAGAAGTCCATGTCTCCATCATACTGGATGGCTTCTTCCAGTGCAAGGCAATGAGCTGTCGGCCGAAAAGGTGAGACTACTGGTCAAAAGTAGTCCTTTTGTCAGACAGGAGGACTGCTACAATGCTCGGCCTGCTATAGTGCTCGGCCTACTATAGTGCTCGGACTGCTACAGTGCTTGACCTACTATAGTGCTCGGACTTCTTCTTCTTTAGTAGCTCGGCCTGCTACAGTGCTCGGCCTACTACATTCTCGACCTGTTGTAGTGCTCGGACTTCTTGTTCTTCAGTAGCTCGGCCTACTACAGTGCTCGGACTACTGTAGTGCTCGGACTGCTACAATGCTTGGACTTTTCCTTCTTCGGTAACACGGCGTGCTACAGTGCTCGGACTGCTACAGTGCCCGGCCTGCTACAGTTCTCATACTTCTTCTCCTTCCGTAGCTCGGCCTGCTACAGTCCTTGGGCTGCTACAGTGCTTGACCTACTACAGTGCTCGGTCTTCTCCTTCTTCTGTAGCTCGGCCTGCTACAGTGTTCGGCATGCTTCAGTGCTCGGCCTTCTTCTTCTTCCGTAGCTCGGCCTGCTGCAGTGCCCGGACTTCTTCTTCTTCTGTAGCTCGGCTTGCTACAGTGCTCGGACTGCTACAGTGCTCGACCTAGACAGTGTGCCGTCAGGAGAGGCACTTGGAAGTGTGCCGCTGGAGGAGCTTGGTGGGTGTGCCATGGAAGGCACTTCAAGAAGTGCGCCACTGGGGCTTAAGATAGTGTGCCACTGGGGGCACTTCAGGAGTATGCCGTTGAAGACTTTTGAGAGTGTGTCGTTGGAGGCACCTCAGGGGTGTACCGCTGGGGCACCTTAAGAGTGTGCCGTTGGAGGCCTTTGAGTGGTTTCCTTTTCTTCCTTTCTTCTTCTCATCTTCTCTTCTCTTTTCTCCTCTTCTTTATTCCCCTGTAAGTAAACATGGGGTGAGAATTTTTTAGCGTCCACAAATGCCCCCCAGCCACAGACGAGGCGAGAGAGGGATGAGAGAGCGGGGCCTGCGGGTGCAGACCGACTGAGAGATTTATCAACATGACGAGGAGAGCGGGGCTGTGAGAACCGAAGTCTGTAGAGCAGGCCAGGCGGGCCGAAACTGGGAGCTGGCCGTCGAGCCGAAGGATGTTGGAAGCCGAGCCACGAGGGCGGAGAGAAGGGTTTATTCCTTTGAGGGTCCGGACGGCAGGCTCAAATCAAAAAGGGTATGCGTCGCCCAAAGGGACGGAGAAGAGAGCTTGTTGATTCGATGACCTGGACGGTAGGTCCAAATCAAAGGGTCATTCGTCGCCCGAGGGGATGGAGAGAAAAGTCTGTTGATTCGATGACCTGGACGGCAGGTCCAAATCAAAGGGATATTCGTCACTCATGGGGGCGGAGAGAAGAGTTTATCTATTCCATGACCTGGACGGAAGGTCCAAGTCAAAGGGGGTATTCGTCACCCGAAGGGATAGAGAGAAGAGTTTATTGATTCCATGATCTGGACGGAAGGTCCAAATCAAAAGTGGTATTCGTCACCCGATGGGACGGAGATAAGAGTTTGTTGATTCTATGACCTGGACGGAATGTCCAAGTCAAAAGGGATATTCGTCACTCGGAGGGGCGGAGATAAGAGTTTGTTGATTCAATAACCTGGACGGAAGGTCCAAATCAAAAGGGGTATTCGTCACCCGAAGCGACGGAGAGATGGTCAAGTCGCTGACACGGGCTAGTGTTAACGCGAGGAAAAGGGGATGATTCCTTACCCGAACGGCAGGCTCGGGCCAGGGTGAAAGGTTGTTTCGTTCTTTAATGCGCCGGGGGTACCAGCTGTATGAAGGGTCTTTTAATTATTCGGCTGGATGGAAGGTCGAGATAGAGTGAATGGGATCTTTTATTCTTTGGATAGGTGAAATGTCTTAACCAGAGTGGAGAGAATCTTTTTATTCTTTAGTCGGGATGGCAGGTCGGAACTAAAGTGGGGAGAATCTCTTTTTTGTTCTCTAGCCAGATGGAAGGTCCGATCTAGAGTGGAGAGAATCTCTTTATTCTTTAGTCGGGACGGCAGGTCTGAACTAAAGTGGGGAGAATCTTTTTTGTTCTCTAGCCTGACGGAAGGTCCGATCTAGGGTGGAGAGAGTCTTTTTATTTTCTGGCTGGGCGACAGGCCCGAACCAAAGTGAAAGGAATCTTTTTGTTCTCTAGCTGGTCAGAAAGTCTGATCTAGAGTGAAAGGATCTTTTTATCCTCTAGCCGGAATGAAGGTCTGATCTAGAGTGGAGAGAGTCTTTTAGTTCTCCAATCGGACGGGAGGTCCGATCTAGAGTGGAGAGAATCTTTTTTGTTCTCTGGCTGGACGACAGGTCCAAACCAAAGTGAGAAAATCTTTTTTGTTCTCTGACCGGACGGAAGGTCCGATCTAGAGTGGAGAGAATCTTTTTGTTCTCTGGCTGGGCAACAGACCCGAACCAAAGTGAAAGGAATCTTTTTATTCTCTAGCCGGACGGAAGGTCTGATCTAGAGTGAAAGGATCTTTTTGTTCTCTAGCCGGACGGAAGGTCCGATCCAGAGTGAAAGGATCTTTTAGTTCTCCAGTCAGACGGAAGGTCCAATCTAAAGTGAAAGGATCTTTCGATGTTCTTTAATGCGCTAGGAGTACCGGTTGTCAAATCCGAACCCAGGAAAGTGGACCGTAAGTGCCAGAATCAGTGTTGCGGAAGTAGGCCGTGAAGGTTGAAATCGGAGAAGCGGACTACAAGAGCCACAATCAGGAAGCTTGCTATAAGAGCCAAAATTGGGGAGTAGGCTATGAGAGCTCAAACTGGGGAAGCGGACTACGAGAGCCGCAAGTTGGGAGATTAGCAAGCCGCAAGGGCAGGAAGCAGGCTATGAGGGCCAAGATTGGGCTGTACGAGCCAGAACTGGGAAAGCAGGCTGCGATAGCCGAAATTGAGTTGATTTTTTTAGTATTATTATTTATTTCTTTATTCAAGCATGCAGGCATTCGTCAGCAAGCATAAAATAAATGTAAATAAGGCAGCTCCCTCTATAGGGGATGGGATATGGACATCACCCATAATTCGCAGACATGGTGCGGGCCAAGAGGCATAGCTAAGGGGTGGTACACCCGTCAAGAGGATATCACATGTCTTGCATGCATAGCTTAAATTCACACATTTCACCCAAGACAACTCTTTGTGGAGTGGAGAAGCAAACGTGTGAGCAAAAGGCCCTAAACATAATGATATGCAAGTTTTCTAAGCAACACTCGAGGATTACTCTAGCACCTATACATGGGTTTCAGGCTCTCGATTTCGGTAGCTTCGCACAGCCCCCACCTGTTAATTTTGATAGTGGATTTCACTGTTTGGCGCGAGTCTCCTCATATGTCTCAATGGAGATTCCCGACTACTAGGCTTCATCCTTATTATAATTCTATTACGGATTCCACCGTTTGATGTGAGTTTTCCCATGTGTCTCAATGGGGATTCTCGGCTATTAGGCTTTGCCCTTACTGAAATTCGCTTCACCATTTCGCACGAGTCTCCTCATGTATCTCAATGGGGATTCCCGGCTACTTAGATTGACATTTCTCTCTTTTTTGCATCATTCATTTTTTTCTTTTTTTTAAAGTGGGGGTAGGTAGCTTTTTCCTCACGATTACCTTTCACGCGAGTGCAGTAATTCAAGTCTCCATAGAGTGCTAAGAAGAAAGTCGGACAATCCCTATGGTTGAAGACCATTGAACACATTGAGTGCGGAGTGGGGGAGTGTTATCTCAGGTTTATTTTGTGAGCTGGGCTTAACAATTTAGCCATGACTCTTCCCCTTGACGTGTACACTCACCATAATTGGGCTCCCTTCTAGCGTTCGCCGTGACGCACATGCATCCAGAATCATGACATCATTATTTAGCAAGGAAACATGGTCCTAGAAAATTTCAAGGAAGTGTGTTATTCTTCATTATAAGCAAGCATGCAAGCAGGGCAACCAAGCAATTTTTTGTCTCTTTTTTTGTCTCTTTTTTTGCGTAAGAACATACTCTCGTTACGTATATGTATCTTGTATGTGCACATAGAATCAATGCAGCAGCCAAGGCGTTGAGGAAGGAGACCGCGAAGGGCCGCAAGAACGTTGGGGAAGCGGGCTATAAAAGCCGAAGTTGATATTGGAAGTGGGATACAATAGCCAAAATTGAGGAGAGCGGGCTACAGGAGCCGAATTCTTGGAAGTAGGCTGCAAGAGCCAAAGTTGGGCAGCAGGCTGCAAGAGCCAAGATCTGGGAAGCAGGCTACAAGAGCAAGAGATATTGGGAAGTGGGTTGTGAAAGCCCAAGCTGGGGAAGCGGGCTGCAAGAGCTGAATTTGGGGAAGCAGGATACAAGAGCCAAAGGTATTGGGAAGCGAGCTGCAAGAGCCGAAGTTATGGGAAGCGGGCCGTGAAGGCCGAATTCTGGGAAAGCAGGCTACAAGAGCCAAAGGTATTGGGAAGCGGGCTACAAGAGCCAAAATTAGGAAAGTGGGCTATGAGGGCCGAAATTGGGAGAGCGGACTATGAGAGCCGAAGTTGGGAAGCATGCTACGAGAGCCAAAAATCTGGGAGCAGGCTACAGGAGCCAAAATCGGGGAAGCAGGCTACAAGAGACAAGATTTGGGAAGTAGGCTGCGAAGGCCAAAGGGAAGTGGGCTACAAGCCGAAGTTGAGAAGCAGGCTGCAAAGAGCCGAATCCGGGAAGCAGGCTGCAAGAGCCAAAATCGGGGAAGTAGACTACAAGAACCAAAATTGGGAAGCAGGCTACGAAGGCCAAAGAGAAGTAGGCTACAAGAGCCAGAGGTATTGGAGAGCGCGGTGGGACGGATGGATTAATCCTGATAGTGGTCCTTGGCCGAAATGGCTGAGTCGAAGGGCGTCGGGTAGCAGGATATGAGAGCCGAAGAGAAGGGTCCCTTTTTTTGTTCTCTGGCCGGGGGAAGGGTCCGAACCAAAGTGAGAGGTCTATTCTTTTACTCTCTGGCCGGGGAAGGATCCGAACCAAAGTGGAGGGTCTCTTTTTAATTCTCTGGCCGGGGAGGGATCCGAACCAAAGTGAAAAGTTGATTCTTTAATTCTCTGGCCGAGAAAGGATCCGAACCAAAGTGAAGGGTTGATTCTCTAATTCTCTGGTTGGGAAAGGATCCGAACTAAAGTGAAAAGTTGATTCTTTAATTCTCTGGCCGAGAAAGGATCTAAACCGAAGTGAAGGGTTGATTCTTTAATTCTCTGGTCGGGAAAGGATCCGAACCAAAGTGAAAGGTTGATTATATGATTCTTTGGCCGGGAAAGGATCCGAACCAAATTTAAAAGTAGATTCTTTAATTCTCTAGTCGGGAAAGGATTCGAACCAAAGTGGAAGGTTTATTCTTTAATTCTTTGGCCGGAGAAGGATCCGAACCAAAGTGGAAAGTTTCTTCTTTAGTTCTCTGGCCGGAGAAGGATCCGAACCAAAGTGGAAGGTTTATTCTTTGATTCTCCGGCCGGGGAAGGATCCGGATCGAAGTTGAAGGTTTATTCTTTAATTCTCTGGCCGGGGAAGGATCCGAACCAAAGTGGAAGGTTTATTCTTTTAATTCTCTGGTCGGGGAAGGATCCGAACCAAAGTAGAGGGTTCATTCTTTGATTCTCTGACCGGAGGAGGATCTGAACCAAAGTGAAAGGTTTAATCTTTTAATTCTCTGGCCGGGGAAGGATCTGAACCAAAGTGGAAGGTTTCTTCTTTTATTCTCTAGCCGGAGAAGGATCCAAACCAAAGTGAAAGGTTTATTCTTTAATTCTCTGGCCAGAGAAGGATCCGAACCAAAGTGAAAGGTCAATTAATTTTGTTGGGTGGCCAAAGGCAGCAGGTGGAGTTGCTTGTTGGCTCGGAGGCCGATAATTGGATAGCTGTCGACCCAGAAGCAGATGATTAGATAGCTGTCGACTTAGAGGCCAATAATTGAATAGTTGTCGACCCGTAGGACGATGGTGGAGTAGCTGTCGGCGCAGATGCCGATGATTGGATAGCTGTCGACCCAGAGGCCAATGATTGAATAGCAGTCGGCTCAGAGGTCGATGATTGGATAGCTGTCGACCCAGAGGCCGATGATTGGATAGCTGTCGGCTTAGAGGCCGATGGGGGGGGTAGCTGTCGGCTTGAAGCCCTGATGAATTAATATTTGTCAGCTTGAAGCCTCGATGGCTGAACATCTTTCGGTTGAAGCTCAATGGCTGAACATCTGTCGGCTTGAAGTCCCGATGGCTGAGTATCTATCGGCTCGAAGCCCCGATGGCTGAATATCTATCGGCTTGAAGCCCCGATGGCTGAGTATCTTTCGGTTGAAGCCCTGATGGCTGAATGTTTTGTCGGTTTAACGCCCTGTTGGCTGAATGCTTGTCGGCTCGAAGCCCCAATGGCTGCATGTTTTGTCGGCTCAACGCCCCGTTGGCGGAGTATCTTTCGGCTTGAAGCCCCGATGGCTGAACATCTGTCGAATTGAAGCCCCGATGGTTGAATGTTTGTCGCCTTAGATGAAAGTTTGTGACACCGACAACATGAGAAGTCTTTTAGTTGGATGGCTGAAGGTAGAGAATGAAAGACCATGTCTGCCTCAAGGCTCACTTCCTTTTCTTCTCTTCTTCTTTTATGTGGAGAGGCGAGTGGAAAGACCACTCTGCCTGATGGCTATTCTTTTCTTTTTTGCTCTTATTTTTATTGTGAAGAGGCGGGTTCAAAGATAACGTCCACCTCATGACTGTTATTTGTTCTACTCTTCCTTTCTGATTAATGCCCCCGGACTGGAGTGTATTTCTCTTAATGCGCCCCCAGGTTTGGGTGTAGCTTTTCTTCTGTGCCCCCAAGTAGGGTGTATCTTTCATGGCTTCCAGGGCCCCATAAAGGGTGTAACTTCTGCTTCTTATGCCCCGGAGCAGGGTATGTTTCTCTTCGAATGCCCCTAAGCAGGTTATAGTCTTTGCTTCTCATGCCCCCATCGCAGAGTGTAGTTCCTCCTCAAATGCCCTTAAACCAGGGCGATTTTTTGAATACCCCTAAGTCGGGGTGAATTCTTCATGACTTCCATGCCCCCATATCGGGGTATATTTCTTCCTCAAATACCCCTAAGTCGGGGTGTATTCTTTGTTGTGCCCCTTGTGCTTTGTTGATGATGTGGTGTTTTAATGATAGCAACATGAATGAGTCACCACATTGTCTTGAATATATCTGATCCTTTATGTGGGAGATTGCATGAGTGTGCCATGTCTGAATTGTGAAGAATGCATGTGTATGCTTGAGTCATGCTGTGATATATTGGCTTGTGCTTGATTTCTGTTCTGTGCATTGCTTCTCTGCTGATATGTTCATGTTATAGTTCATTGAGTCTATACATTGTCATGCACATTAGTCAAGCAGCTAGTGTGTACTTCGCTTAGTGTAAGCATGGCGAAGTCCAAAGTCTATACACTGCTACAGGCATCAAGTCTATACATCCGTCTCACTGTTCACATGCATCAAGTATGAATAGCGTCGCATGCTGCGTCTTAATGGCTTCAATTCCTCAAGTCTATACATTGGGGTCGGCTCTGCAAGTCTGTACACTGGTCGAGCATTCAAGTCTAAACATTCACAAAGTCCATACATCGACATTATAGCTTGCATAGCTCAAGTCTGCACATTGGGTTTTTCACGAGAAGTCTACACATTGGTCTCCACCTGAAGTCTATACATTGGCTAAGGGTCTTCAAGTCCATACACAGTCGTCTGATGCATATTGTTTGAAGTCTGTACAACATGCCATGTTGTTCACAGCCTTCTTGTTTGTGACTTCCCTAGTGTTTTGATGATGAGCATCACTATGTTAAATATTGTCATTTTAATCAGATATCTTGCGTAATGTTATGCACTTGAAATTTTCATGATTAACAGGAAAACTGCTATGAGGTAGTACCTTGTATGTTCGTACAGTTCCTTTCATACTTCGTGTTGTTTGTGTTTACCACCCTTCGTGTTGTCCTTTTGTACGTCGTGTTGTTCCAACTATGTTTATTGAGTGTCTTCGTGCTGTTTACTGAAGCAGCTCGATTTGTTCTGATGAACTTCGAGTCGTTTTCATGTGAACCTTGTGTCGTTTCTTCAGTATTTAGTTGCTCATCTCGAGTCATCCGTTTTATTTTTGCTCTTGTGTTTTCGTGTCATTTACTGTAGTTACTCGAGTCGTTTTCTTGCTTTCACTATTTTATCACGTGTTGTTGTAGCTATTCCTATTTTCTGTATTCGTGTTGTTTCTTCCAAAACCCTGTGTCCTTTTTGCTTTGTGACCACACTTCGTGTAGGGTTCTGTTTTCATCTTCGAGTCATTTTTTATGTCTTCTTGTTGTTTCTATGCTTGTGTCTTCGTGTTATTTTTGTGTTTGAGTCTTCATGTTATTTCTGTGTTTGTGTCTTAGTGTTGTTTTTATGTCTTAGTGTTGCTTCTTTCTATCTTCGTCCAGGTTTTCTCTGATCGCGTGTTTTACTACCGTTTTACTCCGTGTTATATCCTTCTTACCTCGTGCTGTTTTCATCTGACCTTGTGTCATTCTCTCTTTACTTCGTACTGTAGTAATCTTGTGTATCACGTGTCGTTCTCTTTTTACCTCGTGCTGTTTTCATCTGACCTCGTGTCATTCTCTCTTTATTTTGTACTGTAATAATTTTATGTACCTCGTGTCGTTCTCTCTTTATCTCGTGCTGTAGTCATCTTATGTACCTCGTGTCGTTCTCAGTATAGTGCACCTATTGTTGTTCCTACACACCTCGTGCAGTTTTAGTTTTTTTGGCCCTGAGTTTTTAATCGTTTTAATTCTTTGCAGGAGAAGAGGAAAAACAAAAAGAAGAAGGTGGTCCGAGGAAGAATATTCCCCAGTGACTGGGAGGCACGTGATCGAGGCTAGAAGGGCAGACAGGATTGTGACACGTGTGCTGAAGCTGGCTAAGAGACTGACACGTGGCGAAAAGTTCTGGGCGGTAAATGTGGAAGCCACACATGCCCAGTGCTGCCCTCCTGCTGGCTGCTGCTTATAAAAGGAAGCCTTCATCCAACAGATGAAGATTGATTGAAAAAGAAGCCTGGAGAGCAGAAAGCCCTTCGATCCAGAAAAAGAAAAGAGGAAGAAAAAGAGAAGAAGAAGAAATAGCAGAGAGCGTGAGCCGAAGAGAATAGAGGAAAAGAGATCGAGAGAGTGAAAGAGCAGAAGAAGAAAAGAGCTGCAGTAGAAAGCAGAAGAAGAAGAGAAGAGAAGAGACAGAGAGACCCTGCGAAAGAAGAAGAAAAGAAAGAGAAGAAGAGCAGAAGGAAAAGAAGAGAAAGAGAGAGTTAGAGAGCTCGTGAGGGTTAAGAGAAAAAGAAAGTGAGAGAGAAGAGAAGAGGAAGAGAAGCTTACCTGAAGATCTGTCTACTGGACCGTGGATCAAATCCAGGCCAGTCAGCTCCATGCGAGCCACATCTGTGTTATCTTTCTTTACAGCTTTCTGATCGCTGTGTATTTTTCTTTTCTTATTTAGCCTTTTTCATTTGGTTAGAGTTTTACTTCCGATCCTCTGGACTGAGGTCGGGTCCCTCCTGGTCTGGAGGAAGAGAGGTCTGCGACCTCTAGTTTGCAAGTGGCTGGAAGTCACTTGTGTGTTCCCTCCGGTTTGGAGGAAGGGAGATCTGATCTCCGGTTCTGGGCTTGTGGATTGCAAGTCCAGGTGTCCCTCCTGGTCTGGAGGAAGAGAGGTCTTCGACCTCTGGTTTGTTGGTGACTGGGAGTCACTGGTGTGTTCCCTCCGGTTTGGAGGAAGAGAGACTTTGCGTCTCTAGTTTCCAAGTGGCTGGGAGTCACTTGGGGTGTCCCTCCGGTTGGGAGGAAGAGGGGAGGCTGTTCCCCTGGTCAAGCTGTGTGGCAGCAACTGTTTGCAGACTGAGTCTGCTTGTCTAGCATTGGCTAGTGAAGCCTCACTCCGGTTGGGAGTGAGGGGTGGATGTAGGTTTGGAGGAGCGAACCACCTAAAAATCTATTGAGCAATGGTTTGCTTTGTGTGCTTGCTTCCGCTAGATGCTTGGATAGGCGCGCTCTATGTGTTTGCTCATAAGTTTAATTGAATTTGTTTCATTCTGTGATTGCGTCTAGCATCTGAGTTTTTAATTGGCCATTATTCAAAGTAGGATACATTCACCCCCCTCTGTATCCGAGCCTAGCACCCTAACAGTTGGTATCAGAGCGGTGTCTGCATACAAAGTCCAGTGACCTACAGATTCGATCTTGCAGTCTTAAGTGCTAATTTGTTTTTAGTGCATCAATACTCTTGTTGCATTAATCTGATTTTTTTTCAGTGGCTCATCCACCGATTTTCAGTGGTACGTATTTTAATGCATGCTTCGCTAGTCTGAAGAATTATGTTAAATCTGTGAATCCAGACCTGACCTGTGGAAAGTAATTTCACACGGTCCTCATGAACTACCAAAGAAAAAGTCCAAATGGACTGACAGTCACAAGTCTAAGCATGAAGAAAATCAGATAGCTATAAATCTGATGAAGGCAGCTACTGATAGAGCTTTCCATTCATGTTTCTTTGATTGCAGTTCGGCTAAAGATATTTTAGATACACTGAAGCAAATTCAGGAGATAGATGTGGACAGCTGCATGATGGTCAACAGAAGCAATCAAAGTGGCAGCGATCAAGGCAGCAATCAAAATGAAGAAGATGATGATGATGAGGTAGATGTCTTCGAGAATTTTTCTCTAGAAGATTGGGAGAATGCATATGCTGAATTATTTGAATCTCATGAACAGTTAAGAAAACAATACAAAAAATTGAAGAAGAATAGTAGGTCAGACAGTTTCAATTGTCCATGTGAAAACTGTGCTGAACTAAAAAATGTTCATGATACTTGTATGTCTGATATTCAAATGCTAAAGAAACAAATTTCATTGCTGAAAATTGAGAATCAAGATCATGTAAAAGAAAACTCTGAACTTGAGAAGAAGCTTAGCCAAACTTGTCATGAGTCTGTTCAGAGTAAAGATTTGCTGAAAGAAGTTGAATGTGTTAAATCTGATCTAAACAAACTGAAATCAGAAAATGATTCTCTTAGAGGCTTCTCCAAAGAAAATGAAGAAAAATAAGAGAAACTTAAACAGGAGAACAAATTGCTGATTGAAAAATTTAATGCCATAAAGTCTGTAAACATAGAATTACAGAAAGATCTTGAAAAATAGCAAAAAGATATGAAGGAAATTGAAAATGGAAGAAAGTATGAAGCCAATTCAGAAGATCAGCTTCTAATAAATGAATTGGTTCAAAATGATAAGCTTAAAGAAGAAGTGAAAAAATTAAAATTGTTAAACAGTGCCATGTCTGAAAGACTTCTCACATTAGAGAAAGGAAAAGTAGTCTGTACAAACGAGACTGAAGAGGTAGATGAACTGAGAAAAGAAATTGAAGAATACAAAACAGCTAACAAGGTTTTGAATGAAGCTGTCAATTATAGTGAACAAGAGATCTCTAGTTATGAAATACACATTGCATCTCTTGAAAATGAAATTCATGATCTGAAAAGCTCTTTGTCTAAATTTGTTGATGGACAAGAAAATCTGGACAGGTTGTTAGGAGTTAAGGCTAATACTCAAAAGGAAGGGCTAGGCTACAACAATGTCAATAAAAGGGCTTTCAAAAATAAGCTAATGACATCTTTCATCAAAGCTTCAGATGTAGCCACCACCTCAGAAAATAAACAACCAAATGTTCAGAAGAATCAGAAACAAACTGAAAAGTTGAAAAAGGTTGATGGATCCAAGCTGAAAACTATTTTCATTAAAACTTCTGAACAGGAAAAGCCTTCTACCTCATCTCCACCTCAGTACAAGGCTAAGAAAATAGGAAAACAGGATAAAAATCAGAAAAGGACTGTGAATCAGAAAATAAATGAAAAGGGTTCATCAGTGCACATTGATCACAGTACTCACACACATTCATATGCATCCAAAAAGAAAATGATATGTCATTACTGTCATAAACCTAGCCATTTGATGCATGAATGTAGATTGATGAAATCAGATGATCTGAAAGCTAGAAAAATGGATGGTAGGAATTCGCAGGTCAATTTCCCTGTTCCTCAGAAAAGGAGTGTCACATGTTCAAATTGTGGGAAATTAGGACACTCAATTGCTCATTGCTGGTTTGCAAGTGGTAAGAAAACCTTTTATCCATATCATACTAAATCCTCTGCAAACCAGTATGTTCCTAATAAAAACAAACCTGTTTCAATGAATCAGCACATCATCTGTTTTAACTGCAACAAAATTGGTCACAAGACCTCTGAATGCTGGTCAGGCTCCTTTAAAAGAAATTCTCTCAAATGCTCTCATTGTGGAAAGCATGGCCATAGGGTAATTGACTGTCGGCATATTCAGGGTAGAAATGTGAATCTCAAACATGCTAAATTCTCTGTAAAATAATTTGCAAAACTTTCATGTTATAACTGTGGGAAGCCAGGCCACAGAGCTGGAAATTGTTGGCATGTTCAAAATAACTCTGCTAAACTCCATGTTGTGAAATTTACATGCCATCATTGTGGAAAGCCAGGTCACAGGGCTGCAACCTGTTGGCTGGCAGGATATCAAAATCAAACTGGTTTTGGTAAACAGAATTTTTATTCTGTTAACAGAAAATCTCATGTATATGCACATAGAATTCATGCTAACAAGAATGTGCATAAATCAGATCTGAAAACTGCTGCTCCTTGCTATCAAGTTAAAAATCTGCTAAGAAACCTGCTAGAAGTAATAATGTCATGTCAGGACCCAATACTTCTTGGGTACCTATTTGTGCAAAATAACTTTGCTATGCAGGTGTGCCTTGGGACTGGAATAAAAGGGGTAATGATCCAAGGCACTCAAGAATGAAAAACCCCATTCTCACACTTTTCAGGTAATCTCTCTGCATTTCCTATTTTGAAACTCATTGCATATCTGATTTGATGTATTCCTGCATATCTGCCATTTGTAGTTGTTTGACAATTGTTGAAATGCATAAATTCTGAAAACAAATTGCATCCTAAATAATCTGAACTGCTTATGTATGTGGCTTGAAATTTGTCTATTACACAGTTCATTGAAAATCTGTCCATTACATCCTGAAAAATCTGATAAGCTGAAATTGATCCATGCATGCTGCCCATGTTGAAAAATCTGATAGGACAGTCTGATTGTGCACAAATCACAATATCATTTGGTTTCATATGTTCAGTTTTCAGTGCAAACATTGCATGTTTTCAGGGGGAGTTAATTGCATGTCTTTGCATAGCATTCAGTGTTGAGTCTTTGCATGCATGTAGTTAATTGCATTACATTTCCTTAGATTGAAAATGCCAAAAAGATTGCCTAAATGCATGTTGTCAGGGGGAGTCAATGCATTGCATATAGGTTTTGTATCATTTGGCTTCAGATTTCTATCAGTCTTTCATGAAGATTTCAATGGGCTATCTTGATCATAAATCTGAAAACTTTTGATCTAAGAAATCTTCTATTATACGTTTTTATGAATATCTGAAACAACTCAGGTGGTTTAAGTTTAATGTACTCATGAGTTTGGCTATAAAATCTCTTAAAAATATCTGAAGCATGTTTAATAAACCTTAACCATCTGTTTCATGTTGAGTCTTGTGAAAACATCTGAAATCTGCACTCTTGAATACATGACTTCAACTGATTAGGTACATGAAATTATTATTGACTTGAAGCAATGAATTTTTCTGAAAAGTCTAAAGGGTAATATCTGTCAGAGCAATGACCTTGGTCACTGAGAAACACATGTCCAAAGGACTGTGTCATGAGGTACCATAGTTAACTCTGATTAAGAATTCATTGAAATTCAGGCAGAGTAATGGCATGCACACTGAGAAATACAATTCACTCATCAAGAAATGATTTGCAGTGTGTCATGATGTGTATATGCTATCTCTGTTCATATAAAGCATGACAGTTAGTCACACTAAGTACTTAGGGATATTGGCCTCTGATCAAGGTATATCCTCTAGTTACAAGGTGTGCACTGAACTAGAGTGCTCGTAAAATTTGTAGCATGAAAATTGTTGAACGAATTGAAATATCTGTATATTGATGTAAAAATCAAATTGCTACAACCCTAGACAAAATCATATGACTTCATAATTGCTTGATTTCAATACTGATGCATGTAATTCTGAAAGAAGTCAATAAATTTGATTGTGTAAAACAAATGGAGGATAATCAAGATAAATATGAGGGCTTGGTTCATTTTTATTACAACATGATTTTAGATATCAATATAGAATTTTATTGATAAACTCTGCATACATCATGTTTAAACCATGCTGTTCATAAAGCTCATTCATAAGTCCCTATAATGGAAGACTTTGAAAACTTATGTTTTAAATTTATGAGATTGATATCTCTTTGGAAATCTGGCTGAAATTCTTCTGTTTGGAGCATCCTTGAAAAATCTGTTAACTGAAACTCTTCTGCTCATGAGATTGATGTTCTTGGCTCATTGACCTGAACTTCTCCTTGTTTGCCCCTGTGGTCTCCTCTCATCTATCTCATAAGATTCCACTTATTGAGGGGGAGCTTCCATGTCATGCATCACTTGCATATCAATTGGCATCTATTCAGGGGGAGCATTCCTTGTCATACTGAATCATGTTCATATCATTTGTGACCTTGTATTCAAATCCCTCATGATCAGATTTATGCATGATCAACAAAAACTGTACAGTCAACTCCTTTCTTATCAGTTGACTGATTCCATCTGCATTTTTATGACCATACAAATGTGAGGTGCCACTCCCATTATTACCATGTTCACTTGCAACCTTCTGAACCTCAGAATCCTTATGATGGTGGATTTCAGATTGATTCCTGAGATGTATTTCTTTCCACACTGTTGGAATCTTCCATCTTGTTCTGCAATAAGTTCTGATTCTGTGGTATCTTCACCAGAATTCAAATTCTTTGTAATGGCTGATTTCAGATTGATTTATTAGATAACCAGAGTCCATTCCTATGCTTCAGGGGGAGTTATGGTTTATTAACATCTAAGGGGAGAGTAGTCAATCATGCATGTTGATAGGGGGAGAGTTGTTTCATTGTCATAAGGGAGATCTTCATTTTAAAGAACCATGACTCATTCTCTGCATTTATGTGCTGCATTTGACTATCAAACCATTTCCCTTCTTTTTGATTATGTCAAAGGGGGAGAATAGTTTGATGAGTCAGTGTGACTCATTATATTGCCATCATCAAAAAGGGGGAGATTGTTGTGCCCCTTGTGCTTTGTTGATGATGTGGTGTTTTAATGATAGCAACATGAATGAGTCACCACATTGTCTTGAATATGTCTGATCCTTTATGTGGGAGATTGCATGAGTGTGCCATGTCTGAATTGTGAAGAATGCATGTGTATGCTTGAGTCATGCTGTGATATATTGGCTTGTGCTTGATTTCTGTTCTGTGCATTGCTTCTCTGCTGATATGTTCATGTTGTAGTTCATTGAGTCTATACATTGTCATGCACATTAGTCAGGTAGCTAGTGTGTACTTCGCTTAGTGTAAGCATGGCGAAGTCCAAAGTCTATACACTGCTACAGGCATCAAGTCTATACATCCGTCTCACTATTCACAAGCATCAAGTATGAATAGCGTCGCATGCTGCGTCTTAATGGCTTCAATTCCTCAAGTCTATACATTGGGGTCGGCTCTGCAAGTCTGTACACTGGTCGAGCATTCAAGTCTGAACATTCACAAAGTCCATACATCGACATTATAGCTTGCATAGCTCCAGTCTGCACATTGGGTTTTTCACGAGAAGTCTACACATTGGTCTCCACCTGAAGTCTATACATTGGCTAAGGGTCTTCAAGTCCATACACAGTCGTCTGATGCATATTGTTTGAAGTCTGTACAACATGCCATGTTGTTCACAACCTTCTTGTTTGTGACTTCCCTAGTGTTTTGATGATGAGCATCACTATGTTAAATATTATCATTTTAATCAGATATCTTGCGCAATGTTATGCACTTGAAATTTCCATGATTAACAGGAAAACTGCTATGAGGTAGTACCTTGTATGTCCGTACTGTTCCTTTCATACTTCATGTTGTTTGTGTTTACCACACTTCGTGTTGTCCTTTTATACGTCGTGTTGTTCCAACTATGTTTGTTGAGTGTCTTCGTGCTGTTTACTGAAGCAGCTCGATTTGTTCTGATGAACTTCGAGTCGTTTTCATGTGAACCTCGTGTCGTGTCTTCAGCATTTAGTTGCTCATCTCGAGTCATCCGTTTTATTTTTGCTCTTGTGTTTTCGTGTCATTTACTGTAGTTACTCGAGTCGTTTTCCTGCTTTCACTGTTTTATCACGTGTCGTTGTAGCTGTTCCTGTTTTCTGTATTCGTGATGCTTCTTCCAAAACCCCGTGTCCTTTTTGCTTTGTGACCACACTTTGTGTAGGGTTCTATTTTCATCTTCGAGTCATTTTTTATGTCTTCGTGTTGTTTCTGTGCTTGTGTCTTCGTGTTATTTTTGTGTTTGAGTCTTCATGTTATTTCTGTGTTTGTGTCTTAGTGTTGTTTTTATGTCTTAGTGTTGCTTCTTTCTATCTTCGTCCAGGTTTTCTCTGATCGCGTGTTTTACTACCGTTTTACTCCGTGTTATATCCTTCTTACCTCGTGCTGTTTTCATCTGACCCTGTGTCATTCTCTCTTTACTTCGTACTGTAGTAATCTTGTGTATCTCGTGTCGTTCTCTTTTTACCTCGTGCTATTTTCATCTGACCTCGTGTCATTCTCTCTTTATTTCGTACTATAATAATCTTGTGTACCTCGTGTCGTTCTCTCTTTATCTCGTGTTGTAGTCATCTTATGTACCTCGTGTCGTTCTTAGTATAGTGCACCTATTGTTGTTCCTACACACCTCGTGCAGTTTTAGTTTTTGTGGCCCTGAGTTTTTAATCGTTTTAATTCCTTGCAGGAGAAGAGGAAAAACAAAAAGAAGAAGGTGGTCCGAGGAAGAATATTCCCCAGTGACTGGGAGGCACGTGATCCGAGGCTGGAAGGGCAGACAGGATTGTGACACGTGTGCTGAAGCTGGCTAAGAGACTGACACGTGGCCAAAAGTTCTAGGCGGGAAATGTGGAAGCCACACACGCCCAGTGCTGCCCTCCTGCTGGCTGCTGCTTATAAAAGGAAGCCTTCATCCAACAGATGAAGATTGATTGAAAAAGAAGCCTGGAGAGCAGAAAGCCCTTCGATCCAGAAAAAGAAAAGAGGAAGAAAAAGAGAAGAAGAAGAAATAGCAGAGAGCGTGAGCCGAAGAGAATAGAGGAAAAGAGATCGAGAGAGTGAAAGAGCAGAAGAAGAAAAGAGCTGCAGTAGAAAGTAGAAGAAGAAGGGAAGAGAAGAGACAGAGAGACCCTGCGAAAGAAGAAGAAAAGAAAGAGAAGAAGAGCAGAAGGAAAAGAAGAGAAAGAGAGAGTTAGAGAGCTCGTGAGGGTTAAGAGAAAAAGAAAGTGAGAGAGAAGAGGAGAGGAAGAGAAGCTTACCTGAAGATCTGTCTACTGGACCGTGGATCAAATCCAGGCCAGTCAGCTCCATGCGAGCCACATCTGTGTTATCTTTCTTTACAGCTTTCTGATCGCTGTGTATTTTTCTTTTCTTATTTTTTCCTTTTTCATTTAGTTAGAGTTTTACTTCCGATCCTCTGGACTGAGGTCGGGTCCCTCCTGGTCTGGAGGAAGAGAGGTCTGCGACCTCTAGTTTGCAAGTGGCTGGAAGTCACTTGTGTGTTCCCTCCGGTTTGGAGGAAGGGAGATCTGATCTCCGGTTCTGGGCTTGTGGATTGCAAGTCCAGGTGTCCCTCCTGGTCTGGAGGAAGAGAGGTCTTCGACCTCTGGTTTGCTGGTGACTGGGAGTCACTGGTGTGTTCCCTCCGGTTTGGAGGAAGAGAGACTTTGCGTCTCTAGTTTTCAAGTGGCTGGGAGTCACTTGGGGTGTCCCTCCGGTTGGGAGGAAGAGGGAAGGTTGTTCCCCTGGTCAAGCTGTGTGGCAGCAACTGTTTGCAGACTGAGTCTGCTTGTCTAGCATTGGCTAGTGAAGCCTCACTCCGGTTGGGAGTGAGGGGTGGATGTAGGTTTGGAGGAGCGAACCACCTAAAAATCTATTGAGCAATGGTTTGCTTTGTGTGCTTGCTTCCGCTAGATGCTTGGATAGGCACGCTCTATGTGTTTGCTCATAAGTTTAATTGAATTTGTTTCATTCTGTGATTGCGTCTAGCATCTGAGTTTTAATTGGCCATTATTCAAAGTAGGATACATTCACCCCCCTCTGTATCCGAGCCTAGCACCCTAACATTCTTTTATGACTTCTATGCCCCTAGTCGGGTTGTATGTTTCTTCTTCAAATGTCCCTAGAGCGGGGGTGTATTCTTTTATGGCTTCTATGCCCCCAGGCTCCCCATATGTTTCCTCTTCAAATGCCCCTAGAGCGGGGGTGTATTCTTCGTTTCTTATTCCCCTAGAGCGGGGTGCATTTTACTTCTAATGCCCCTAGGCCGGGGTGAATCTTTGTCTCACATGCCCCTATGCGGGGTGTGTTTGGCTTCTAGTGCACCCAAGATAGGATGTGTTGTTGTTGGTTTTTTTTTTGACCCCCTAGCTCAGGGTATAACTTCTTGCTTCTCATGTCTCTACGCCGGGGTGGATTCTTGCTTCTTATGCCCCCATATCGGGGTGAATTCTCTGGTTCTTGCGCCCTCCCAGGGCGGGGTATATTTCCCTTCATATGCCCCTGGCACGGGGTGTATCTTTTACTTCTCATGCCCCCAGACCGGGGTGGATTCTACTTCTTCTACCCCTCAAGACAGGGCATATTTCTCTTCATATACCCCCTCGGAGCGGGGTGTAGTTTCTTTCTTTATATTCCCCCTAGCTCGGGGTGTACTCTTGCTTCGTATGCCCCTATATCGGGGTAGACTTTTCCGCTTCTTATGCGCCTAGGGCGGAGGGTGTTTCTTTCTTCGTGTGCCCCCATGGCGGGGTGTGCTTCTTTTTTGTTTCATATGCCCCCATACAGGGTGTGTTTCTGGCTTCCTATGCACCCAGGGCAGGATGTGTTTCTTCTTTACGTACCCCCGAGTCGGGGTGTAACTTCATGCTTCTTATGCCCCCAGGCAGGGGTGGATTCTGCTTCTTTGCTTCTGTGCCCCAAGGCGAGGTGCATTTGCTTCTTGTGCACCCCAGGCGGAGTGTGTTTTTTTTCTCTTTGTATGACCCCAGGTCGGGGTGTGTTTCGCTTTTTGTGCACCCAAGGCAGGGCGTGTGTTTCTTTCTCCGTGTGCCTCCTAGGCCGGGGTGAGTTTTTCTGCCTCTTGTGCCCCCAAGGCGGGGTGTATTCTTTTCTCCATATGCCCCCATGGCGGGATATGTTTCTTCTTCAAATGCCCCTAAGTTGGGGTGTGCTTCTTTCTTTGTGTGCCCTCAGGCAGGGTATAGTCTTTGCTTCTCATGCCCCCAGTTCGGGGTGTAGTTCTTCTTCAAGTGCCCCTAAACCGGGGTAGATTTTTTGAATACCCCTAAGTCGAGGTGAATTCTTCATGGCTTCCATGCCCCCGTGGCGGGGTATGTTGCTTCTTCAAATGTCCCTTGGGCGGGGTATACTTTTCTTCATATGCTCCCAGGTCGGGATGTATGTCTCTTTGCTTCTATACCCCCCGACCGGAGTGTATTCTGGCTCTCTTTTCTTTTATACGCCCCTATGGTGGGATATGTTTCTCTTTATGTTCCCTTAGATCAGGGAGAAACTATGTTGTTTTTTATGCCCCCATGGTGGGGTGTATGTTGCTTCTTATATCCCCATGGCGGGGGTGGATCCTGCTGCTTCTTATGCCCCAGAGCGGGGTACACTTCTCTTCATATGTCACTAAGCCGGGGTGTGTCTTATGCTTCTTATGCCCCATGGCGGGGTATGTTTCATCTTCAAAAGCCCCTAAGCCAGGGTGTATTCTTTCGTTCTTTATGCCCCTAGAGTGGGGTGAAACTCTGTTGCTTCATATGCCCCTAAACCAGGGTATAACTCTTGCTTTATGTGCCCCTGAGTCGGGGTGGATTCTCTTCATGTGCCCCCATGGCGGGGGTATATCCTTTATGGCTTCTATGCCCCCAGGCGGGGTGTGTTTCTTCTTCAGATGCCCCTAAGTCGAGGTGTATCCTTGCTTCTTGTGCCCCCAGGTCGGGGTAGATTCTTCTACTTCTTCTGCCCCAGAGTGGGGTATATTTCTCTTCGTATTCCCCTAAGCTGGGGTGTATTCTTTCTATTTCATATTCCCCTGGGCGGGGTGCATTTCTTTCTTCGTATGCCCCCCAGGTTGGGGTGTAGCTTTTGGCTTCAGATGCCCGGAAGGCAGGATGTCCTCAACTGATTTTATCCCTAAGGCGGGGTGTATTCTTTCTTGCTCTTATGCCCCCATGGCCGGGTATATTTCTTCATCCTATCCCCCATGGCGGGGTATATTCATGCTCTCTTCGGAAGTTGTGGCCATGCTTGGCCTCATTGCTATAAAGCATTCCCCACAGCGGGCAGAATTCATCAAGCTATAGTTGCGGCTTGTTGGATCTTCGAACAGCCACTCGAGGGGCCGTCTTATGCCAGATAGGGGCAGCAAGAAGGTGGAATGGAGCAGGGCATTGCACCACGGGTTTGGAGCCTCTTAGAGCTGGGTAGGATGCCGACCTTCTTCTTGTTATCTTGGTCGGCAATGCTTGCCAACTTTCCTTTTGTCATTCCTTTCTTCTCTTCTTTTTTTTGTGTAATAGGCCGAGGTAGGTGCGCAAGAGAGCGCTCACCCCCTCAAGGAGGGGATGAGTGGTTCGCTCCACCACGTCAGTCCCATAGTGGTAATCTTTGTTCAGCACGGGTGTCGACGGATATGACTGTACAACCCTCTTTCGCCAATTCTTTCTCTTCCCTTTTTTGTTCCTTTCTTTTCTCCTTTTCTTCTTTTCTTTCTTTTCTTCTTCTTAAGGACGGGAGGTTGGTTTCCCCTCCCTTCCTCTTTCTTTCTTTTTTTTCCAGCAGCCTTCATGACTCCTGGAAGCTGCAGGTGCCTCGGAGTAGCATCTTCAAGGCCACAAAGAAAATTTCACCTAGTCTGGCTTTTCTTCCCATAGGGCTGGCAAAGATAGCACTCTGTAATTTATTAAAGTAGGCAAACATCATTTATTAGGAGGCCATGAGGCCCTAAATTCTGGCGAAGAGATGAAGGGTGGTTTAAGTCCCACCGGGCGTGCCAGACTTGTGGACGCACTTTTCGACACGCTCATTCGTTTGTTCTTTAAGTCGGTTTATTCGTTTATTAAGTGCGTGGGCATGCCAGTCACAAAGTGACGATTTATTCGGGCTTCATGGAAGCCCTTGGTGCGCCCGATCTGACTAATCAGACAATTTTGTAGTTCGTGTCGGGACCAAAACCTGTCGCGCCATAAAGGTCACGGCGTCATTTACATCCCCTCAGAGATGGGAACACCCTTGATTAATCGCCGGGAATAAGGGCCTCATGGCCAGGAAATTATATCGGGAGAAACAGGATGATAGTGATCTCGAATCAGTCGGAAAGCCCTATGTCTAGGGAAGCAAGCATTCGAAACATGTCGGTCCCTCAAGGGACCATTTAATGTTCGGACGAGTGTCCGGTTTGAGAATATTGTAATCATCACAGGAAAATGGGAGCATATGTATGCCAGGGTACGGCACATTGATTGTTCAGAGGGGTGGGAAACATTCAGTTAAATCCCGGTTAGAGTGGTCGAAAATCAGTGAGTTTATTGGCCCGGTGCGAGATCGAGTCAGGACCATTCCGGGGGCGCCTCCCGCGGTCCAAACGAGGCTTGCGTGGGCGTCGTTAATATTTCCGGTGCCGAAGGGCAGCGGGAAAGTGTCTCGGGATTAGATTCCAAAACAAAGACGTGTATAGAGATAGCTGGCTATAGGCTTAGGATGTGGGTCAAGCAATGACCATGGTTGGGATGAACCCGAGGTCCAAGCGTAACTCACGAAGGTCTTATCGATATTCGCATGCATAGTGTTCGGGGAGGACGAGGGCCGCCTCGTTCCGTCCAGATTTTTGTCGGTCATTCATAGACCACTTTATGTTCGGACAAAGGTCCATATTGAAGCTACAACATAAACGGAAACAAACCCGTATAAATGTATTCCAAGTTTATGGTAATTTCAATGAAAGAGTGAAAACGAATCCCAATGGGAACGAGTCCGATTTGACGAACTATCGGCCCAGGACAATGTCGGATCACCACTATATTAGGGCGGTCCTCAAGGTCCGAACCCAACTTGAAGGGGCGACATTAATATTCCCTTTACGTCGGGTCTCAAGGAGAAATGAGGCTACGGAGCATATCTCGCCATTTTATTATTATTTGAATTTTTATTATTTTTTGCTACTTATATTTTTGGTGGGTTTAGTATTATTATTATACATGTTTTTTATTATTATTTTTTATTCATCTATATATTATTATATTTTTATTTGAGTTTATTGCTATTATTACTTATTCCTTTATTATTATTATTATTTATTTTTTGAATTTGGTATTATTATTATTGATTTATTATTATTATTTATCCTTTTTTGTGAGTTTGTTATTATTATTATTATTATGTTGCATTTGGGGTATGTGTGGAAGGGTCTGTGCACATTGTGTATAGGGTTCAGGGTCTGAAGACAAGGCATCCAGCAATACTCTGGCTTGAAGGTTTATTTATTGTTTTATTGTTTTATTTGGTATTACTTTCTTCTTTTTTTATCTTTTTTTATTTGTTTGTTTATTTATTTATTATCATTTCTTTTATTATTATTATTATTATTATTACTACTATCTTTTCTCCCTTTTATTATTATTATTATTTCATTATTATTATTATTATCCCTTATTATTATTATTATTTGTTTGTAAGTTCTTCACATATTTCATTTTTTATCTGTTTCTGTTTTCTCCCTACTTGTAATATTCAGAGCCGCTTCATTATTGTTCATTTCATTTATTTGTTATTTCTTCTTGCGTTATTCCTTTTCCTCTATTATTGTTGTTGTTATGACTATTTTATTATATTAATCCCGGCAAAAATCTGGCAGTAACTCCCTTAGACCCGAGCAAGGAGGGGGGTGTGCCGTATGGAAGGCGGAAGGGGTGTGCCGGGTGAAAGCTGAAAAGTGTGCCGTATGGAAGGCTGAACGGGTGCGCCGGGTAAAGGCTAAAAAGTGTGGCGTATGAAATGCTAAAGGGTGTGCCGATTAAGGTTGCCCGAGGGTGCATCGGGTCTCCAGGTGCTCATGCAAGGCATTTCTTACTTTACCAGTGTTATGGAGGTTAGAATTATGTCGTGCTTTAATTTCTTTTATTAGTTTCAATTCTGGCGAAATTTTGGCAGCATCTCCCCTTGACCCGGATGGTAAGGGAGAAAAAGGGGAACACACCCACAAGGAGTGACATGACCCAACAATTTGAGGTGAGTGCCAAGGCAGCAACACCTCTGAGAAAACTTCGAAAAACTCGGAGAAAACACCGAACGAGGGACACTAGGTTGACATAGACTGGGGATGCACCGGGTGAATGTATCTAAGAGAAGCTGTGGTACTCAGAGGCAGACAATGGGGAGCCATGAAGAAAGTAAAACAGCGAGAAATGCAGACAAAGAAGAAATATTTGTAGGAAGATATACAAAACGTTTGCAAGCTTTTTTTCTATTCCTTATAAAAGGGGAGAAATACATGGGCTAATACATTGCAGGGGGGGAGAGAATGAAAATAGAAATACAGTGGGGGGGAATAATGGAGCATCCGCTCCTTACTCTCTCTTTTCCTTTCTTCTTCTTTTTTTTCTCCTCTTCACACAAACGGTGGTGGACGGAGCAGCAAGGGGGAACAGGAGCTTCTCCTTTCCTCTCTCTTTTCACTTTTTCTTCTTCTCTTCCTTCTTCACACGGGATCCCCCTCTTCAGCCCTCTGGGAGGCGTCATTTATATAGACGGACGTGAAATCGTTTCTTCACTGTATTAGAAGTCTAGGTCTCCATCATACCGGATGGCTTCTTACAGTGCAAGGCAATGAGCTGTCGGCCGAAAAGGTGAGACTACTGGTCAAAAGTAGTCATTTTGTCAGACAAGAGGACTGCTACAATGCTCGGCCTGCTACAGTGCTCGGCCTGCAACAGTGCTTGGACTTCTTCTTCTTCAGTAGCTCGGCCTGCTACAGTGCTCGGCCTACTACAGTGCTCGACCTATTGTAGTGCTCGGACTTCTTCTTCTTCAGTAGCTCTGCCTACTACAGTGTTCGGACTACTGCAGTACTCGGACTGCTACAGTGCTTGGCCTTTTCCTTCTTCGGTAGCTCGGCCTACTGCAGTGCTCGGACTGCTACAGTGCACGGCCTGCTGCAGTTCTCAGACTTCTTCTTCTTCGGTAGCTCGGGCTGCTGCAATGCTCGACCTGCTGCAGTGCTCGGTCTTCTTCTTCTTCTGTAGCTCGGCCTGCTACATTGCTCGGACTGCTACAGTGCTCGGCCTGCTACAGTGCCTGGACTTCTTTTCTTAGTTGCTCAGACTGCTACAGTACTCGGACTGCTACAGTGTTCAGCATGCTACATTGCTCGGCCTTCTTCTTATTTCGTAGCTCGACCTGCTACAGTGCTCAGCCTGCTGCAGTGCCCGGACTTCTTCTTCTTCTGTAGCTCGACTTGCTGCAGTGCTCGGACTGCTACAGTGCTCGGCGTACTACAGTGTCAGACTTCTTTTCTTCAATGGCTCAGATTGCTATAGTGCTTGGCATGCTACAGTCTCAAACTTCTACAGTGCTCGGACTGCTGAGTCTGCCGTTGGGAGGGGCACAGATAGTGTGCCGCTGAAGGGGCATAGGGAGTGTGCCGCTGGAGGGCTTCTCAGTGTGTGCCGGTGGAGGGCCTAGACAGTGTTCCGTCGGGAGAAGCACTTGGAAGTGTGCCGCTGGAGGCGCTTGGTGGGTGTGTGCCATTGGGGGCTTCAAGGAGTGTGCCGCTGGGGGCACTTCAGGAGTATGCCGTTGGAGGAACCTCAGAGTTGTGCCGCTGGGGCACCTTAAGAGTGTGCCGTTGGAGGCCTTTGAAGGGTTTCCTTTTCTTCCTTTCTTCTTCTCATCTTCTCTTTTCTTTTCTCCTCTTCTTTATTCCCCTACACGTAAACATGGGGTGAGAATTTTTTAATGTCCACAGCTCCCTACGCCTTAACATGTGAATTATTTGTTGATGGAACTATTGACTTAACCGTGATTAATAGACTGAAAGCCATGACTCTCATGCTCTCAAACGGTCTTCATACTCAATTCTTACCTCCTCTTAATGGTTTGCATGAAGTTCATGCATTCATCATATGGATGTTTGAGGTATAGTTCTAATCAATTATCTATGTTTTTGCAGGTTAAATTTTTTGTATAATCCCTTCAAGATCAAAGGATTTCGATGCCACAGACTCAAATGGGCTGCTAAAGGGGTTAAGGGACTGAACGAGAGAAATATGGGATTTCCCCAGATTTCCGTCGGCCGCTGGCCTTGGGGCGGTCGATCGGAAATAACAGTAACCAATTTTCTACAGTGATTTTATAGAATGGTCGACCGCCAGTCTTTTCCGATCGACCGCCAGCCCCGAAGCCTCTTTTGTTGACTTAATTTTTCCAATCTGTGGAGAGATCCTCTCACCCATTTCTTTAATCCTAATGCTCCCAATCACCCCAGAGATTGTGGATCTGGTCTGGAGCTTCTCTCCTAACCTTCCAAGGGTTATAAAACCTCTCTTTGAGGTCATAAATCTTAAGAGACTCCAAGAGAACAAAGGGAGATCAAGGTGGCTCAAGGAAGAAGAGGAGTGCTACTATAGCATGAACTGTAGTCCGTGAATCAAATCTCTATTCAGCAGCTGAAGATCCAAGGTCCATTTTGAAGCCTTCATCCTCCCATGAACTGAAGAAGCAAGCATCCAACCAGAAGAGATCGAAGGAGAGCCCATCAACCAAGGAGTCTATCAAGGGAAGAAGAAGAAGGCTGCTACAAGGAAGAAGGAACCTCTTCATCCATCTGAAGGTACTCTAGCTCCGTTTGAAGCCAACAATCTCAAGGAAGAGAACAAGCTCACAAGCATCAAGGAGATACAAGGATTTGTCCAAGGAAGAAGGAAGAGTACTATAGCCGTGAACAGTACCTCATGCAGTAAGTGTTCTTTATCCATCCTCAACCCATTGAAGGTAGATCTAAAGCCAACATCCTCCAAGGAAAAGAAGCAAGTAAGGAAGCAAGGATTCAAAGGAAGATTGCCAAGGAAGAAAGAAGAAGAATCAAGCAAGCACAGATCTGAGAAGAAGGTTGTACAAGGGTGAAAAGAGCAAGGTTTTCACAATCCACTTGAAGTCATTCAAGCAAGAGGGAAGGCAACATTCAGGATCAACAGCATACGTTGAAAAGGAAGCCAAATCAGGGGATTTCTAAACTGTGCCTTATTGTGTTTCAAGTTCATATTCATGTTTTGTAAAAACTACGAAAACTTGTGTGTGTGTGTGTGTGGATCATTCCGGATCCATGTTTGTGCGTGGTTTTCGTGGTGTTCCATTCGTGTGTGCATAGGTCTTCCTAGATCTACGTGTGTGTGTGGTTTTATTCAGATCATAGTATTTGTGTGTGTAAAGTTCTGCAATTGTCGCAGCAAGTGTGTATGTGGGCAAACGTCGTCCTGCGTATGTGGTTGGAGCGTTGTCTCTGTTTGGGGATTTATCCCCAAGTGAAGTCTCACCGGGTTTGGTGAGGGGTGACGTAGGATTGCCGTTGTTGCATCCGAACCACCTTAAAACTGCTGTGCATTTTGGTTTGGTTTGAGAATTTGTGTGGCTTGATTGTTATAACCATTATATGATCGTGTGGGAATGGAGAGATTGAGAGAATCTGCTTCCTTGCTTAGTTATTTCTCTCAATCTTGTTTAAAGGTGTTAATTCCACTACGCAGCGTTTGTCTTGCCGACTAGTGTAAGGGGTGGTGTATGTTGTATTCGAATGTGTAGTTGAACAGATTTCAACCTCTTGGTTAGAGTGTTTATCACATATATGAAAAAGGCCAAAAGTTTTGTTAAAATTGAAAACACCCAATTCACCCCCCTCTTGGGTGTCATTGATCGTGGGACTTCAATTGGTATCAGAGCTAAGGCTCGATTTTTTTTATAGATCTAACGATCTAGAGAGATCCAGATCAATGACTACCAATATGTACACTTTGAATTCTCCATCGGTGTTTGATGGTTGCAATTTCGATTTATGGTTAGGAAGAATGTGCAGTCTTTTCAACTCGTATGATCCTAAGCTATAGAAGCTTATCTCATATGGTCCTTATGAGTTGCCTAAGGACAAACGTGTCTAGACTGCAAATCAAAAGCTCAAACATGATCAAAATTGTTTGGTTTTAAAGTTGGTAAGTGTTGCAGTCAATTCTAATCACTTTCCATTTGTCTCCCATTGCAGATCCGCGAACGAAATATTGGATGGATTAGCAGACTTCAAGGAAGAACATGAAGACGAATGTCTCATGGCAGGCACAAGTGATCAAGGGAGTGATCAGTAAATTGAATCAAGCTCAAAGGTAAATTCTGATTCTGATAATGAAGATGAAGTTAGCTATGAAGATTTGTTGATTGCATATGATGATCTTGATGAAAAATACAAGAAGTTAAAATGTGAAAACAAAAAATTGAAAAAGGATGCCGAACAAAATAAGTGTAATTCCTCTTGTAAAAAATACTTGCATCTAGAGGAAATGATTGAGGCTCATGTGTTTGACATTGAATTTCACAAAGATCAAATATGTTCCTTAAGAAATGAAAATAAAGAGATGACTGCAAAACTGAATTCTATGACCGATGATCAAATCTTGATAAATGAACTGATTCATGATGAAAAGCTTGTTAAAGAAAATGAGAAACTGAAGGAATTGAACAAGGACATTTCTGAAAGATTGTTGATTCTTAAAAAAAAAAATCTGTGGTTGTTAGAGAATGTGAAAATGAGGATGCACTTAAGCAATAAGTAGAATGCCTTAAGACTACCAATATCATGTTGAATGTTAGTCTTTCTACTTGTGAAGAAGAACTTGCTAATTTTGAATTGAAAATTTCATCTCTTCAATCTGAAATTCGTGACTTGAATGATTCGCTATCTAAATTTGTAGATGGCAAAGATAATTTGGACAAATTGCTGAGAATGAAAGTGAATTTTTAAAGAGAAGGACTGAGATATAATCCTGTGAACAAAAAGAAACTTGAAAACAAGTTACACACCTCATTTGTCCACATCACATGTATACCTAGCACATCCACATCTCACCCCCAGTAACACACCATGTCTAGAACTCAACCAAATCTGAAAAAGAGTGTGGATGTCCAAAATGTTCATGCTAAAATCATTCATGTGAAACCCCATACATCCAAGAAAAGAAGTACTACTTGTCTCTATTGTGGAAAACTTGGACACATGATGCATAATTATTTCATTATGAAGAATGATGACTTGAGAGCATGTAGAAACCAAACTGTTTTAAAAAATGTAAAGAGAGCTTTCACCACAAAATCTTCTATGCATTGCAATCACTGTGGTAAAAGGGGTCATACAACTTCACATTGCTGGTTATTGTTGAAGAGAAAGAACTCCCACTCAACACATCATGCTCACACACACAAATCAGTAGAACCAATGAGAAGGAAAAATGTGATGCCACGTGCTTCCCCCCATCACTTTGGCAAATCTGGGAATGTTAAGCATGATTGTTTTCTCATGAAAAATTATGACTTGAATGTTGTTAAAAATTAGAAATTGCATGCCAAAGTTGCTACTAACCCACAAGGACCTAAAAGGATTTGGGTACCTAAGAAGGCCAAATGAGAAATCTATTTTGCAGGTGTACCTTGAGAATGTAAAGCACGAAATCTGTTTTCATCAAGAAGGTAAGGCACACGGGTCAAGTGGCATAAGCAAGGTTAAAAGAAAATTAAAAATGGAATTTGAGCACTCAGGTGATATCTCTCCTACTCTCTCCAGTGACTGTGTAAGGTTTTGATTTATTTTGTGTCATATAGTCATGTAATCATGCATATGTCTGAATATGTATTTCATTCATAGTTAGTTGCATATCCTTATGCATGTCAATTGTCACATAGTATATTGTTAAGGGGAGTTTGGAAATCTTCAAATTAACTCTCAGCACGCACATTGAGTTTGTCATATGTCTTCACATCCTGTCATGCCAAAGTTCATCTTTGTGAATCCTCTCCATAATGCATTGCAATCCTCTTGCCTTCGTCATCCATGGTTACATAGTATAT